>CAAKHD010013448.1:101431-208958 GCA_901007705.1 Fistularia tabacaria
TAAAAACCCACCCCCCAACTATTATGGGAAACAATTTCACTTATCAAAAAAAACCCCCCCCCCACACCCCCCCCCCCCCCCCCCCACACACACACACACCCCCCCGGACACCCAGAAGGGACCCTAAAACCAACTAGCGCCTCACGGAAGGCCTGTTCGGCCTGCCATGAAGGCTGAGGTGTTCCTTGGTTGGAACGGCCCAGGACACTGGACCCATGGAGGTGCTGCTGGGGTTCTGGACGGAGGGCGACCCTGGTGGGGAACCTGGGCGGGAGGCAGAACTTCACCAGCCACCCTGTATGATGGCTTCAGCCGATCGAGCGACACCCGCTGCCTATTCCCCTCTCATGTCCAGCATAAAAGTCTTGGTGCCCTCCTTGAGAACCAGGAACTGCCGATCGTACGTGGGCTGAAGAGGTGAGCGGTGACTGCTTTGTCACACAAACACGAAATTAGCCGAAATGAGCTCCACCAGTACAAAAGATCGTGGAAAACATTGGTGAGCAGGGCCCGGAAACCGAGGGCCGGGGGGGCCTGACTGGTAATGTGGTCGGGCGGGGAGGGGGAGCGGACCTCTCAGGCAAGAACTCTCCTGGGACCCTCAGCAGCTGAACCAGAACCAGCTCGGCGGGCGATGGACCGAGGTTGTCCTTCAGGGCTGAACGCCCCAGCATAACCCACACTAAACGGTCCACCAAGTTGCCGTCGGAGAGCGCGGCTCGCAGTGCTGCCTTGAGGGAATGGCGGAATCGTTCACACAATTCATTGACCTGTCAGCGTACCGCAGCTCCCAACAAGTCAGCCAGCGCCGACCGAAGGGCCGACACAAACTGTGGATTCACCATGCCCAAGAACTCCTGCAATGCCCTGACCGAGGCCGGGCGGGGAAAACCAGTCAGTGCTCGCAGCTTTGCGGGCAAAGGAACTGCGCCTTGCGGTGAAATGTGATGGCCCAGGAAGTCAATCACCGATCGCCAAAACGGACATTTAGCTGGGTTGACTATAAGGCTGTGGTTGTCAAGACGACACAAAAACCTGTGTCAGGTTCTCCAGATGCTGGTCAGCCAACATGCTGGCCACCAGTATATCATCCAGGTATATAAACACAAAGGTGAGGTCATGCATCACCAAGTCCATAAGCCTCTGAAAAGTCTGAGCGGCACCCTTCAAGACGAAAAGCATGCAAATTAATTCGAATAGCCCAAAGGGCGTGACCACTGCGGTCTTCGGTACCTCCTCCGCATGCACAGGCACCTGGTGATAACCAAGCACCAGATCCACCTTGGAAAAAACAGTGGCACCTGACCGCCGCACGGAGAAATCGTGAATGTGGGGGATGGGGTAACTGTCGTTTGCGGTGATGTTATTTAGCTGGTGAAAGCTGCCACAGGGGTGCCACAACCCATTGGTCTTGGGCACCATGTGGAGCAGGGAAGCCCGCGGGCTCTTGGACCGCCGCACTATCCCCAGGCGTTCCATGGAGGCAAATGACTCCTTGGCTGTCACGAGCTTGGCCGCATCTAGGTGCCGCGCCCACGCGAAAACAGGGTGTCCCACCATGGGGATGAAGTGTTCTACACCGTGCCTTGCTATGGTGGAAAAAACGTGGCCATCGTTAGCACGGAAAATTTTGGCAGCAAACTTTGATATACATCCACCAATGACAAAAAGCTAGTGTGGTCTTGCGGCCCAACCCCCCCTGTCTCGCATGGATAGGTGGCGAAAGACATGCTGTCAATTGAGTGGCGGTTTGCGACGTCCACGAGCAGGCTGTTGGCACACAGAAAATCTGCGCTGATGATGGGGACCATAATGGAGGCGATCACAAAGTCCAACTCAAAACGCCGGTCGCGGAAACAAACAGACACCGACTGAGAACCAAAAGTCGTTATGGACGATCCATTAGTCTCACTGAGTAGTGGGCCACTGCCTCTGGCTGGAATGTCTGCTTGCATTGGGGTGAGAAGGCTCCTCTGTGACTCTGTGTTCAGAGTCCACCAGGAATCATAGTCCATACCTTGAGTCCCTGATGAATAGCCGCTGGTTGTGTCCGCCAGTGGCCACTGCTGCTACCGATCTCCGGCTCCACGGTTCTGCCGGCACCCTGAACGAGCACAGGTCAACGCAATACTGTGCCCTGCTGCCAAATCTGCCATGGAAGAAGCAGATGTCGATCCTCTGCCTCCTCGGGGGAGCCGCCCTGGCCAAATCCACCTTCCCTCACGCTCCGCGACAGACAGGCTGTACCTCCGGATCAGGAGACTTTTGAGCACGGTGTATCTACCTGTCTGCAGGGGATTGTACAACAGCTCCATGGCTCACTGTGTCGAGTGCGGGTCCAGCGTTGTGACAACCAAAAAGTACCTGGCGTCATCTCCAAAAATTTCCCGCAGGTGGAAAAGTGCTTCCACATGCTGAAACCAGGCATCGAGGTTACTCTGCCAGAAGTCTGGTAGCTGGAAGGTCACAGTGGGAGCAGATGGCTGAGTGGGTTGCAGCAATATGGCCAAGGTGGAATTACACACCTCCTCGGGCTTGGGAACGGCCCGCTCCTCCCATTCCGTGGGCCAAGCGAATAGCAGACTAACTTCAGATATCTCCGAGGCCGCATCACTTCAGGGTCACCAATGTGGTGCTCAGAGAGGAATAATCGATAACGGAGCCTTAGAGTCTTGGATGAAAGATTACCTTTCTTACTAAACTCCACCATACTACTATACAAACCCCTTACTGTGTACTTCCGGGGCGGATGTATATTTACCCCTGGCTTAAGCCACGTCCCCCAGCCCCTAGTCCCACGTCGTGAGAGGCCACGCCCCTCATTATCCACCACAAGAGTGTAATTATAGCATTACCTTTACTACATTAACTGAATAACTGGGGCAATCTTCTTGAGCAAGGCCTTGGTGGGTAAGTATGTATAAACATCTGATGGCTATGCCTTGGCCCTAAGGGCTCAGTTGGTAATAGTCCAAACAAACTACACAGTGTAATTGCGCCAATGGCTTCACTATCAGCAGGAAGAGACATCAGAGTGGGATGCATTTGGTGGAGACCTGAGTGTGTTAGGTCTTGGAAGACAAAGAGATTCTTGGGATGTGTAACGTTACCTCTCTGGTGGATGAAAAGCCAATCCAGAAGGTGGAATGATACTACTGGAAATAGTTGGACTACCCTCTTTATGTAGCTCTGACTCTGGAAGCAAGCTCCAGGAGAAGGATCGGAGGTTTTATTTTTAGTTATTTTTGAAAACTGCTCAAACTGAAAGGCATCAGGTGAGTATGGAAGTACTCAAAATACCCCATCTTATTTACGCCTGATAACATTGTTAACCTTTTCCTTATTACATGGTGAGGTAAGGATATCTCTGATGGTTGTTTGTATGGACAATCTGTCAATCAAAGTATGTAGCTTTCATGGAGTCAATAGGTGGTGTCCAAGATGAGGCACTGCAAAGTGACTCCAAAGTATTCTTGGGATACTTCATATCCTAAATTGGCCACAGTATAAAAGCTTTGGGGCAGGTCAGTGAGAGGAAAATTTTGCAAAGTCTAAACCCAATCAGTGTCTTGATGGTGAACTTCTGTGTATGTAGTCAATAAGCCATTAGAAACACAATGCTTGAGCATATGTATGTTTGTCACTGAAAAAGGCTCCAAACACAATAGCCGAAGATGAGCATTACATCTTAGCACTGTATCTTTGAATGCGCATTCATGTGTCTCATACACTTGGAGGAGAAGAGAGGCAGGTGGTCTGGAAGTCTACTGGACAGAACTGCTGAGCCCTTACAGTTAGTAAGGTGAGATGGAGACTTTTGGTGGAGGACTCTGTCCACAGAATCTTGTGCCTTAACCAATTTTAATCTAACTCAAAAATTGCAAATTGTGAGATTTAAAGATTTTTTTCAAAAACCAAATGAGTATTAATACAATAAATCAACAATTTAAAATATCAATTTATGCACAGAGAATTTTATTTCTCCAGAAAGCAAATTGGCAACAAACTAAATTTAAAAAATTACAAAAAATACACTTTTAAAATCATGTTAGCATTTCGTTATGAATATTTCTAAGGTTATGTCAAAAAGTCAAAGGTAAGATTAAAGTCTGAAATCTGTAAAGGATTATTTATTTATTCATTTATTTGCGAAACTGTCAACATTGAGCAGACAAAAAACCTGTTAGTCTGTTGGTTTGATCATAGGTCGAGCTGACAAAAAGTGTTCAGGTTTAAGCTGTTGACACATTTTGAAATTTAAAAGCATTTGAGGTAAAGCAGACCAATGCAGAGCTACCAGCAAAGCAAATACTGAGGGAAAAAAGTAAATGAAAAAACAAACAAAAAAAACCAAATCTATGCATATTATGCAATTAATCAAACTGTCATTGGTAATAAAAAACAAAATTAGTCTACAGTTTACTAACCTGTTTCAGACAGGAGCTTAATAGATTCCAGGACACGCTCAGTGTAAACTCCTGGTTCGTAGTTCTCCATCTCTGCATTGATAATGTGTACCACACGAGCAGCTCGGCCCCTGATAGCTCCAGCTGTTCGATCAAGAGTGTCCACGTCTCCCTCTTGCAGAGCAATGACACATTTGTTGACGTCCTCAAGAATATGATTCTCTTAATGGGAGACCAAAAAGAATGACAGTAAGTAAAAAAGAAACAAACCAAATTTTTTTTTTGAGAAAGACATGTTTGAAGTCTGAATGTCTAAAATCTATATGATTCGAATAAAGTAACATGAAACACTGACTGAATTTGTAATGCATTTCAAATGAAGGCTATTAATCTCTAAAATTGCACTAACATTTTGTTTCTCTATTGTTTTTCTGTTTTTTTCCCATTTGGGTTAAAACCATAAAGGATTAACTCTTATTTGCCTATTACCTGACACAGAAAGGAAGTCATCTACTGAGGTTATGTCATCTACCGCCTCAGTCAGGATGCGTACTTGCTTCTCCCATTGGTCCTTAAAAACATCCATGTTGTCCTGGGCCACTTTGCTTTGAGGGCGAGCAGCCAAAGTGAGAGCTGCATTTATCACCTGATACGAAAGAGGATTGAAACGCGTCAACATTTGTGATGTTTCAGATAGATACATATATCACTTCCTCTGAACTGAACTAAAATCACAGTTGTGGCTGACTGGAGTAATTTCGAGTTTGAATTCAAGAGCAATCATTTTTGATGTTGCAATAAACAATTGCATTCTTCATTTTGATCAAACCATTTTAGGTATGGCAGGAAAAATGTTAATTAATTATAAATATTTGTTGAGGCAACATTGGTATTATGTAAATGTATCAAATGATCAGTTATGATATTGATCTAAAACTAAATCTATCATCAAAATAGCATGTTTAAACCCTAAAAAAATATTCCCTCAGTCAATTGTCTTTAGTTCAGTGCCATCATGCTCAAAATAAAACTTGGTCTTAGTTTTCCTTAAGAACAGTTACTTATCTGAAAGCTGGCTTGTTTGTTTAAAGAAACAATTTCCTTTTTGCTTACCCCTCTTTCTTGTTCAATAGTTTAGAGGTTGTGTTGATGTATTTATGTGCATTCACATACAGAAAGTATTTTGTAACTCTTCAAAGAAGCGTTTGGAAAATCTTTTTGCTAGTTTCTCACAACTCATTAGTCTGATATATTGTTATGATAATCTGCCAGCATTGAGAATTGCCAAGAGGTTTAGAGAGACAGCTCCTCTAAAGTTAGAAGTCAGAATGCACCAGTAAAACAGATCTCAAATTATTTTTGTTATTTGAATCCCTGGAAACATCCTTACTTTGACCTCTTGCATAGCTCATGTTCCCATTGTTTTCTGTCATAAAGTCAATGGAAGAAAAAAACAAAACACACATTTTGCATTCTTTTGAAAATCCTCACCTGTGGACAAAGGCTGTCAATTTGGGTAGCAGCCATTCGGACCAGCTTCACACCCTCTTCATTGTTGGAGATGGAGCAAGCCAAGTTCGCGACCTGAGAAATACTTATAATCAATAACTTAAAGTCAAATGCTCAAAGGCTTTAAATAAGAGTATTAACATTTTAACATGTTCCCACAGTTATTTCTTCTAGTCATATCATATCCATTAAGTACAATTTCTCTCTCTCTCTCTCTCTCTCTCTCTCTCTCTCTCTCTCTCTCTCTCTCTCTCTCTCTCTCTCTCTCTCTCTCTTTCTTTCTTTCTTTCTTCCGGTGCTGGTTTGTAAGAGGGAGGAGGAGATTGAAAGTGCCTTTTTGATCCATTTTGCCCACATTTTCAATAACCTTTTTCTTATATATAACTTGTTTTTATTTGGTTTTCTGTCTGTACTTTTTTGGGTTTTCATTGGTGACTGATTGATTGATTTATTCACTGGGAGGTGCACCCAGGCACCCAGTACCAGCAAACTGGAATCAGGGCCCCACTGAGGCACCCCATCCGTCTCTCTGGCAGGGAGTGTGGATAGCGCCACTGGACAGTAAGATGGGCAGTAAGAACATCAAAACCTGACATGGAAATTAGAATGAAAAAAGCTGTGGTCGTCTTCTGCTGCGCCCATCGATGCAGCGGCTGCATCCACAACTACTGTGTGTCCAGTGAACCCGACTCCTTTGCCCACCAAAAAGGACTCAGTGCAGAGCGAGCACGCCCCGCAAATCCCTGTTCCTGATGTGGAACAGGATGTTGCTGAAAACAAGTTCACATCCTCCTTGGAAACAGCAGGAGCAGGTGAGCTCCAAAGTGTTTCTGGAATGAATGATAATGCTACTGTGACAGCTAAGTAAGGGCGATGACATGGAGTGTGTTTCCAGTGTCAGACACTGCTTTGTTTTGCGGAAGCAATAAGTAAGTAAATGGCCTTTATACCCTATAGAGGACAGTTATGACTTTTTAGATGACAGCTTCCACAAGAAAATTAAAGTTAAGGATAAAGTAATCCGTAAAGTCACTGATAAAGTCACTGATATAGTCATCAGATTAGTAAACGCCCCTAGCAAGCTGGTAAATCGTTATTCTTTCGATAAAAGGAAAAGGTACCGCTAAAGAAAACACGTCACTCTTCTGAGGAAGTAAACAACAGGCTAAACTATAAGGAAAAGGAAGTAATATGATCATGTATCATTCCTGCTTTTTCATCTGCCCTGCTGTCTTTGTCCAGGGTTTTCTCTGGTGTTTCCTTTTCTCCTTTGATACCTTTCCTAAGGTTGGGCTTCTTAGACATCAGTCGCGGAAGAGAGAAACAAGAAAGCACTAATCTTTGATATCCGTTGCCAGAAGCTTCGGGTGCTCTTTTTACATGAAACACACACCACAAGGTGGACTGGGGCTTGTGGTGAGATGGACTGTATTACCTCAGCCCGGAACCACCATGAGCGCAGGTGTAGCCATCCTCCAATGCAGCCTTTCACTGCCAATGATTCTCTCTTAAGAATGAACTTTCCACATACAAACAAGAAAATATAATTGTGGGTGGAGATTTTAATTTCACCCATAGGATACTGTTGAGAGAATAGGTTGGGACCCCAATCCAGCATCCTCCCAGACTCTCGGAACTACCATTCTCTCATGACTTGCTGGATACTTATAGGACCAAAAACCCAGAAACCAAACAGTCAGTACACCTTGGTCAGGCTCTGCAAAGATCAAGTGTTACCAGCCAGATTCGACAGGTTCTACATCCCAAACACCCTCCTACCCCGATTACTTATATGTAACATAACCGCAGCTGGCTTTTCAGATCATCATTTGGTTGCATTTGAGCTAGTCACGAATCCTGGCCAATGGGTCGAGCCGTATTGGCACAACAATAAAGTACAGCTAGACAAATGTTTGTGCCAAACATTCATTTCTTTCTGTGGGGATCTGCCAAAGGACTTCCCTCAACTCAGCCTGAAGGAAAGAACTACTGTGGATGAGGAATTCTCCACTGAAGAACTCACCAATGCCATAAACCAAATGCCTTTAGGCTGAACACCAGGACTCGATGGGCTCACCATGGTGTTTTAAAACACTTTTGGCGCACCATGAGCCAAGACCTTCATGTGGTACTAACGGAGTGCAGTCAGACTGGAATTTTAATCTCTTTTCATTAACAGACAACATGGGTTATTTGTACTTGGGCGGAAGGAGGTGTTTTGTGTTCTATTAACAGAGGCAAGTCACTGTTCTCATTTTAAGTTGATCACCTTGCCACTGCCCTTAAGTTAAACTAGCTAAACTGGGTATTTTTACATTTTCTCTTTAATGTATTCTTGTCAAATCCAAGCATTTGAATGCAGGGATTTTTAAACTCAACCCCCGCCCCCTTTGTCTCTCTCTCTCTCAACCTATCTATCTCTCTATGTCTTACTGTATCTGGGTCTGTGCAAAAATTAAATTCTATAACTTATCTTAGAAACAGTAAATCAGTTAAACACTGTTTTTAAAGCTTTGGGAATCTTTAAGTGGTTCACCATTGATAAGTATGTCACGGCCTTTGGCCTTGTTTTTATGGTCTTCAGTCAGCACTATCGAACTAGACCACATGTGTCTCATGTACATTTTTCTGGTGGACATATAAGTAGCCAGAAGGATACACATAGAGGTGCATTTGCAGGTGATTTATCACCTGCAAATTATTTCAGAGACATCACCACAGATATAATTAATTACAGTTTTTGCTGTAACATTAAATGGCTATAGTAAATTCTTTTTTCCAGAAAAGACAGGAACATAAGGTAACTTATAAGAGCGGAGTTAGGAGCACGCAGGTAGACTCCATCTTGTATAGACGAGGTAATCTGAAAGAGATCAGTGACTGCAAAATAGTGGCAGGGGAGAGTGGGCAATGTGACAATCTGCGGAGCAGAGGACAATGTGGTGGAAGCTGAAAGGGGAGGACTGTTGTATGGTTTTGAAGGAGGAGATGAGAAAGGCTCTTGGTGGTCAGGGTGAGCTTCCAGATGACTAGACAACTACAGCTAATGTGATCAGGGAGACAAGTAGGAGATTACTTGGTGTTTCGTCTGGCAGGAAAGTAGATAAGATGACCTGGTGGTGGAATGAGGAATTGCAGGAGTGTATCCAGAGAAAGTGGTTAGCAAAGAAGAAGTGGGAGACTGAGGGGACTGAAGAGAACAGACAGGAGTACAGGATGGTGCAGCGTGAAATAAAGATAGAGGTAGCAAAGGTAAAACAAAGGACATGCGATGACTTGTATGCTTGGTTGGACAGTAAGGGGGGAGAGGATGATTTATACAGGTTGGCAAAACAGAGAGATAGAGACGGAAAGGATGTATGGCAGGTCCGGGTGATTAAGGATAGAGAGGGAAATGTTTTTACAGATGATAGAAGAGTGATGGGGAGATGGAAAGAGTACTTTGAAGAACTGATGAATGAGGGAAATGAAAGAGAGGGAAGGGTAGAAGAGGTGACTATTGTAGACCACAAAGTTGCAGAGATGAGTAAAAGTGAAGTGAGGAAAGCATTGAAGAGGATGAAGAATGGAAAGTCAGTTGGTCCAGATGATATACCTGTGGAGGTATGGAAGTGTCTAGGAGAGGCAGCGGTAGAGTTTCTGGCTAGATTATTCAACAGGGTCTTAGAGAGAGAGAAGATCCCTGAAGAGTGGAGAAGAAGTGTGATGGTGCCCATTTTTAAGAATACGGGGGATGTGCGGAATTGCAGTTACTATAGAGGGATAAAGTTGATGAGCCATACAATGAAGTTATGGGAGTAATGGAAATTAGACTGAGAGCAGAAGTCAGTATTTGTGAGCAGCAGTATGGCTTCATGCCTAGAAAGAGTACCACAGATGCAGAATTTGCTTTGAGAATGCTGGTAGAGAATTACAGAAAGGGTCAGAGGGAGCTGCATTGCGCTTTTGTAGACCTAGAAAAAGCATACCACAGAGTACCGAGAGAAGAACTCTGGTTTTGTATGAGGAAGTCTGGAGTAGCAGAGAAGTATGTTAGACTGGTGCAGGACATGTATGCTGGTTGTGAGACAGTGGTGAAGTGTGCTGTAGGTGAAACAGAGAAGTTCAAGGTGGAGGTGGGACTAGATCAGGGATCAGCTCTGAGCCCCTTCCTGTTTGCAGTGGTGATGGACAGGCTGACAGATGAGGTTAGACAGGAATCGCCATGGACCATGATGTTTGCGGATGATATTGTGATCAGTAGTGAGAGCAGGGAACAGGTTGAGGAAAATCTTGAGAGTTGGAGGTATACTCTGGAAAGGAGAGGAATGAAGGTAAATCGCAGCAAGACAGAATATATGTGTGTAAATGAGAGGAACCCGGGATGGAATGGAGAGGCTACAGGGAGTGGAGATCAAGAAGTTGGAGGATTTCGGGTACTTAGGATCAACAGTCCAGAGCAATGGAGAGTGTAGAAAAAGGGAAAGAAAAGGGTTTATGCAGGTTGGAATGGGTGGAGAAAAGTTTCAGGGGTTCAATGTGATGATGAAAGCAGCGGTGAGACCAGCAATGCTGTATGGTTTGGAGACAGTGGCACTGAACAATTGACAGGAGGAAGAGCTGGAGGTAGCGGGGATGAAGATGTTGAGGTTCTCTTTGGGAGTGACAAGGATGGATAGGCTCAGGAATTAGTCCATCAGGGGGACAGCACATGTTTGATGTTTTGAAAAGAAGGTCAGAGAAGCCAGACTGAGATGGTTTGGTCATGTACAGAGGAGGGATAGGGACTATATTGGTAGACTGATGTTGGAATTGGAGATGCCAGGCAGGAGGTCTAGAGGAAGACCGAAGAGAAGATTTATGGACATAGTGAGAGAGGATATGAAGGTAGTCTGAGAGAGCGATGAGGATGGAGAGAATAGGGCTAGATCGAGAAGGATGATTCACTGTGGTGACCCCTGAAGGGAAAAGCCAAATGGAAAAGAAGAAGAAGCTGTAACATTACTATTTGAGCATTAGTCATACTAGGTGATTAGCACTGAAATTGTTACTTGCCACAAAATAATTGTATGATTACCAATAGAAAATTAACTTAATGACACACTTACAACATAAAAATCCAAATTCAACTGTCTTAAACTTACAGAATGCTTCTAATCCACTGATAATCATTATCTCATCATTCAACTGTGTGATAGTGTAGAAGTCTACTCTTGTTTTTGCAGTTGACTTAGCGACAATATAATATATAAAATCATACAGAGAGTTATACTGGCTTCAGATGTAATTCAGATTGCAGTGTATGACCATGATTTGAAACTAAGTGAAAGAGACACATGCCTGTTGGCAACAGAAAGTGCCAGTCTGTGTTAGCAGTTCTAGTTTTCACACATCACTGTTTTAGGCAAATTGAGGCATATCAAATTTATGTGAGAGGACTTTGCGTAAAGCTTCATCTCTTTTCTAATGATAGAAATGAACACATTGATGGATTTCAGCTCTTGTAAAGCTGTGTGTTGATGTGTTTGAAGTGTCTGTGTGTGTACACATATGGATGTCTACGCATGTCTATGTCTATGAGAGAGGAAGACAACAGATGCTGAGACAGCGTGAGAGAGGGAAGTATTATTGAAAGTTTGGTGAGTCTGTTTCCCACATCTGAGTGTCTGCATGAATATTATTTTTTAAAAGGTATGCAATGGAGAAAACAATTTAAGACAATAACTGCCCGCTGCACATCTACATGCAGGATACTAGATTCACTAGAATATTGATTTCATTAGGACAGATTTAAAATCATCCTCAAAAAAATAGATAAATGCAGTGTAACGCCCCCCAAATAATGTGATTCAAACACAATGTCTAACACAATGGACTACGCATAAAAAATTAAAAATTAAAAGTGGAGTTGAACATCCAACACACACACACACACACACACACACACACACACACACACACACACACACACACACACACACATTTTTGGTAACTTTGAACCAACAGGGTTAATGAAAACGTGTGAAAATTATTTTGATTAACCCTATATCCTTTTACAAGTATAATGTGACAGCAGTTGAGAATCATTGTGTCCTCCCTCTGTATACTTACATACTCTGATTTCATCTCAGGCCTACTAGCCCTCTGCTCTTTGCAGTGAGCCTACAAAAGGCTAAAGGGCATAGAGATTTCTGGAAGCTGGAAACATGCCAAGCAGGCCTCCTCCAATGTCTATTTACTAACAAACAGAGCAGGGCCAGGGCCTGAGCTAGTGCTGCAACTTCATGCCAAAACATCCAATTACAATAATCTATGAAGATATACAGCATTTTATTATTTTTCAAAGAAGAGAAGGGGAGTCAAAGAACGAGAGTTTCTGCCTTGCAAGGCTAGTGCTGATCAGTCAAGGATGTAGGAACAAAATATGAAATATATGAAAAGTCCTGCGTCTCTACATGTGAGCTAATGAGAGAGCGAGAAAGAGAGAGGTGCTGGGGATGAACCAAACAGAGTGATAGAGGGGGACACCAGGGAAAGATCTCTGGTAAATGCACATTCTATATTTTATCTCTGAATAAAAAGCTATTAATTTTGTTCTTCAGCTCTGTACTGGAGAGTCACTTTGGTTCGAATAGTCACATTTGGAGTGACTAGGATTCTCTTCTCATTCACCTAAATTGAGGTGCATGACTACAACCACCAAATAGATCTGAAAAAAAAAAAAACATCTGATCGAAATAGATTGTCAGAAAGCAATGATGGTGGCCTTGTCATCAAGTACTACCTCCAATCAAATAACTCAACACTGTATTTTTGTTATGTACTTTCTTCATCGAGAACAGATAATCTATGTATCTTCATGTTTTGCTTTGAGTTCACTAAAAGAATAACACTTCGAAATCATCTTTTAAAAAATATCACCATTAACAACAACAACGGCCGTTGAACTTGGGGACATAGAAAGTGAAATTCACTGAAGACAATTTACCAATTTAAAACCAATTCAGGATCTAAAAATACCCCAGTTACTAACAGAGATGGTTTCAGCAAAGGTGGTGGATACAAAACCTCTTCCTGGGGAAGAAGCCTATTGAAAAGGAACTTGACCATTTCACATCATGAAGTGCACTGAAACTGGCATGATGCCAACAGTCTACTGTCTCTCAAACAGCACGCCAATGCTCGAAAATAAAAGGAATGTAACACACACATAATTTGTGAGCAGTATGAAAATGTTCAGATAATCTGTCTCTCTAGCTCAGACGGATGCTGCTTCAGATCTGCAACTGCCTCTGCTGCTCCTTTAAAAGTGGAATGGTATTCTGTCTTTTATAATTTTTCATTGTAAATTTACGATGTAACCAGACCTCATCAAAGAGGTTACTGGCATAAAAAGATGAACAATAACACTGGGAAGAGGCCTGAAAAAAAAGAAACTTTTACATTTTGGACAGAGGCACATTTGCCCCCCTGAATGACTGTGTGGTTTGTGTGGTTGTGGAGATGGTGACAGCATTTGCTGGCATGGTTACATTGGTCTGCCTATCAACCCTCAGAATGTATGCGTACACATAAACACATTCAATCAATCAGTCAGTCAACACAAATAGAGCAGAATGAGCAACATGGGAATAGAATATGCATTCTCTGAAAAACTGAAACTGTGTCACTAACCTCCTGTAATTACCTATTTGTGATGTCTGTATGTTATTTTCTCGACCAAAGCAAGCAAGGGTACAGAGCAAGACACTATATGCCGGGTGTAGTGAGAGGATTGTGTCCAAAGGGAATACAAACCAGGAGATGTGGCGACCTCGTGTGGAATACTGTGAACCATGCCTTTGGAAAAGCAATGTCTATCAAGAGTGAAATGTGTATTGCCTTCAAAACAGTCATATACTTCTTGAAAAAACATCAGAGACCATTCCAGACCCGGCAGGACACAAGTTAAAATATAGTAAGAAAAATGAAAAACCTGAATAATTGATATTTCTAACAAATAATGGTCATGATTGAGTTACTTCTTAAGTTTTTGAACAATTTTACAATAATCTGTAATGTTAATTTCCTACAGGTGGATACATGCATTAGAAAAAATAAAGAATAAAAATAAAAATAAAAATAAAATTAATATAATTATATAATTAATATAATTTAAAAAAAATTAAAGTTCCAACAGCATGTGTGTGTATCTGCAAATATATTCTCTGTATGTTGACAATCTGAAAATTCTCTACAGTTTGAACTATTTCAGTATTATGCCTAGCATACTAAAGATGCCCAGCAGTGTGTATTTGGATAGAAAAAAATCTGTTAATATGAAAGAAATGCATGCAATTTGGTGTGAAAGTTTGATTTTGATAATGCTATGTGTAGTTTTGGTTGCAGTGCATCATTTTGCATGATACATGAGAAGCATGATACATCAAAGTCAACATGACAATGAGTTTAGGTCACTGTTTACTGCCTTTGGACCCCAAAGCCATATATTTGATGAACCCTACCAAAAAAAGTATCATGACACATTTTCTGCAAATGTACACATTCATTATAGGATCATATTAAGGTGTCAATGATAAAAAAACAACAATAAATTAACTAAATAATAACTATCTTTAATTGAATCTGAAACAAAATGTAAAATAATGATGTTATCACGATACAATGTCTGATAAAAAAATGTTTTTAATAATTCCAGAGTGAGATATCTATGGGCTCAGCCATATTTAAGCACCCTGGATGCAGCTTTGAATGATCTGTGACTTAATATTTCATTGTCCACATCACTAAACTTGCAGTGTTTGGCTAGCATGTGAAGTCTGGTCGTATAAAGATCTAATTTCTCACCAGACAGTTATTTAGCTTTTCGGAAGACGTGGACCTCGTACTGGACATTCTTTTTTGGCGCAAAGTAGGTGTTGAGTTTTGCCTTCATGTCCGCATACTTGTCCCCATCTCCTTCCATTGTGTCGTAAATGCCGTCCACTCTTTCACCGGCCAGGAGAAGCATAAGGGGTTTCAATCTTGGCTCCGCAGTCAAGTTCATGGCTGTGGTGTAGATCTCATATCTCTGAAGCCACCTGTTCCACAGAGTCCAACAGAGCTCCGTTCACTCTCAAATGATGGGATAGCTGGGCCTTGAAATGGCATCATGTTGACCGTTACATTGCTCCGAAATGCTTCCGCACCTAATAATCTGCTCTCTGAGACAAACGTCAGTGTAGTCGGCCTTTACTTTGATCCTCATTGCCAATGGGATATTTATGGGCTGTACTTATAAGACATGCCAGAATGATGACATGGAGCTTCACGATATGTTGCTTTATTGCTTAGGGAACTTAGGGAAATCCCGCCAAAGACATCACGTCCAATATACACTAACATCAACGTCATGACGTAAGCGGTACGTGCAAACATGAACATCAATTTAATCGACTGGTGTTATCTGAATACTACAAAAATGTGCATCAATTTATTCCTGAGGTGTATGAGGCTGCTGTGGAAAGCTAGAGCGAAAAAAAATGGCCTTCACTCTCACGTCATAGTCTCCTTGACAACAACCGCTGAGCTAGATTTACAGTGTTTTTTTTTTCCCCTGGAGCTACAGCTGAGGTTTAAGAATTCCTGCTGGAATCATGACTGGCTTCTTGGTAAATATGATAATTTGCTGTAGAGGTACTGGGGATTAGAAGCAGCAGTGCTAGTTAGGAGAAATTAACATTGTATATGAGACAACAATGATGGTGTATTTATGCATATTTAAAAAAAAAAAAAAACATGCTTGTGATGTACAGACCAGAAGATAAATAAAATGATGAAAACTGATTGATTACGAGATTCTTAAATTCTGCCCTCATTCCACTGTAGCAACATAATCACTGAACCCTTCAGAGTGTTAAAAATTTGTGACTTTGACTGATTTCAGGATTCTTGAGGTGATCATACACACTGATTCTGCAAAATTTGATTCATTAATCTTAAAAGCTAAATGCCTGAATGAAGAAGATATAGGAGAACAGAATTCTTTCTTTGTGTATCATTAACAATATCCATCGATCCGTCTATACATCTTCTATCGCTATCCAGAGCTGGGTCATGGGGGCAGCAGCTTTTTGGCACCTTTTGGCTCAGCTCCCTCTTCACGACAGACCAACGCAGAGTCTGCATCACTGTTGAGGCTACACCAATCTGCCTGTTGTCCTCCTGTTCTATCATACCCTCAACCAAAAACAAGACCCTGAAATACTTGAATTTTTCCACTTGAGGCAGGACCTCCTTCCTGAACTGGCCCACCACATATTTCCGGCTGAGAACCATGGTCTTAGATTTGGAGGTGCTGATCCTCATCCTGGCCGCTTCACTTTCGGCTGCGAGAGCTTGAGATCAATGTCTGGTGAAGCCAACAGAACCTCATCATCTGTGAAAAGCAGAGAGCTATCTTGAGGCCACCAAAGCAGATCACCTCAACACCCTTGCTGAGCCTAGTATTCTGTCCATAATTGTTATGAACAGAATCTGTGATAATCAGTCACTGGTTCGGTTGTAATTACTCAAGTAACTAATCTACAAAATATACATTTTATTAAGCTCAACAAGGAAATCAAAAAGGTAATTAAAAGTGTGTGTGTGTGCGCTTGCGTGCGTGCGTGTGTGTAAAGCACACCTGGTGTGTTGTACCCAGGGCACAGGGCACAGGGCACGTGTGATACATCTGAGCAGTAGTACCAGATGGTAGTGCCAGTGGCTAGCAGTTTGCAGTCTGCTTTTCAGCTTATATTCTGCTTTTACTGCCACTGGCTAGTCATCCTGTAAGAGTGAAAAGAAAAGCTGAGTACCTAACTCTCTTCCTTTTGGTATACAGCTTCTCCACAACCAAGACTCCTTCTGTACCTCCTCATGGTCACACACGGTAACTGGGTCCCTATGGGCCCCGCCCAAACTGTAGGGGTTCTGGGAGCAGCAGTGGGCCCAAGAGATGAGATGTGCAGGCCCACCACATAGTGGACACACCCTGGCACCCTCCAACTATGGCTCCAGCTTTGGGTAAATAGCCACACTGCCTTGTTGGTCAGCCTATGAAAGCAAAGGCGAAGGGTGCATACCCTGACAAAAACGCAAAAGACCTCAACAGCGTAACACGCGGAGGATGATGGGAAACGGACAATGGCTGGGAAGATGGTGAAGCAGAGATGGGTTACCAGTATTCTTGGACTACATGCTACTGGATCATGACCCAAACCTGCACAAGGATCTTGTGATAGCTGTCAGTGCACCAACCTCGTCATGATAAACAATGCCACGCACAGGTGTCCTACACAAAAGAAATCCACCCCACCATCCAGGATTAATCCTATGGTGAACAGCAAGTGGTGACGAGGGCAGGTCTGTGTAATCTGGAAGCCCCTAGTCATGAGCCGGCACATCAGGTGATGGGTGTCAGATACAGTTGTTGGGTTCTTGGAATGAGGCAGAATAGTCCATCAGCAGTTGCACCCATGACTGTGCAACCCTGTCCAGAACCCACTTTGCGTACCCCACATGGAGAAAGGGCTAGAAAAAGGTGCCATAAAAATTGCCTTCCTCATACCTTGAGACTGGAATACCGCATCCAGAGGAAACACCAGACAGCAATCAAAAACAAAGACAGATCATCTAATACTAGAGGCTTTTTTAGTGCCACTAAGACTGTCTTTGGCCCTGACTATCGAGGCTTAAATCCCCCGCGCTCCAAAGATATACATACTTTTTTAAAAGACAATGACTCCATCAATGGACTATGGAATGAGCATTTCAAGGAACTTCTAAATTGTGACAGCTCCACCAACCAAACAACCAAACATTGCCACCTACATCCCCCACAATCCCATCAGAGAATACATGGTTGAACGTCCCACCTTAACGGAGGTCCAAAATGCCATTAGGAACCTTAGGAACAACAAGTCCGTTGGGCCTGATGAGATCTCAGCTGAGATCTTAAAGGAAGGGAGGACCAAAGCTCTGGCACCACGAACACCATCTAATCCTCAAGATCTGGGAAAGAGAAACGCTCTCTTAAGGGCTCCAGGAAACCTAATAGTGACCATATTTAAGAAAGGGAACAACACTGAATGTCAAAACTACAGGGGGATCTCACTCTATTAACAACTGGCAAGGTCCTTGCTGACTTTCTTGCCAACTGCCTGTTACCACTATCTGAGGAGGTACTCCCTGAATCACAGTGCGGCTTCCAACCATCCAGGGGAACAACAGATATGATCTTCACTGAACGCCAGGCCCATCAAAATTACTGGGAACAACAAATGCCTCTTTACATGGCCTCCATAGACCCGACAAAGGCCTTCGAGTCTGTTGATCGACCAACACTGTGGAGTATATATTCAAGGTACGGCTACCATTATAAATACATCAGCGTAGCTGGGCTACTGCATGACAACATGTCAGTCACACTGATCAGCAACAGTGGCTCAGAATCTGAGCCGTTCACTGTGAAAACGGGGGTCACACTGGGTTGCATCATTGCACCTACTCTGTTTGCCATCTTCAATGCAGCCATACTCTGCCTCATTGGCCAAGATCTACCACTGGGGATCCCAATCCTTTAAAAGAACTGATGGCAGGCTCCTCAACCTTAACAGGATTAAAGTCGAAGGTAAAGTCAGAGATACCACCATGGTGGAGCTGCAACACACTGATGACAATGCCATTACAGTACACTCCCTAGTAGACATACAGAGCCTTCTTAACGACTTTGCCAAGGCATTCAGAGCCTCCGAACCCTCCTGTATGGAAGTAGAATCATGGAAGACCTAAAGAATAAACCTAAAAGCCTTGAAAGTATTCCATCAAAGTGGTCTGCCTCTGCAGAAGATCCTGAGGGAAAAAAAAAAAATGGATAGACAGACGCACCAACATTAGCATTCTTGAGGAGACAAATATGCCAAGTATCACTATCACCATCATTAATATAACGACTCTGATGGGTAGGCCACATCATCTGCAACAATCGTTTCCCAAAGCAGATGACGTACTCGCAGTTGTAAGGACAATGAGCCTCTGGTGGGGCAAAAAAAGACAGGACAACATTAAAACCAGCCTGAAAAGGTTTAACATTACTTCCTCCAACTGGGAGGACCTTGCGCTAAGCAGACACTGCTAGAGGAATGCAGTGAAGAAAGGTGTAGCACAGCATGAGTCTGCAATCCGCTGTGCCGCAGAAGCAAAGTGCCAATACCGTAAGGACAAACATCCATTGTTTCAACCTTCCTACACTGCAGCAAGATATGTGGGTCAAGGATCAGCCTCCAAAGCCACCTTAGGTGCCCTAAATAAGAAGACCCAACCGTGCGAGGACAGTCCTACACGATCCGAGGGACTGCTGCAGAAGTGTGTGTATGTGTGTGTCTTTATATACAATTTAGTTTGGTCATCAGCTTGTTTATGGTGCTCAAGCAGAAGTAGGGCAAGTCCACTTTAGACAATACAGGAGTAAAAACGAAAAAAAACAAGTCCAAGCGAGCTGCGTTTCAACTAAGGATTTCTGTATCATTCCCTATCTCCCTCCTACAACTCTTCCTCAAGAGCGTTTGCCAAAAGGCTTGGCTTGTCACTAAAATATAATTATGAGAATGGACCTCTAGGATGTTTCATTTTATCTGTCTGTACATTCCATAGTTCCCCTGTAACACAGAGTATTTAAGCTGTTAAAGGGGAATAGAGATGTTTAATCTATAATGCTGCATGCACAACCATACTTTGAAATTTCTTGGCATCTAAAACAAATGCATAAAAGAGGAATCACATTCAAAATGATCACAGAATTAACAAATGCGTCAGATGGTAACATCCTAGAATACTATACTGCGGCAGGATGACGAATGAGGAGGGAGACAAAGGAAAGTTTCAACTTTATTCTTCAACTCCTGAACCAAAAACCGATAAAGGGAAAATTGGAGACGTAAACCTGACCCCCCAGCTAACCATCCTGTTGGTGGCGGACACTGGGCGCAGTGCCCCTAGTGTCCGCCACCAACATATATACATATAGATTCAATGTAAGAACTGATGAGTGGATATGATCATTATCATTATTATTATTATTATTATTATTGTGATAATTTTTTGTGGATAGTATAATAAATTACTTGGACCGAGAGGCAGATATACATACATTGTGAAGAACAATGCAAACAATATACTATACTAAACTATAAAGTATATACTGAACCTGCAGCTGAACATGATGTCAGTGCATATTGTCAGTCTGCATACATTAACGCCTTCTTAACATGAAGCTAAGAAAATCAATTGTAGGCTCATTTGTGTTGGAAGAAAACACATTATCAAACAGAGATGCAATGTAACAGCAATGAGACGTGGTGTTATTGACTGAGTTAAGCTACTGAATTAGGAGTGGCGTAGCACAGAAGGTAAGTGATCGCCTTTGGAACCGAACCCTCCTGGTTCAATTCCCCGCTGCTTCTAGTGTGTTCAAGTGTTACTGAGCAAGACACCCCTAACTGCTCCCCTGGTACTTTTAGGTGGTACTTCCTGTACTAGTACCTGGTACTTCTCCTCTCAGACACCATTGTCAGAGAGTGCAGCTCTAACCCCATAACCTTGCTGGCCATTCAAACTAATTTATTAAGTCTGTTGGCTGTTGCACCAGCATGCAACATTGGAAGAGAATGGTGCTGGCCACAACACTCTCATTAATGGATAGTTATAATGTAATCATTCTTAGGCAGCAAAAATCAAAATAATGACAATATAAATAATTCTGATTCATGGAAAAAACACATTGATGTAAGAAGCTTATTAAGAGTGCATATTTAGGTGCAAGCAAAAAGTATGGCTTGTAGCCTACCCTCTCCAAGAATTGCCACATCTCCTTAACTGTCTTATGAATGTATGCATTCTCAGAAAAAGCTCACATAATATATCCTATTACCCTGTGAATGCGCTAACCTAGATCTAGAGTCCAGCATTTAGATGGATCTGATCATGTGTGATATGTTCTTTCACTCATGTGTCTTCCACTCCGCAGATTGGTATGTCCCTTTTTACCATTCATTTGATTTCCAAAGGTCCAAAACCGATCCCCTCAAAACCAGGTTTAATATGACAAATGTATACTGATCTGGCATGACTGTAAATATCTTTAATGCAGCTACCTATGTTGGTATTTCCTCTTCATATGCTTATAATTGCACACAATAATTTCAATCAGATTGTCTGTTAACTCCGAATGTTTTGATAAAACCTTGAACAAAGACAGGACGCAGATTTACAGCTATTCTCTCTGCAGCACATAGTCTGTGTACATCTTTCCAAAGGACTTAGACAGATGATCTGTAACGCTTATAGTAGGAATTACCAGTTGTACTCTGAGGAAGGCCAGGTCTACTCCAATTGCTATTGTGCAAAAAAGGCAAAAGGAAGGAAGGGTAGATCAGTTAACTTCAGGGATTTTGTTTGTTGATGTCAAATTACTGTCATTTATACATACACACACATTGACACAAATACCACCAAGATACTGTGTCATTAATTTATAAATACAGTACATATAAACCTGTTCCTGTACCAAGCTTACAAATATCTACAATATCCACGGTAATAATAGCTTAGCTTTATTTGTCCAAATGTCGTATATTATACGATTGAACTTCTGTCAAATAAATCCGAAGGACGACAATAATACATCCCCAATCTCAGGCAATCTCTAAAAACGTCAAGACCTTGACATTTCTCAACAGTTCATCTCTCTGCCTCCTCACATCAATCTAAAGTAGAAGACGAAACATGATTAGCCCCTGCTGGATAATAGATGCATGCAATGGGAAAGGTCAGACCTTAATCCTTCAACCTTTAAAGAGGGGGATGGGAGAGGAAAAAAAATCAAAATCTAATGGCTCAGAATTGAGGACAAGGGCTCGTGACGATGAACATTTATATGACTCAATAACTATGAAGCTCAATGGCATATACATATAGAGATAGATAAAAATGAGTCCAAAAGAGCATCTTAAACCATCTCAATCTACATACATATAAGAGTATACATAATTATATATATCTATAGCTATCTATATCTATCTATCTATCTATATATATATATATATATTTATTTGGTGACTGATGATAATACAATTTTGAACGAGTATTGTTGATGATAATTGCATGGTTTAAGTAGCCTAAAGCCAATAGAAAGACATGAAAGAAAGAAGTTAAGTTGTTTTATGTATAGAATAAATATGACAATGACAAATGTGCTTTTAAATAAATGTATGTGTGTGATTTTGTCTCAGTGGGAACAGGGATCTGTAAAGACCTGAAAGGCCGAGATGACCTTTACTGGACATTCTTCAAAAACCCACTTCAATACATGAATTATTCCAACTCCATACTAAAATAATAATCACTGTACGGTATTTTTAAAATGACAACACATAGCTTTTTTTTTTGCACCTGCAACCACATCTTACATTTGAACATTTTGTGAGCACATATTCTACTGTGGCACAGACCATACTGTGGTACACACTTATGCAATGAAGCGTATTTTCTGCAGAATGAATTAATCAAATTATGATGAAAAGAGAACACATTTAGAAATATGAAGAAAAGGATATCAAAACAAAACAAATTTTCACTTTCATTTCATACAACCTGATTCTGGTCAGGTATTTTAATCATATCTAACATTTTAAGTTTCCCTTTTACTTCCTTGTTGTCATTATGAAGAGTTTTAGTGGCAGTTTACATTTATTTTTGATTGATGTCCATTTTTAAATGTGCATTAGCGTGTTTGAGAGTGTAACCATAATTTAGGCAGAATTTAGGGCATTTGCTCAAAAAAATTAATGGGCATGGGAGAGTTAAAGCCTGCAGTGAATAGACAGTCAAGTAAGCAATCTGCACAAGCTTCTGATGCAATTACTTCAGCTGATTACTTCATCAGAAATTATTTTGCTTCTGGCAGCCAATTTATATAAACTATGTAAACCTCTGTACTATGAACATGTTTCTTATGTGACAATAATAAAATGAATTCTGAGTCCAATTATTTTACAACTGTGTATTGAAGCATCTGGAACTGAAAACTGTGAGACATTTGATGTTTCTTTTAGACAGTCTGGTAATTTTCCCTGTGAGACATGGTTGCACTTTCATGTTTGATCTCAAAAATACAATTGTTATAAAATAACTTGATTGCTAAACATATTGGTGCAATCTACTTTTCAGGAGTGATTACCATAATTTTGCCTCACAACTGGCAAGGGCTGCCATTTAAGGTCATTTCTGTAACAGACATAAACATACCAGACAGCTAGCTACAAGAATCACAATCAGTGTAAATTCACAGTTAACATCCCATGGGTGCTGTCATTGCACTGTGTAATTGGGTATTTGTCTTTAAACTCAGACTTGAAAAGGCCCGTTGGTTTCAAAGATTAATGTAGGCTGACACCAGGTTATGTTTATATGTACAGAAAATTCAGTTTTAAAGGTCTAGGAGGGTATTCTAAAGACCGCCTAGTTTAAGAACAAATTAGAAGACCAACATCAGCTTCCATTTTTGTCTATTTAGAGAAGCTGACTGCAACAGATTTGAGATTTAATCTTTTTTTTTTTTTTCCCTCCAAAGGTCCCTTCTTTCAGAGTCAGTGCTTGGATCTATCTAAATACTTTTATTAATACCTGTTGTCAATTACATCTTCAATAGGCTTTGAAATGATGAATAGTGTTTTGCTGACATGACTTTCAACTATTTATTATTTTTCATTGATTTGCATCCTTTATAATTTCTAGAAGAGTAAAAATGAATGTGATAACAACATGATAGGTGCATTTCTATTATTGGCAGCTTCAGAGGGCTGGCTAACAAGGACAACCTTGTTTAATGGTATACCTCAGACCACAACAGACTCTTTTTTGCTAATCTCTACTGTTTCATAAATCTAGTAGTGTTTGGTGGTCTGTCATTTGAACTAATTCACATTATGTTATTTAATATATTCATTCAAATTTTTGGCATTTGTTTAGCTTTGTATTTACTATGTATACTTGTATTTCCTATATGCATTAATGGACAAATGAAAATTCACAATACAGCAACCACACAACAGCCTGATGAACATTGGGTTGTTGGATGCTGGAATTCATGGAGAGATGCAATTATACTTTAAAAAAGTAGAAAGATTGTAAGACTCATGTAACTACTTTCACCTGATGTCATGTCAGTGGTTCAGTAAAAGGAGTGAAAAACACATTTTCACAAACGTGTTTTAAACACATTTTAAAATGTATTACTTGTGTTGAACTATTCTTCCAAGCTGGGGAAAAGATCCACTGTCAAAGCCCTGACAAGCTCAGATGCAGAGCTTGAAAGAGAATTATTTGAAATGTTGTAAAAACAAAATTAAGTCCTGAACTGAAGCCCCATCAAGGTTTACTTTATCTCTCTTACAAGAATTACTTATTTGAACCAGAAATCAAATGCTTTTTAATAGTAAATTTACATTATCATGCTCTAAAAAAGATGCAAAACAAAATTTGACAAAAATCGATGTAGCACTTCAATTTATTTCAATATCACAAAAGATAAATAAATATGCAAATCAAACTTGTGACTTTCATACCGATTGGTTGAGACCCAGGTTAGCAACAGCCACGACTGGTACCGATAACCTACTGGATACCAGAGGAAATCGGGCTACTTTGGGTCTTTTGGAGAAAGGAGTGGAGGAAGGCGTGCTTGTAGGAATAGAAGAATAGAATAGAATATTCCGATAACAATCCCACAATGGGTAAATTTCAATTCACACACACAGCAGAAAGTGGATAGTGCAGTAGAGGTAGTTAATAATAATGTGCAGCAGTAAAATATAGAAATATCAGAGGAAATCTAAAATAAAAAGAGAAACAGAGATAAAGAACATAAACAATATATAATAAGTATAAAAATGAGCAAGAAGTGGCAACAACCAGAGCAACAACCAAAGAAGAGGGAAGGCAATAGTTTAAGACTTGAGAGTAGGTTCTTTAAATGTTGAGACAATGACAGGAAAAGCTAGAGAGGGGGTTGATGTGATGTAGAGAAGGAAGGTCAATACACTGTGCGTTCAGGAGACCAGGAGGAAAGGCGGCAAGGCTAGAAGCTGGGAAGCAGGTTTTAAGTTTTCCTATGATAAGTTTTTCTATTATATTGATAGGAAGAGAAATTGTGTGGAAGTTATCTTGAAGGAGACACTTGTTAGGAATGTTCTGCATATGAAAAGACATCAGATAGAGTGATTAGTCTGAAGCTACAAACTGATGCTGTGATTCTCAATGGTGTTAGTGGCTATGCCCCACTGGTGGGATGTGAGTTAGAAGAGTCGGAGAGATTCTTAAATGATTAAGATAATGTGCTGCAGAACATCCCCAGAGGTTAGAGAGTGGTAATTGGTGCAGACTTCAATGGACATGTTGGTGCTGGCAATAGAGGTGATGAAGAAGTAATAGGTAGGTTTAGTATTAATGATAAGAGACTTGGTGGTAAAATGAGGAAGAGCAGGAGCATATACAGAGATTATATTTGGAAACTCCCCACAGTCCATTTCAACTGAAGCAGCCTCTCTGATGACAGTTGACATGTCTTCAAGGGAAGGAAATTGAGTCCAGGTGCTACGAGAGGAGGATTTTGACAAAGAATTAACAATGACCTGGATGACTGAGAACCTCCACAGACAGAGAAAGTGGTCAGCAAAGAAGAAGTGGGACACTGAGGGGACTGAAGATAGAAGACAAGAGTACATGGGAACATAGCACATAGATCGAGGTAGCAAAGCTCTAACTAATGGCACATGATGACTTTTATGTTAAGTTGGACAGTAAAGAGGAAGAAGATGATTTATACAGGTTGGCAAAACACAGAGATAGAGAAGGAGAGGATGTACAGCAGGTTTTGGTAATTAAGGATAGAGAGGGAATTGTATTGAAAGATGCAGGACGAGTGACAGGAAGATGGAAAGAGTACTTCGAAGAGCTGATGAATGAGGACAATGAAAGAGGGAAGTAGTAGAGATTTGTAAAGGTGAATTGAGAATGGCATTGAAGAGGATGAAGAGTTGACATAATTTTGGAGGTACGGAAGTGTCTAGGAGAGATAGTAGTACAGTTTCTGGTTAGATTATTCAGCAAGATCTTACAGTGTGAGAAGTTGATTGATGATTGGAAAGTGATGTAATGGTGCCCATTGTGAAGATTAAGGGAGATGTGCAGAATTGGTGTGACTATAGAGGAATAAAGCTGACGAGTATTGCAATGAAATTGTGGGAAAGAGTAATGGTAACTCGACATAGCAGAAGCCAGTATTTACGAGCAGCGATATGGTTTCATGTCAAGAAAGAGTACTACAGATGCATTATTTCCTTACTTCCTGGTAGAGAAGTATAGAGAAGGCCAGAGAGAGCTGCATTGTGCCTTTGCAGACCTAGAAAAAGCATATGGCAGGGTGATGAGAGATGAACTTTGGAATTGCATGAGGAAGTCTGGAGTGGAAGAGAAGTATGTTAGACTGGTGAAAGACGTGTATGTGGGATGTTAGACAGTAGTGAAGTGTGCTGCAGGTGCGACAGAGAAGTTCAAGGTGGGACTACATCAGGGATAAGCTCTGCGCCGCTTCCTGTTTTCCGTGGTAATGGACAGGCTGTCAGATGAGGTTAGACAGGAATCTCTGTAGACCATGATGTTTGCAGATGACATTGTGCTCTGTAATGCAGGGAACAGGTGGAGGAAAGTCTAGAGAGGTGGAGGTATGCTTTGGAAAGGAGTGGAAGAAAGGTTTGCTGCGACAAGACAGAATAAATTTGAGTGAATGACAGGGACCCAGGAGGAACAGTGAGGCTACAGGGAGTGAGTGGTAGAGGATTTTAATTACTTAGGGTCAACAATCCAGAGCAATGGAGAGTGTGGAAAATAGGGGAAAAAATAGGTTCAGGGAGGTTGAAACAGATGGAGAAAGTGTCAGGGGTACTATGCAATGGAAGAATATCAGCCAGGAATAGAGTGGTGTAAAAGACAGTTGTGAGACCAACAATGTTGTATGGTTTGGAGACAGTGCTAATGAAGAAAAGACAGGAAGCAGAGATGAAGATGCTGAGGTTATCTTTAAGATTGATGACGATGTATAGGGTCAGGAATGAGTCTATCAGAGGGACAGCACATATTTTGGAGATTAAGTCACAGAAGCCAGACTGAGATGGTTCGGTCACGTATAGAGAAGGGATAGTGAATATATTGGTTGAAGGATGCTGGGGTTGGGGCTGCCAGGCAGGAGGTCTAGAGTAAGACCAAAGTGAAGAAGTATTGTAATAGTGAAAGGACATTAAATTAGTTGGAGGGAGAGAAGAGACTACAAAGAATAGGGATTAGATGGAGGAGGTTGATTCACGTTTGTGACCCCTGAAGGGAGTAGATGAGAGGAAAGGAAGAAAAAGAAATAGAGAGAGAACAAAAGTGTCAAATCATTTTATGTTTTAGGCAGATTCAGATTCAAATACTTAAATTATATTATATTATATTAATACTCAAATATTTAATTTTCTCATCTCTACAGCCAATGAAAAATAAAGCTCCCCCCTGGAGAGAGAACAAATCGCTCCTTCTGCTCCATTAATCTAATGACAATGCCCCGTGACTAAGACCAGCTTAACAGGAATCGCTCATCCTCATTGGCTCCTCTATCACCTAACATGCCATCAATGTATGACTGCAACAAGGGCAATGACAGCAAAATAGAAAGAGGAAAAAAATATATCAATACAGAGTGACGGCAACTGCATACAATGGCTGGATTATACTGCACTGGTACCCATTGTTAATGAAGAATGTAATATACCAGGGAAGGTTAATGGTTTCATGATAATAATAAAAAAAGGTAAATCTTAATACATTCTAAAAAGGAAATAAAAACAATTAAAGACTAATATAGTTACACAACCATAATGTTAACAGTTATTGGTCAGCCCTGCAACATCTGAGACAATTTGAGAACATAAAAAAAAAACATCAAAAACAGTTCCTGAATTGGAGCTCCTACGGCAGCTTTGGATCATAATCAATAAAAAGTGATTTTACATGAACAATTTGACAAATTTGTGAATTCTACACAAAATTATCTTAGAAAAACCTACCATATTTCAAGCTGCAAGTTTAATGCAGATGTTATAGTACTATGAGGTTTCTTTTCAAGAAGAAATTGCCCATATGACACCTCTGGGGGATGTCATTGCTTTGTGTTTTCTGTTTGTTGGATATTGGCAACAGCATCAGGGGATGTCAGTTTCACTCGAACCTCCTGGGAAATAGTGACCAGAGGTTGGCTGTCAAAAAGCAGAGCTGCTGGCTTAGAATAGCATATAGTCAATGTTGAAAATAGACCTCCCATATAACGCAAATGACACTGCCTTTTAAAATAAATGTGTGGCAGTATGAGTTAGGTTTATCAAAATAATGTTGCTTGCTTTAGCATTTTATGTATCAGATCCATTGGGTTGTGATACATGTTCATGACTCCAGCTTAACAGAGTTTCTCCTTTTTTACACCAAATGAAGGCTACTCCATTGTTGCCAAAAAAAAAACAATTTTTGTTTTCTCTGATCATAAAACAGAAGACCAGAAGTATTAATATTTGTCTAGATGAGATTTTATGAGTGCTGAGCAGGCTTTTGTGCACCTTCTCTGGAGAAGTGGCAGCCTCTTTGGTCTGTGTCTGAGGAACCCAGCAGTGTGCAGTGTCCATTAGACAGTTTACCTTGAAAAGTTGCCACAAGGAAGCAGCAGATTCTCCAGAATGGCCTTGGTGGTATGAATAATTTGTATGAATATAGAGAAGACACTGCTCTACTTGACTTATGTTATGGGTCAGTTGAGGACTATGTATAGCTGTGTTCATTCTTTGTTAAGCTTCATCCATAATATTCCCTTCACCTGTGATCTCAAGTAAATATATTATATCTGGTCTCAAGGCCTGACAAAATAGGGAATTAAGACTAATTAATAAATAAATGAAGCATGGAATTACAAAGTTGTGAAATGAAAATTCGATATGAGAGGAAATTAGTTGTGGCCTGTATTTCTTAACAATAGAGAATAGGGGGAAAAAAAACCCCAATAAAAAGTAGCTTGTGTAAAATTGCAGGTAGCGTATGATGACATATGGTATAGTTTATATATCGCCATTCCTTTGAGATGCTGCTCACTGTTAAATAATCATGCGTGTCAATTACTATATTTCACTTTATCAACAGATTTTTTTCTACTTTGTTGAAATGTATCCCCAGATCCATCTAACAATATTTCTACAAATGTCTTGGCAACTGTTCACTGAAAAGTAGGCAAAAGAGCTGTTCAATGTTAAATAAATATATTGTCAATTTGACAATGTGATATATCATATTCCATATATTTATTTTTAAAATGATAATGTTTACTTCAGATCTGATAAACTGAACCCTTTCTCTTGATCATTTAAATGCATGTAACAACTTGCACAATTCTTGATACAATACATCAAAGAATTATTCAATTCGGATCAATAAATACATTCAAAATTATCATGTTACAGTTAACTACTATTTCGGAATACATTTTACAAGAAATTTGTAATAATCATTATTGAAAATCATGCCAAAGGATTGTATTTTAGTTTTTGTTAAACAAATCTGTCAGCTGTGTGGTGAGTTTCAGTTCCAGTATCTCCCTGAGCTGGCCCCAAGCCCGGATAAATGCAGAGGGTTGCGTCAGGAAGGGCATTTGGCGTAAAGCTTTTTGACAAAACCAAATATCTGAATCGGTGGAGGCCCGGGTTAACAATGACCGCCATCGGTGCAGATAACCTACAGGGTACTAGTGGAAATTGGGCTACTGTGGATCGAAGAAGGAGAGGAGGAAGGTGTGCTGGGAAGTAGAGAGAGAAGAGCAAAGGAAAGAGTCTGGGACTGACAGTAGGGACTTTGAATATTGGGATGATGACAGGAAAAGGTAGAGAGTTGGTTGACATGATGCAGAAAAGGAAAGTGTATCTACTGTGTGTCCAGGAGACCAGGTGGAAAGGTAGTAAGGGTAAAAGCTTAGGAGCAGGATTTAAGTTGTACTATCAGGAAGAGAAATGGAGTAGGAGTTATCTTGACAAAGGAGTTTGTTAGGGATGCTCTGGAAAAGAATGTCAGATAGACTTATGAGTCTGAAACTAGAAATTGAAGGTGTGATGCTCAATGTTGTTAGTGGCTATGCCTGACAGGTAGGATGTGAGTTAGAGGAGAAAGAGAGCTTCTGGAATGAGTTAGATGAAGTGATGCAGAATATCCCCAGAGATGAGAGAGCGGTAATTGGGATAGACTTCAATGAACATGATGGTGCAGGCAATAGAGGTGATGAAGAAGTGATGGAAAGTTTTGGTATACAGTATAGGAATGCAGAGAGACAGATGGTGGTAGACTTTGCAAAAAGGATGGAAATGGCTGTAATGAATACTTTTTTCCAGAAAAGACAGGAACATATCTATCAAACGTATCTTAAAAGAGCGGAGGTAGGCACACGCAGGTAGACTACATCTTGTATAGACGAGGTAATTTGAAAGATATCAGTGACTGCTAAGCAGTGGTAGGTGAGAGTGTAGCCAGACAGCATAGGATGGTGGTTTGTAGGATGACTCTGGAGAAAAGGAAGATCAAGAGGACAAAAGCAGAGCAGAGGACAAAGTGGTGGAAGCTAAAAAGGGACGAGTGTTGTATGGTTTTCAGGGAGGAGTTGTGAAAGGCTCTGGGTGGTCAGGGAGAGCTTCCAGATGACTGGACAACTATAGCTAATGTGATCAGGGAGATTGGTAGGAGGGTACTTGGTGTGTCGTCTGGAAGGAAAGCAGATAAGGAGACCTAGTGGTGGAATGAGGAAGTGCAGGAGTGTATACAGAGAAAGTGGTTAGCAAAGAAGAAGTGGGACACTGAGGGGACTGAAGAGAACAGACAGGAGTACAGGGAGATGCAGTGTCAGGTACTTGTATGCTTGGTTGGAGAGTAAAGAGGGAGAGAATGATTTATATAGGTTGGGAAAACAGAGAGACAGAGATGGAAAGAATGTACAGCAGGTCCTGGTCATTAAGGATAGAGAGGGAAATTTATTTACAGATGATAGAAGAGTGAGGAGAAGATCGAAAGAGTACTTTGAAGAGCTGATGAATGAGGAAAATGAAAGAGAGGGAAGGGTAGAAGAGGTGACTATTGTAGACCACAAAGTTGCAGAAATTAGTAGAAGTGAAGTGAGGAAGGCATTGAAGAGGATGAAGAATGGAAAGATAAGATAAGATAACACTTTATTGATCCCCCATGGGGGAAATTCAGTTGTTGCAGCAGCAACATTAGAAGAGAGGAGAAGAAGAGAAGGCAGTTGGTCCAGGTGATATGTACCTGTTGAGGTATGGAAGTGTCTAGGAGAGGCAGTGGTAGAGTTTCTGGCTAGATTATTCAACAGGATCTTAGAGAGAGAGAAGATCCCTGAAGAGTGGAGAAGAAGTGTGATGGTGCCCATTTTTAAGAATAAGGGGGATGTGTAGAATTGCAGTAACTATAGAGGGATAAAGCTGAGCCGTACAATGAAGTTATGGGAGTAGTGGAAACTAGACTGAGAGCAGAAGTCAGTATTTGTGAGCAGCAGAACGGTTTCATGCCTAAAAAGAGTACGACAGATGCAGTATTTGCTCTGAGAATGCTAATAGAAAGTACAGAGAAGGTCAGAGGGAGCTGCATTGCGCTTTTGTAGACCTAGAAAAAGCATACGGCAGGGTGCCGAGAGAGGAACTCTGGTTTTGTATGAGGACGTCTGGAGTGGCAGAGAAGTATGTTAGACTGGTGCAGGACATGTATGCTAGCTGTGAGACAGTTGTGAGGTGTGCTGTAGGTGTAACAGAGAAGTTCAAGGTGGATGTGGGACTTCATCAGGGATCAGCTCTGAGCCCCGTCTTATTTGGAGTGGTGATGGACAGGCTGACAGATGAGGTCACACAGGAATCTCAAAGGACCAAGATGTTTGCAGATGTTTGTGAGACCATGGAACAGATTGAGGAAAATCTTGAGAGTTGGAGGTATGCTCTGGAAAGCAGAGGAATGAAGGTTAGTTGCAGCAAGACAGAATATATGTGTGTGAATGAGAGGAACCCGGGTGAAATGGTGAGGCTACAGGGAGTGGAGATCAAGAAGTTGGAGGATTTCAATTACTTAGGCGCAACAGTCCAGAGCATCAGAGAGTGTGAGTATCAGCCACAATGATAGGAAAGGTGCACAAGACAGTGGTGAGACCAGGTTTGCTGTATGGTTTGGAGACAGTGGCACTGAACAAAAGACAGGAGGCAGAGCTGGAGGTAGCAGAGTTGAAGATGTTGAGGTTCTCTTTGGGAGTGACGAGGATGGAGAGGATCAGGAATGAGTCCTTCAGAGGGACAACATGTGTTAGATGTTTTGGAGAGAAGGTCAGAGAAGCTAGACTGAAATAGTTTGGTCATGTTCAGCGGCGTGATGGAGAATATATTGATAGACAGATGCTGGAATTGGAAATGCCAGGCAGGAGGTCTTGAGGAAGACCAAAGAGAAGATTTATGGACGTAGTGAGAGAGGAGGATACAGAGAATAGGGCTCGATGGAGAAGGCTGATTCGCTGTGGCGACCCCTGAAGGGAAAAGCCGAAAGGAAAAGAAGACTTGAACTGTGGTAAAAAGCAGGAACTCAAATAGGAGAGATGATCTCCAGAAGAGAATTATCCACTTCTAGAACACCAATTATCTTTTTCACTTGACAAAATGAAGGCTCACTCTGCCTTGCTTGTTAATTTAAATAAAGGTCAGAACAGTATAGAGGTAAGAACTACAGGAAGCAAATGTTTGATTAATAGAAAAAAATAATTTTGATAATCATAAGTCCTACAGATACATATGCCTCCTGAGTTTGCCAAAGTTTCAATTCCAACATTCTATTTAGAATAAGATTTCAGTAACTTTGTTTGTGTCATACCTTAGTTGTATTTTATTTTATTTACTGATTTAGTTATTGATTTATTACGTTAGTTTTCCAAGTAGTTGCATGTACCATAATGGAACAAAAAGTAAATCAGTTAATGCGTAGAAAAATTGTAAATAAGGATAAGTGTGCTGAAACTGAAATTATCCATTAATTGGTCCACAGAGAGTCAGGAATTACATGCAGAAGACATATGAGCCATACGCTAATTAGTCATATCTTGCAAAACAGTTAAGCCATATCATAAACTGTCATCTTGTCACCAAGGTTGTCAGGGCTTTTAATATTTGAGCATTAAGAATGGCCCCTGTACATGCCTTTGCAAGCTCATGTTGATGCTGTATAAATATTGCTCCTGCTGTTTGCCACTGATTTAGTGCATATTAATATTATATGAGAAAGAGGGTGTCTTTGATGATGTAAGTGAACACTCAAACTAGGGCTTTCTCCCTCAGGGAAACGGGTACAGGCTGTGGAGTAGGTCCTTTGAGATTTGTTTCACTTCCAGATTTGCAATAAAGCTTGTAGGGGGTGAACAGTTCATTTTATCTGCAGTTACATCACAGTTGAATATTGCTCTAGTTTAATACATGGCCATTAATTTGAGATACTGCTCACTGCAAAATAATCCTGCATGTCAATGACTATACTTGACTTTATCAACAGATTTAGCTTTGTATTTTTCTGCGCTGTATTTGTGCAAAATCTATCCAAGCAATCTGTCCCTCAGATTCATCTAACAACATTTCCACAAACGTCTTGGCAACTCTGCACTGAGTGGGCAAATTAATTACCAATGACCATTTTTGACAAAAACAAAAAAAAAGAATGGATACTGTAGGTTAAAAAATGAATATATTTTGGACAGATAGGTGGATGTCCAGTGTTGCCAGATTGGGACATTTTCAATGTTGTTTTCAAAGCATGTTTTCAATGCTTCAGCAATGTTGAAGTTATAAGAGAGAGCAGAGAAAAACAGTTAACTAAATCCAGAGTATGAAGATGTCTGATAGTTGCCTTAACTTGGTGATTCCACAAGTTTTATTTGCATTCATAATATACAATAACTTATACCTTCAAAACACCAGTTAATTGCACATTTCAAAATTATCTGGGTGGGTGGCTGGAGCTTGGGGGGGGGACTTGTACTGAAGCTGATGAGTTTGACTACAATTGTTTTATGAAAGAGAGAAAATAGCGATTGACTGTGGGTTTCTGTTGGCATTGCCCCTCCCAAAGGATGAGTGTGAAACAGGCTATAACAGGAAAAAAGTCATTTTTCATGTACTTATATTAATTGTCTAATTAGGACTTATAATACAGGGCCATATTTTAACCATTTCTTTACTTAGCCCTGTAGATGTGATTTTCCCTCGGATTATACACTGATAACTGATCATCTCACAAACAAGGAATAATGAATAACAGGTTTTCATTTTCATTTTTCTCATTTTCAGACAAATGTGACAGTTCTGCATGTACTGTAAAGTGTAACAATATATTGGTGTATATATATGTAATGTTAGAGGGCTGTATTCAAAAGCTAAAATTAAGATTATAAACGAATCAGAGAAAGTAGGCACTGTGGGGCATCTCAACCGCTATGACTAAGCTCCCTTGTGTACATGACATAGTTAAGGATTTATCCTTGGTGATGTATCATATAACCTCAAGAAGTGTGCTTACTCTATGCACTTTGTAAGTCCTCTCTTCATGCCATCTCTTTTTGAATACTTAATCTCATGTAATCCACTTAGTGTCAAGTCTGGAAAACATTACAGAAAGTCTCCAAGTACATGTTATGTAGTGCCTTAATAGAGGCTTTCACAGTTACTAGTGCAAATACTGATTATGTTTTTGTCTCAGGGATGATCTTACCTCCACTACAGTGTACCCAGGAAAGGTTTACTGAAAAGTGCCACACACATTACCCATTTATACTATTTTTCTGGGTCGTTTTGGCGCCAGGATAGTTTCTATTTTCAGTCTTCTATTTTCTTCTTTTAGGGTCAGTGGAGATGCAAAACAAAGAACATGAATATTAGCTTTGGGTTAAATAGATCGGTTGATTGCATCATTGGTCACAGCTGTTTATCCTCAGAAAAGGAGCTGATGACCATTTCCTCTGTGACATGCTCACCGAGTCACACTTAAACTACAAAACAGCCAAAAGGGAAATCTACAAAAAAAAATATATTATTACAGTAAAATATTTTCAGCTTGAAGTTCATAATAAACACTTTTTTGTAGACAATGTCAACAGCCTACCTTATCCCAGCAAAATGCTGACCCAACATTGTGGTTTCACAACCGCTGCATTTGCAAGATTAATGAATTTACAACACTTTTTGAGTGCACTATATGTAATAGCCAGGGGTGTATATCAGCTAAACATACTCAATGGACTGAAAAATATCAAATAGAAAGATGATCAAACTCATGGGGTTTACCTATACATTACCGGAGCTTGGTGCAAAGTACCAATATCAACTCATTGGTTGTAGTCACGGTAGTCCACTTAAGTGGGGTGTTGCCCTAGTTGGTATTCCCTTTTCTTAAACAACAGCAGAGACTATGATGAATCAATACATATTTAATCATTACTGTCAAACTGAGTTTGAAAAATCGAGACACACATACACCAAGTATAGGTAATCAGACTTAAATCCTTTATAACTAACCTTTGATAATTCTAAAATAATGATAAGTGTGAACTACTTATTCAGATATTTTGTGAATCGTATATGGCACCATTGTTTTTAAAGGTTCACAGGAGAATCAAAGGTTTCCATTTGTCTATTATCTATACAACTTAACCTGAACTCAGTAATTGAGAAGGAGAGGGAAAACAGGGACAGAGTATATAGCTGCAACAGAAGATGCAACAATCCATCATTGAATGATTGTTATTATTATTATTACTATTATTATTTTAACATTCTTATGATAATCTGGATTTCATAGGATTCTGTTTTCTTAATGTTCATCCAAACATATTTTTACAACAACATTCCTATAGTCATTTAGATTTCATAGGATTATGTTTTCTTCATATTCATTCAAACACATATCTTTACTTCATTAGTACAAGCAGTTAAATCATTATTATGATAATGCATTCATTTTTTGTACCTCTTATTCTATACTCGAGGTTGTGGGAGAGCTGAAGCCTTTCCCAGCTGTCATTGAGCAGAGGCGGGCTACACTCTGGACTGTTTGCTTGTCAATCACAGGGCCACATATAGAGAAAAACAACCATTCACTCATCTGAGTAATTTTTCCAATTTTTCAAATTGGGCTATGTGAGGAAACTTTAGAAATGAGAGGATACCCAAGCAGAGGAGCCATGGGGAAAACATGCAGCCTCAACACAGAAAGGCCTCTTGTGGGGATCAAACTAAGATCCTTCTTGCGGTGAGGCACAAGCCCCAACTACTGCACCAGTGTGCGCCCTTATAATAATATAATTATGAATACAGATAGATAGATAGATAGATAGATAGATAGATAGATAGATAGATAGATAGATAGATAGATAGATAGATAGATAGATAGATAGATAAAAGGTGTCCATATGTGCACTTGGCACCAACGGACCTACGGCTACAGTTCTTTGATCGACCTTGTGGTCGTATCGTTGGACTTGTGGCCGCATGTCCTGGACACTCGAGTGAAGAGAGGGGCGAAGCTGTCATCTGATCACCACCTGGTGGTGAGTTGGCTCCGATGGTGGGGGAGGATGCCGGTCGGACCTGGCAGACCCAAGCGCAATGTGAGGGTCTGCTGGGAACATCGCTGGTTGACCCATATGGTGGTGAGGGATGCTGTCAAACCGAAGAGGGAGTCCTACCGGGCCTTTTTGGCCTACGGGACTCCGGAGGCAGCTGACAGGTACCAGCAGGCCAGGCAGCATGCAGCTTCGGCAGTTGCCAAAGCAAAAACTCTGGAGTGGGTGGAGTTCTAGGAGGCCATGGAGAACGACTTCCGGTGGGCTTCGAGGAGACTCTGGTCCACCATCCGGTGTCTCGGGGGGGAAGCAGTGTCAACACTGTGTACAGTGGGAGTGGGGCACTGCTGACCTCAACCTGGGACGTTGTAGATCAGTGGCAGGAATACTTCTCAGGCCTCCTCAATCCCGTCGAAACGCTTTCCAATGAAGAAGCAGAGCCAGGCCAGGGTGTCCGCCTATCTCCGGGGCTGAAGTCGCTAAAGTAGTCAAAAAACTCCGGGTGCCCGGGGGTGGATGTGGTCTGCCCTGGGTTCCTCAAGGCTCTGGATGCTGTAGGGCTGTCCTGGCTGACAAGGCTCTGCAGCATTGTGTGGACGTCGGGGACAGTGCTACTGGACTGGCAGACCGGGGTGGTGATTCCCCTTTTTAAAAAGGGGGATCGGAGGGTGTGCTCCAACTATAAGGGGGATCACACTCCTCAGCCTCCCTGGCAAAGTCTATTCAGCGGTGCTGGAGAGGAGGGTCAGCCGGATCTCAGATTCAAGAGGATCAGTATGGTTTTCGTCCTGGTCGTGGAACAGTGGACCAGCTCTATATACTCAGCAGGGCTCTCAAGGGGGCATGGGAGTTTTCCCAACCAGTCTACATGGTTTTTTTTTGGACTTGGAGAGGGAATTCCACCATGTCCTGCGGGGGTGTCCTGTTGGGGGTGCTCCGGGAATATGGGGTACCAACCCCCGTTATACGGGCTGTTCGGTCACTTAATGCCCGTAGTCAGAGCTTAGATATAGGGTGTGAAGTTAGGCCATCCGGGAGGGACTCGGAGTAGAGCCGCTGCTCCTCCGCATAGAGAGGAGTCAGATGAGTTGGCTCGGGCATCTGGTCAGGATGCCTCCTGGACGCCTCCTGGGGGAGGTATTCCGGGTATGTCCACCTGGGAGGCAGCCACGGGGAAGACCCAGGACACGCTGGAGATATTATGTCTCTAGGCTGGCCTGGGAGTGCTTTGGGGTTCCCCCAGAATAGCTGGACCATGTGGCTGGGGACAGGGAAGTCTGGGCCTCCCTGCTCCGGCTGTTGCCCCGTGACCCGATCACGGATAAACGGCAGAAGATTGATGGATGGATGGATGGATGGATGGATGGATGGATGGATGGATGGATGGATGGATGGATGGGTGGGTGGTTAGATAGATAGATAGATAGATAGATAGATAGATAGATAGATAGATAGATAGATAGATAGATAGATAGATAGATAGATAGATAGATAGATAGATACACACACAATCACACGCACACACACACACACATTTTAATATATCAATTATTTAAACTACAGCTGTTCTTTCCTGGGGTAGAAATATTAATACAAGTAATATTCAAATACAACCTCACCTCGTTCTTTCAATGCCTAGGAGCAGCGACTCTACTCTGAGACCCTCTCAAATGGCTGAACTCCTCATCCTATCTCAAAGGTGGAGTATGGCCACCTGCAGAGAAGACTAATTTTGGCTACTAGGATCTGCGACCTTGTTCCTTCGGTTCCTAGCCTAACATAGATCACCCAGTAAATTAAGAGCTTTACCTTTTGGCTCAGCTCCTTTACCCCAACAGAGCGGTGCAGAGTCTGTATCACTGCTGATGCTACACCGATCTGCCTGTTGATCTCCTGCTCCATCCTTCCCTCAACTGTGAGGGAGTACTTCACCTGTTTGTGGCTGAGAACCATAGCCTTGGATTTGGGGGTGCTGATATTTATTCCGGCCACTTCCGGCTATGAAGCACTCCGGCAACAGTTGGAGATCACGGACCGATGAAGCCAACGGGACAACATCATCTGCAAATAGCAGAAACACATTGCTGAGGCCACCAACCAGATCCCCTCAACAACCCGGCTTCACCTAGAAATTCTGTCCATAAAGGTTATGAACAGAATTGGTGACAAAGGGTAGCCCTGGTGGAGCCCAACTCTCATCGGAAACAAATCTGACTTACAAGTAGTGATGCAGACCCGGTCATACAGGGACTGAACAACCCGTATTACTCGATTCGGTACCCCATACTCTGGGAGTACCCTCCACAGGATTCCTTGTGGGACACGGTTGAAGGCTTTCTCCAGGTCCATAAAACTGTAAAAAGTGTAGAGGGGATTGGAAAATACCCATGCGCCTGTCAAGGACCCGGCTGAGGACCAGCATGAAATCCACACTGCTCCTCCTGAATCTGAGATTCCAGGACCTGGCAGACCATCCTCTCAAGGTACACATTCTCACTCCCACTTACACATCAGATATCGAGTCACCCTGTCTTGTCATTTTTCAACAAACCTGGAGCCTTGAGAAACGTTTTCTACCCTCTTGTCCACTGGGTTGAACCCAAATTTACAGGCTCTGATACAGGTGGCAATCATTATGCCTACACTTAACCTGTGCCTCTCACCAGGGGCAACTCCAGAGTGGAAAAGAGTCCAGCCCCTCTCAAAGAGACTGATTACAAAGCCCAAGCACTGCATCAAGGTGAGTCCCACCATCCCTAGATGGAACCACTCGGTCTCACGCACCAGCTCAGGTTCCGTCCTCACCAGAGCGGTGACATTCCATGTCCCAAGAGCCAGCTTCTGCAGCCGAGGGTCAGACCACCACCGTCCCCAACTCCGGCCATCACCCTGCTCACAATGCACCCGACCCCCATGGTTGTTCCTATGGGTGGTGAGCCCAAGGGAAGGGGGACCCACAAATTCTTTTCGGGGTGTGCCCGGCCAAAACCCATGGGTGCAGGCCCAGCCATCCGGCACTAGCCATCAAGCCCTGCTACAGACTGCCTGTCTCTTAGGGGGGCCCCAGTGAACCGCATCTAGGAGAGGGAAACCTGGGTCCATTTGTTTCGATCATCAATTGAGGGTCTTATGAGATGTGTTTTGTCTGGTTCCTCCTTTTGGACCTGTTTGCCTTGGGTGACCCTTCCAGGGTCATACAGCCCCCCAACTTAGCTCCTAGGATCACTGGGAGCTAAGTTCACCCCTCCACCATGATAGGATGGCAGCTCGAGGGGCACACACACTTTGACCAAGAAAGAATTGCATGTCTAACTTTACATGACAGGTCCAACGATCATCATATATGTGTTATCACCTAAAATTCAATGTTGGAAATGATTAATCAACACAATCACCTAAAAATAAAGTTAATTAGAAAAAAAACAAACAATATAACTTCTTTGAACAGAATCACGGATTTTTTTTGAACACTTATGTAACATTCTAACAAAATTGAAATTCATGAATTTCAAAACTGATTTTGTTGATAACTAACTGTTCTCTGAATTTACCTGACACTAAATTGGGTAATACAAATTACCTCCAGACAACAGATGAGTAACAAATGTGGTCCAAAAAGGTCTCTAACTGATGATCAATCAATAAAGCACAAAATTAACACACTCAAACAACCAATTGAAACTTCTCTGCACTCTGAGTTGTTCTGAGCTTACCGTAAAATTTTCAGATTAATTAATTTATTTGTTTGTTTGTTCATTCTAAACGAACAAATTTAGGAAGTTTGGGAAGTTCACCAGTGGCTTTAAAACCATGAGCCAGCTTCCAGGGTACAGGAATCCTAGGATTTTAGGAGGCAGTTATTTATGTTTTTGGAGGCGCCGTCACAGAGGTCTCCTTCATGGTGAAGTTCAGAGATGCCTCCTACATGGTTTATGCTAGCTCATGGCAAATAAAGTGCTTTGAGTGTGAGCAAGACCAACATGAACAGCTTTCCCCCTTGAAAAAGCAGGAGCAGGTGAGCTTTCTTCTGTTAATGGACACACAAATGATAAAGCTCCGTTCGATAAAGGTGAGCCTGTTAAGTGAGCGCAATGACATGGAGTGTGGCTCAGAGTCAGAGACTGCTTTTGCTTTGGGGAAACAATAAGGAAGTACGACCTTTACATCCTTGAGGACATTAATGACTTTTTAGATTACACCTTACACAAGAAATTAAAGTCACAGATTACTTTAGTGAGACTGATAAATTAATCAGATTGGTAAACACCCTTAGCAAGTTGGCAAACCCTTATCCTTTAGACAAAAGGAAAGTTACTGTCTAAAGAAAAACGTCACACTTCAGAAGAAGTCAACAACAGAAAAGAAAAGAATAGTAACCTCAGGCAGCACGGACCAGTGTCTTCCTGAGCCTGCATCGGGGGGGCACAGGCCAGTATGACCCTGAGTCAGTCCCAAGCCTGGATAAACGCGAGGCCTGCAGCAGGAAGGGAATCTGGCGTAAAACTCGTTCCAAAACCAAATATGTGAATCAAACCTAAGAATCTAATACTGGGTCAGTCAAGGCCAGGTATGACAACAACCGCCATTGGTGCCGATAACTTACAGGGTACCAGTGGAAATTGGGCTACTGTGAGTCGAAGATAGAGAGGAGAAAAGGCGTGTTTGGAAGCAGAGAGAGAAGAGTAAAGGCAAGAGTCTGGGACTGAAGTAGGGACTTTGAATATTGGGACGATGACAGGATAAGGTAGAGAGTTGGTTGACGTGATGCAGAGAAGGAAAGTGGATATACTGTATGTCTAGGACACCAGGTGGAAAGGTATCAAGGCTAGAAGCTTGGGAGCAGGTTTCTAAGTTGTACTGTTATGGTGTTGATAGGAAGAGAAATACAGTAGGAGCTATCTTGAAGGAGGAGTTTGTCTGGAATGTTCTGGAGGTGAAAATAATGTCAGATAGACTTATGAGTCTGAAACTGGAAATTGAAGGTGTGATCCGCAATGTTGTTAGTGGCTATGTCTCACAGGTGGGATGTGAGGTAGAGGAGAAGGAGAAATTCTGGAATGAGTTAAATGAAGTGATGCAGAAAACCCCCTTAGATGACAGAGTGGCAATTGATGCCATTGTGATCTGGAGTGACAGCAGGGAAAAGTTGAGGAAAATCTCGAGAAGTGGAGGTATGCTCTGGAAAGGAGAGGAATGAAAGTTAGTCGAAGCAAGATAGAATGTACATATGTTTGAACGAGAGGAACCCGGGTCGAAAGGTGAGGCTACAGGGAGTAGAGATCAAGAAGATGGACAATTTCAAGTACTTAGAGTCAACAGCCCAGAGCAACGGAAAGTGTGGAAAAGAGGTAAATAACGGATTCAAGCAGGTTGGAATGGGTGGAGAAAACTGTCAGGGGTACTATGCAATAGAAGGTTATCAGCCAGAATGAAAAGAAAAAAGTGTTCAAGACTGTGAGACCAGCGATGCTGTATGGTCTAGAAACAGTGACAATGACGAAAAGACAGGAGGCAGAGATGGAGGTCGCAGAGATTAGGATGTTGAGGTTCTCTTTGGGAGTGACGAGGATGGATAGGATTAGGAATGAGTCCATCAAAGGGACAGCACAAGTTAGACGTTTTGGAGAGAAGGTCAGAGAAACCAGACTGAGATGGTTCGGTTATGTACAGAGGAGGGATATTAAATATATTGGTAGAAGGATACTGGAATTGGAGCTGCCGGGCATGTGGTCTAGAGGAACACCAAAGAGAAGATTTATGGACAGTGAAAGAGGATATGAAGTTAGTTGGTGTGAGAGAGGAGGATATAGAGAATAGGGTAAGATGGAGAAGGTTGATTCGCTTTGGAGGAGGTTGTGGTCGTCACACAGACACCAGAGATTCTGGGAGAAACAGTCCTGTAGCTGGGAGAGAGCTCCTTCAGGCCAGGTTTGGATAGTTTTTGTTTGAGGCTTTGATTTCCTCTTGAGGGGACGTAGGTGGGCATGAGACGCAGGCAGAGATGATCAGATCTGGCCAGGTGGGGGGAAGGGGGTGGCTCTGTTTACAGGTTTAATCTTTAAACATGGTCCAGAGTTTTGTCCCCTTTAGTCACACATTCCACATGCTGGACAAATTTGGGGCGTACAGTTCTTATACTTGGTTGGTTGAGGTCACCAGGAATAATAAAGTAGTCATCCTGATGGGCAAGTTAGTTTGTTTCCAAATGTTAGCATCCGATGGTGTGAAAGCCGTCACAGCGAAGACTGTCAGTTCCTTGAGAGATAAAAAGGTCGGCACGAGACGGCCAAAACCTCTAAATCATGGCCGCAGTATGTGTCAATGTTCCTGCTGCTACTTCAACACTTGTTATGCAAGGAAAGACAGAGCCCCCCCCCCCCACACTCACACCTGCTCTTACCGGCGTCTTTGTTTCTGTTATGCCGGTAAAGCATCTGGTTCACGAGCTGAACTGCAGCATCTGGGATCAGCGGGCAAAGCCACGTCTCTGTGATGACAATCGCGTTGCAGTTCCTCCTGAAGCTGGTTTAGGGGATGTATAGTCCCAATTCTTCTATTTTGTGGGTGATTGATCTGGCGTTGATTATGAGGACGTTCAGTAAAGGTAGTCTGTGAGGACGTCTCCTTAGCCCACTTTTGGCCCGAGCAGCATCCTCGCTTCTGCTCCCTGTCCCTTTGCCACCTTCATTGCCTTTGCCGCTTGGTGGGTAGGCCGATGATCCAGGGTGATCTTGGTGGTCTTGCTATGTCCTTCAAGATGTTGCAGGCTTCGTGGAAGTCACTGTATAGAGTGATTTCAGACCCTATGCCTCGGTTGATAAAGTAATGGCAGCTGTAGCTAAAGTAAGCCAGACATATTTCCAAAGATAGACATTTAAGGAGGAGAAGTACAAGTAGGAAAAAGCACCAAACTGGAGAGCACAAAGCCGCTGCAGCTGAGTGCGCCACCATGTTGTCAAAACCTGTCAAAACGGTTAGTTGTCAGATCATCATTTGGTTGCATTAGAGGTTGTCACAACTCCTGGCCAACGGGTCAAGTCGTATTGGCACTATAACAATAAACTACTTCAAGACAAATGCTTGTGCCAAAAGTTCATTGCTTTCTGGCAGGAATAGAAAAAGAAACCAAACCTCTTTCACTCTTTGAGTTTATGGTGGGAAGTCGGCAAGGTGCAGATCCTGGTGTTCTGTTAGCAGTATGCATCCTTTTCCTCGGCCTAAACCAAAAAGGTAATTGAAAAACTTCAAACTGAAATTAAGAATATTGAGGAAGGTCTGGGTTAGGACATAAGCATCACAGCTGAGTCCTTGCATAAAGAGAGGAGACTCGAACCTGGCACACTCCCCCAGTAGAGGGTAAAGGGAGCTTTGTGCCAGGTCCCGTTTTCTCCAACTTAAGGTTATGGACGACCAAGCTCCATTTTTTTAAACCTAGAAAAATCCTCCGCTCAACAAAAACAAATGCTTTGTTTGAAGCTACCTGGTGATGGGTGTTTTGTGTTTTGTTAACGACAATGGCGACCACAAATGGCGACAAAATTTCCCCTTTAATGTATTCTTGTCAAATCCCAGCGTTTCAATAAAAGTTTTTTTTAAACTCAAAATTATTTTTGTTTCTTTTGTGTTATATCAACTCACTCATAACACAAATGCATGCATGCATTACTTTAGTTAATGCTTTAGTTAAACATATAACTTTAGCTACATATGCCTTTTAACTATTGTATGCCTTTTGTATGCATGTATGTTTCTGACTATTGTATGTTACTTGGTCAGTATCTAGAATATGTCTCTTATAATCAATTGTAACTAATCATTGTTTGTTTATCTAAAAAAAAACACTTTGATACTGGATTAGTCGAGGCCCAGGTGAACGACTGCTGTTTGTGCTGTTGGTACCAATAACCTAGAGGACGCCAGTGGAAATTGGGCTATGTTGGGTTCAAGAAGGAGAGGAAGGCATCTTTATAAGCAGAGAGAGAAGAGGAAAGGCAAGAGTCTCGGACTGAGAGAAGGGACATTGAATATTGAGACAGTATAGGAGAGGTTGACATGAGAGTTGGTTGACATGATGAAAAGAGGGAAGGTGGATACGCTGTGTCTTAGGAAGAACAGGTGAAATGTTAACATTGCTTGAAGGTTAGGAGGCGGTTTTAAGCATTGATAGAAAGAGAAATAGAACTGGAGTTAGGAGTTGTTTGCTAGGAATGTTCAGGAGGTGAAAAGAGTGTCAGATAGAATAAGGGGTCTGAAGCTGGAATTTGAAGATGTGCTGCTAGTGGTGTGTTGTTAATGGCTATGCCTCTAAGATGGGATGTGTGATAAAGGACAAGAAAACTTCAGGAGTAAGTGAGATAAAATGATGCACAATATTGCCAGAGGTGAGAGAGTGGCAATTTGTGCAGACGTGCATGTTGGTGCATATAATAGAGGTGATGAAAAAGTGTGGCAGGTTTGGTATCCTGGAAAGGAACACCAAGGGCCAGATGGTGGTAGACTTTGCAGAGAGATTAGTGGTTTGTGGCTTGATGAATCTGGTGAAAAGGAAGATGATGAGGACAGCAAATCAGCCAGCTGCTGACACTAGTTACTATATATATATATATATATATATATATATATATATGAGTGGATATTTTTTTTCTATATGTATGTACCCTCTGCATTTATCCAGGCTTGAGACTGGCTCAAAACTGGTTTGTGCACCCCCTGTTGCTAAATTTCCTACTTTGCACATATGCCAGGGTTAAATTAATAAATGAAGGAAATAAAAATGTTGACAGAGATTTAAGGAAAATAATATCCTTAAATTAATAAAGAAAAACAACTTTTTACCACTGTGTAAAGAGCAGCCTTGTGGAAAGAGCACTCAGAAAACCAGGTTCCAGAAGTTTTCTGTTGCAATAATTAAACTTCTGGCTTGTAGTCTACATTATGTTAATGAAGTGCAGGTGACTTGCAGTCATCATTTTCAAATTGAAATGCCAATTCATTCATACTTTGACATGGCTATTCATTTATACTTTAAATTAAAACCACCTACAAGTTACCAAGTGTGACATACAGATACTTTGAAGATGATCACTTCAGCTTTTAGAGCACGATAAAATCAGGCTTTGCATTTAATTATTATTAGACTAGGGATTTCTAAGAATAAGCAGAATGTACATATGTATTATATGTGTGTGACAGAGACAGAGAGAGAGAGAGAGAGAGAGAGAGAAAGAGAGAATAGAACGTGCCAATGTTCATATACAGTTTATTATTTATAACTGACCTCTACGAGCTTGTTGGCATGTTCACGGAACACCTGAGCATATTCCTTGACCTCCTTCTCATTTCCACTCTTAGCTGCTTCGATGAGTACCAAAAGAGGTACGTTGGTTTCCAGGAAAGAGTCTGAGATATGGTCCATCACAGCCTTTCTTAACTAGAGTAAAAGATAGAAAAATATGGGGAATAGTTCATATTATCAACAAGAATTCACTGCATTACATTTTGTTATGGCTGGCCTACTTAGCAGTGTCATGAATACAGTTGTTGTCTTACACTTAACAAATAACCATAAGAGGATACCAAAACAGTAAAGGACAGGAAAAGTTTCCCTATGCCAACCTTTGTCATAAAAGTCACAATGGCTGCCATATAATTATTAATATAAGATGGAGACTAAGAAGTTTTGCAATATCTTAATGCTGGAGGAAACCAAAAGTACAAGTCATTTTTCTTAAAGAAATAGGGGGTTAGTCAGAACATCTGGGTAGACAAGAATGTTCTTGGAAAAATATTGAAGACCCTCATGCATAGCCTTTGTATATTAGTTTAGTTTATTTGGTTTAAGGGATCATGCTAAGTCTCAAAGAATAATACAATTATTTTTAAACAACTTCAGTCTAGTTGAACAAACTACGATTTCTGGCTTACCAAACCCTCGATAATTACGCTTACTTTTTTAATTTACCTAAACTATAACAGATTGAATCACTTTTTGAACACATAATTTTTTTATACATCACACTTTTCTTACAAATGCCGTATAATGGCTACACATGTTTGCATGATAGCTTATTGCTTTGTAAATTTGAGTGATACGAGTAATTGTGGAGGTATACTGTAAAATTAAGTAAGTAGAATTGACAAAAAACAAACAAAATAACAAAACTTTAAATTTAAGTTCAATTTAGTTTTGATTCTGTACAACCAAAACATAAACATAATCATAGTTAGGCAAGGTGTTTAGTTGTGAGTAAAGTGATCCAAATACATCCATTTGGCCAAAACCACGAATTAGACAATCATGCTATGAAGCTAACAAATTTTACCATTTAACATCACCAGGAATGATTTTGGCAAGTGTAGTGGGACTGGCAGGATTGGAAATAGTGAAAACACTCAGATGGACCATGTGGATAGCTGAGGTTGAGGTGCTGACAGAGGATTGTAAAATACATTCCAAATCCATTTTGATTAAATGATTGAGAGGGTTGAGACCAATTCAGAACAACAGTGGGAATAGTGCATATCATTTCTTATGCTTGTTGTAGCCTAACCAATTTCTTATGATTTGGCCTCCACTGATGTGTTCTAAAAGAATTTTGCTCCCTCTTTGCTGCACAAATATTTGATATTTTTATAATCAGAGCTGAAGAATCCTTGAACGAGAGGTGAAACATCTTCAAGAAAAAGTTCACCTCAATTAACCATGACCTGGGACTGAGATCTTTCATAGATACATATGCACGCAAGCATGCACACGTGCACAAATGCATGCACGGACAAACACATGCACGCACAAACACACACACACACACACACACACACACATACACATACAATAACACACAGACATACACACATACTCACACTGTTTGTACAGCACAGGTGGAAAAGGTGAAATGCTAAGGCTGAACATGTAGTTTTAAATACTTAGATGCTCAATATTGCAAGAAATATGTTTGACAGAAAACACTAAAGGTGAACATTGAGTTTACTCATGAAATTCTAGCAGGATAATAGATTCTTACCTTGTATCTGAGTGGAGGAATCTTTATAATTTTGAGAAATTATTATAAAGGACATTCTAACTCCCACTCACTACTCCCAAGGAAATTCATTTTCAGTCTTTCAGAATTCCTAGAATTTCAATGCATAGAAAAAGCTACATTCATTGTGAGCTAGAGGAGCATCAAATTGTCTTTCTACAATGGCGAATGCTGGAGTTACACCTTACGATTTTCTAGTTGCAGACTTAAAACTGACAGTCGCAAGAAACTCGTAAGGTAATATTAAGAGTTGTAGGGCAGTCTTAACGCAGTCGCAGCACGCTCCCATCATCTCAGTCGTTAAGTGAGGGCAAATACAGTTCCTCTTATTTTGATTGTGATTATTGGATTGAAATAAGCAGAGACTCTACATATATCCGGTGAAACTTTCACAAGGGTACACAGAAATTAGTTCACTCAATTTAATGCAGGACTTGTGGATGTGATGTGCAGCTTTTTGTACATTTCTTGGATTTGTGCCATTGTGGTGGACACAGAGGGGTCTGGCCTCTCACCCCATGGGGCTAGATGCTGGGTGTGTGGCTTAGGCCTGTGCCTATATATGTGCGCCCTGGAAGTGTTCCGTGGCTGGTTAGTAGTATGGTGGTGCTCGTTAAAAAATGCAATCTTTGCATTCAAGACTCCAAGGCTTCGTCATCGTTTATTCCCTGCCGAGCGCCACACTTGGTGACTCTGACGTCATGAGGCCTCGGAGATATCTGCAGTTGGTCCACAACTCGTTCGGCCCCCGGAACCCAGCAAACGCACGCAAGTACCTGCGGGGTGTCATCGTCAGATACCGGTGCTTGCCCTGCCGACGCTACAATGGGGGCGAGAACCGATGCCAGCAGACCAAGCAAGTTTGCCGGACGCCAGATGGCAGTACCAAGTACAAGGAGGTGTGTGATTCCACCTCGGCCACATTGCCGCAACACGCTCGGCCATCCGCGGCCGCCATGACCGTCCGGCTTCCGGACTTCTGGTAGGGTGACCCCGACACCTGGTTTCAGCATGCAGAGGCGCTGTTCCACCTGCGGGGAATTGTTGCAGATGACGCAAGGCACTTTTTGGTGGTCATGGCGCTGGACCGGCACTCGATACAGCGAGCCATGGAGCTGTAGCGCAACCCCCCGCTGACAGGTAGATACGACGCACTCAAAAGTCTATTGATCCGGAGGTACAGCCTGTCCGCCGCAGAGCGGGCGGACAGGCTGTACCTCCGGTTTAGGCGACAGGTCGGCTGTGGACCTGATGGAGAGCATGCTGGCGCTGTTGGGAGCACATGAGGGCTGCTTCCTATTTTTGCTCATTTTTCTGCATCATTTTTCTGCAGCAAGTGCAATCCTGGCGAACTCCCACTGTCTGGCCAATGGTGACTATAGGGGTCTGGCAGAGGAAGCCGACCGAGCAGTTCACAGTCCGGAGAGTGGTGCCGAACCCCAAACGAATGGTGCCGGGGTCGGGGATAGATCCAATAAGTTGGCCACCCTGGAGAGGTGAAGGACCGACCTCTGCTTCTTCCACGGCAGATTTGGCAGCAAGGCAAGGCGTTGCGTGGAGCCATGCTCATACAGGGCGCCAGCAGAATGGCGGAGCCGGAGGTCAGTTGCAGCAGTGGGCGCTGCGCATGCCTTTAGGCTTGAAGGGTGCCGCTCAGACCTTTCAAAGGCTTATGGCCTCGGTGATGCGTGACCTCTCCTTGTTGTTTGTGTACCTGGACGATATTCTGGTGGCCAGCCCGTCGGCTGACGAACACCTGACACAGGTTTTCCGTCTGCATGACCACGGCCTTATTGTCAACTCGGCTAAATGTCAGTTTGGATGGTCTGTGTTTGATTTCCCGGGCCATAGCATTTCTCCACAAGGTGCATTTCTGTTGCCAGAAAAGGTGGAAGCAGTGACTGCCTTCCCCCGCCCGGCTTCGCTCAGGGCGTTGCAGGAGTTCTTTGGCATGGTCAATTTCTACAACCGTTTCCTCCCTCACGCTGCCCACCTCCTTCAGCCACTTTATGGGGCTCTGCCGTCCAAGCGGGGAAGCGGCATGGTCGACTGGACCCCGGAGCTGGTTCAGGCTTTTGACGGGACTAAGCACGGCCTGGCTGACGCAGCTTATCTGGCCCATCCGGCTCCTGAGGCACCCATCGCATTGACCACTGACGCGTCTGATGTCACTGTGGGGGCTGTAGTTGAACAGCGGGTGGCAAACGCATGGCAACCCCTTGCATTCTTCAGCCGCAAGCTGCAGGACAATGAGCGGAAATATAGCGTGTTTGATAGGGATTTGTTGGCACTGTATTTGGCAGCGCGTCATTTCCGCTTTCTCCTGGAAGGCCACAAGTTTGCGACGTATGTGGACCATAAGCCTTTAACATTCGCCATGTCTAAAGTGGCTGAGCCATGGTCCGTTCGCCAGCAGCGACACCTTGCAGCCATTTCAGGATTTACAACTGACATTCGGCACGTGTCAGGGAAAGCCAACCCGGTGGCGGATTGGCTTTCGCGTGTACCAGTATTCCTAGTGCATGTTTGGATGGAGTTCTCGGCTATGGCCGCCGACCAACCCAGTGACCCAGATGTTCTCGCCCTGAAGTCAGCGCACATGGGGCTCAAGCTAGAGGAGGTAGTGGTACAGGAAGGCGGCCCAGCTCTCCTTTGTAACGTCTCTACTGGACGGCCCCACCCGGTGGCTCCGGTGGCCTCGCATCGGCGAGTGTTCAACTTGATACATTCCCTCTCACATCCAGGCGTCCGAGCTTCAGTGAAACTGGTTGGGGCTAAGTTTGTCTGGCCAGGCATGCGTAAGGACGTCAAGGAATGGGGAGCTGCGTGTGTGCCTTGCCAGCGTGTTAAGGTTCACCAGCATGTTAGGGCTGCCCTCGAGCCGTTTCTGATTCCAGCTAGGCGGTTTGATCATATGCATGTTGACCTGGTAGGCCCTCTGCCACCTTCGCAAGGGTTCATGCATCTGCTCACCATGGTTGATCGGACCCCCAGGTGGCCGGAGGTTGTGCCATTATCCTTCACGGCGACCGCAGAAGTGTCAAGGGCATTTCTCTCTGCCTGGGTTGCCCATTTTGGCACTCTGTCCTACATCACTTCGGACAGGGGTCCACAGTTTGTGTCGGCACTTTGGTCGGTGCTGGCTGGGTCATTGGGAGCTACGGTACATCGTACAACGGCGTACCACCCTCAGGCCAACGGATTCTGTGAACGGCTCCACTGTTCCCTCAAGGAAGCACTCTGAGCGGCGCTCTCGGACGGCAGCTGGGTGGACTGTCTACCGTGGATTATGCTAGGACTGCGTTCAGCCCCGAAGTCAGCCCTCGGTGCATCAACCGCTGAGCTGGTTCTGGGCAAGCCGCTGAGGGTCCCGGGGGAGTTCTTGCCAGAAGAGTCCGCTCCACCTCCCCGCCCGGCCGCATTTCCTGTCGGCCCCCCGGCCCTCGGTTTCCAGGTCCAGCTCACCACTGTTTCCTGCAATCTTTTGTATTGGCAGGGCTCATGTTGGCCCGTTTCGTGTTTGTGCAACATGACGCTCACCAATCGCCTCTTTAACCCCTGTACGACGGGCCATTCCGAGTTCTCGAGGCAGGTGCTAAGAGTTTCGTGCTGGACATGGGTGGGCGTAGAGAGCAAGAGTCGGTCGATTGGCTGAAGCCAGTGTACAGGGTGGCAGACGAAGTTCTTCTCCCGGCCCAGGTTCTCCGCTGGGGTCGCCCTCCGTTCAGAACCCTAGCAGCACCTTCACGGGCCCAGCGTTCGGGGCCCCCGGCTGTTCCGACCGAGGAACGCCACAACCGTTATGGCAGGCTGGTCAGGCCTCCCGTGAGGCACTAGTGGGGTTTTCAGTGTCCCTTCTGGGTGTTCGGGGGGGGGGCTGTGTGGTGGACACAGAGGGGTGTGGCCTCTCACCCCACGAGACTAGGTGCTGGGGGTGTGGCTTAGGCCTGTGTCTATATATGTGCGCCCCGGAAGTGTTCCAGGGTTGGCTAGTAGTATGGTGGTGCTCATTAAAAAACGCAATCTTTGCATTCAAGACTCCAAGGCTTCGTCATCGTTTATTCCCTGCCGAGCGCCACACTTGGTGACTCTGACGTCATGGGGCCTCGGAGATATCTGCAGTTGGTCCACATCTCTGTAGACGCTGCACTGATCCGCCTGTGGATCTCCCGCGCCATCCTTCCCTCTCTCAAGAACAATACCCCGAGATACTTAAACTCCTCCACTTGAGGCAGGATCTCTTCCCCAAGTCGGATCGGGCACTCAACCTGTTTCTGGTTGAGCACCATGGTCTCGGATTTGGAGGTGCTGATCCTTATCCTGGCTTCACATACGGCTTCAAACCGCTCCAGTGAGCGCTGGAGATCATGGACTAATGAAGCCAACAGAACCTCATCATTTGCAAAAAGCAGACACTCGATCCTGTAGCTACCAAACCGGATCCCCTTGATGCCCCTGGTGTGCCTAGAAATTCTGTCCATAAAAGATATGAACAGAATCATGAGTCCGACTCTCATCATCCGCAATGCAGACCAAGCTCCGACACCGGTCATACAGGCACCTGGACCACCCCGGGTGAGATTGCCCCCGGGACACGATCGAATGCCTTCTCCAGATCCACAAAACACATCTAGACTGGTTGGGCAAACTCCAATACCCCTTCAAGAACCCTGCTGAGGGTATAGAGCTGGTCCACTGTTCCACGACCAGGACGAAAACCACATTGCTCCTGCATACAGGTTCAATGATCCGGTGGACCCTCCTCTCCAGCACCGCTGAATACACCTTAACAGGGAGGCTGAGGACTGTGATCCCCCTGCAGTTGCAGCACACCCACCGATCCACCAATTTTAAAAAGGGGGATCACCACCATTCCAGCGGCACTGTCCCCAACGTCATAGCAATGGTGCAGAGGCGTATTAGCCAGGACAGCCCTACAACATCCAGAGTTTTGAGGAACCCGGGGCAGACCTCATCCATCCCAGGGGCCCTGCTACTGAAGATCTTTTTGACTGCCTCAGCAACTTCAGCACTGGAAATAGGTGTGTCTGCTCCAGAGTCTACAACGTCTCTAGTTGAGGTCAGCAGTGCCCCGCTCCTTCTGTATACGGTGTTGACGGAGCACAGCTTCCTCCTCCTGAACCGCCGGATGGTAGACAAGAATCACCAAGTGTTTCTGTTGGAAGCCCAACTGAAGTCTCCATGGCCTCCTTGAAGTCTTCCCACACCCGAGTTTTTGCCTTGGCGACCACCAAATCAGAACATGGCTCATTCGGACTCAATGTCCCCCGCCTCTCTCGGGACGTGGTTGAAGCTCGGCTGGAGGTGGAAGTTGAGACTCCTTCAGACAGGGGACTCTGCCAGATGTTCCCAGCAGATCCTCACATTACGTTTGGGTCTGCCAGATCTGTCCGGCATCCTCCCCCATCATCGTAGCCAGCTCTTCACCAGGTGGTGATCAGTTGACAGCTCTGCCCCTCTCTTCACCAGAGTGTCCAGGACATAGGGCCAAAAAAATCCGACGACACAACCACAAGGTCGATTAAAGTAATGTGACATAAGGTGCATTGCTGCCAGCTGCACATATGGACGCCTTTATGCCTGAACATGAATCCGTAACAAGTACAGAAGTCCAGTAACAAAACACCGCTCGGATTCAGATCTGGGGGGCCGTTCCTCCCTGAGCGTTAAAGTCTCCCAGTAGAATGAGGGAGTCCCAAGTAGGATCACTCTCTGGCAGCCCCTCTCGAGACCCCAAGAAAGGTGAGTAAACACGAACTGCTGTTGGGTGCATAGTAGCAAACAACAGTCAGAACCTGTCCCCCCAACTGAAGGTGGAGGGAGGCCATAGTCGTAGCCCTCCATTATGAACACACATTGATTGAGGCTGGTGTCTACCACACCAGAAAAGGACATTCTTGAGACAATCCAGCACATTGCCAGCATTGTACAGTACAGTATGGTTGTTGAGTGTGGGTTGTAGGTCCCTGGATCTAGGCGGAAGTTACCTCCAAAGGTGATTTAGAATGTAAGAGATTCTGTGAGAATTCCAGTTACAGATGGACAAACTGTTGATGGTGACCAAATCAGTGGTGTTGGTTTGTCCAGTGGACAAGTAGCAGAAAACATCCATAGTGGTGGATGTAGAGATTCTGATTGACAAAAACATCTGGAACAAGCTTGAGAAACTGGAGACATACCAGGGCCTCAAAGAGGAGTTAAAGAAGATGGGAGGTGAAATGCAAAAGTGGTCCCTGTTGAAATCAGGTCATCTGGACAAGTAACCCCCTAGCTTGGAAAACCGCTCCAGCGGATTCCAGAAAGAGCAAACTGGGAAAAGCTAGGCGTAATCCAGGATTGATGGAGACACTGTACATATTTATACATAAAAACATACATACACATATATGTCTCTGACAGATGGATAGATTGATAGCTATCGAATATAGTGATTTATGCATAAAAATGTAGATGCATGTGTTTTTTATGTTTTATTCATTTGTTGCCCTTTGATACAACCTCTTATTTACAAGTCACTGAGAAATTATTGAACGCAACTGAATGTGATGCAGTGATGTTTTATCTGCAATAAACATTATTGATGAGGAATCGATGCCTTGCAAGAGGCCAAATAGTCTGCATTGGAAAGTCTAAAAGCTATTTTTTCAGTGTTGCAATGAGGGTTGTGATTTAAAGCATTTGACTTCATTATGACATGCAATGCGGGGGCAGACCAATGCCACCATTAGAACTGCATACATCCACTGCCAGATGGTCAACATAGAAGCGCTCCACTGCTGCCAGCACCAAATGTACTTCAGAAGACCTGCTGCCAAAGGCTAGTAATATATAAAATAACATAATTAGGTGAATGTAGGATTATACTTCACATTTATGTGATTCATGCATTCGCATGAATCTTGTATTCTTGACTTCATTTGTCTTCATATGTTATATTCGACATACCTTGTGAAATGTAGAGAGCTATTTTGTATGTCTTAAATAAACAAGATGATTGCATGTTTTATCTTTCTCACACTATAAGTAATGAGAAGGAAATTAGATCAACTATCTGCAACACAAATAAGTGTTTTTCTAAATCCCACAATTGTTGCTGTTGTTACCTCTTACATTGGCTCAGTTTTAATATTGTAAGGAGCTTGGTAAATTGACAAAAGCCAACATTTTTTTTCAGATTTAGTGATGACATCATGATCAATAACTAGATGTAGATTAAATAAATACAACTGAAAAGTGGAAGTGAAAGAAGTTTCACCTGTCGTCGCAAGTCTCGGGTCTTTTTGGTCATCTTGTCAATGGCGGAGTTCAGTGGGTCACCTTTCTCTTTCCTTCCAGTCTGTAAGAAGAAACAAAATCAAAGGAAGTTCTGAATGTATACATTATCACTTAAAACATAGCATTTTTAGAATATATTATGTTGTTAGTGAATTAAAACTTTACAAGGCTTATTCTAAACAGAACATATGTTTATCTGGATGTTCCAAAATTTAGCAACATTACTGAAACAGTTGGGAAGGTTACCTAGCAACTCGGCTATTTGGACAGTTCTAAATCCAATTCACCATGCCCTATCTGGCACTGTCAATTCATATCAGTCAGTTGAGAACATTGTAGACTACCATATGGTTAATCTAACACACTGAGTTACCAGCTGCCTCTTTTCACCTTACAGGAAATTGTTTTGTTTAATCATAAATATGAGCAACATATCCCCATGCTCTGTGTTGGTTCTAGTGAGTGCAGTAGGAGATAGACACACAGTTCAATAAAAGATGGAATTTTGTTCTTAAAAAGATAAAAAAACATTGTTGCTTATTTGTATACAGAGGACTAACTGATGTCCAACAACATGAAAATTGTATGTGTACTGTCTCACTCCAACCACAATACAATATCTTCACAAGGAAATAGGCAATCTCGATTGTTGTATTCATTTTCCGTTTTGTATTTCACTTGTTGAGAGACATTGGGGGGAAGGGAAAGTATTATATTAGCTGCTTTGCATGAATGGTAACACACTCTTAAAAATAACTTGTGCTTCAACATTAATGATAAAGGATATCACAACATTAGTCAGTGTCTTGTTAATAGAGACTGTGTCATTTATACATCAAAGGGATGAATAGAGTTAAAGATGCTCAACACCAATCACTAAAAAAACAATTACGGCTCATTCATATAATGGATACAACCTGACTGGTGTGAATGCAACCTGACATCTGTGTTTTATCTCAAAAACTGTGAACTATTAAATCAATAATAGAGAATACTAAAGGAATACCATGGTGAACATTTAAAACTGTAAATGGCTATTACTTATTATAAGTACTTATTTAATGTGAAGCATTCCAATAGCTGTTTTAGTTTTTGTCAGGCCTAACACATGTCTTTCGTATAGAAACTAGATGATTTTCCGCATGTGCACTTACAAATGTGCTAGAATAATAAAGTGAGAGAAACAACAGGAATCAAATATGTGTTTACCTTTTTTTATCAGGAGATTAGACCCTCCTAGCGTGCCATATGTTTACTGTATAAACAAGTTTGCTCTTGGAATCATAGCTTTTTAATGCTTATCAATGCAGCTTGCAGTAGATTCAATCGCCTCTCATATTACCACAACAATTCCTTATTCTTTAACTGTCACATATTGAAATGTGCCTTTTTTTCCTTTTTTCTGTCAAACACAAGTCCCCATGGTGTTTACCAAGCAATGCCTATAACGGTCTACATCCATTATTTCTACCTCCTGGTATGCACTCATTCAGGGGACGTATGGAGGATGCAGCGTGGAAAAACATGAACTGTTCAGGGTAATGGAAGCTGTTACACTGAAGTTATTCTTGCCCACTCAGGAGGTGGATGGTCGATTTTTGTGAGCATGTGCCATACGCTTTCTTCTTTCATTCATTGATAATGAATTGGTTAATCAAAAACAAATGGACAGCTGAATGAAAGAGAAAAAGGAAGACAGGTGGATGAGGCAAGTGGGAGTAAAAGGTATTCTGTCTCATTGTCCCCCAAGATCAATGTGTTAAATGATATCACATCCTTGTCAATTCAATTAGGGAGGAGAAAGGCGTGGAAAAAAGCATGTACCATTCAGGGGAATGGAAGCTGTTACACTGAAGTTATTCTTGCCCGCTCAGGAGGTGGATGGTCGATTTTTGTGGAATGGCTGTTAGATGGATGGATGGATGGATGGATGGATGGATGGATGGATGGATGGATGGATGGATGGATGGATCGATAGATAGATAGATAGATAGACAGCTGAATGAACGAGAACAAGAAAGACAGGTGGGCGGGGCAAGTGGGAGTAGAAGGTATTCCGTATCATTGGCCCCCAAGGTCAATGTGCCAAGATCAATGTCATAACTAAACATGCAAATCAAACCTAAAAATCTCATACTGGATCGTCCGAGGTCAACGACCGCCATTGGTGACAATAACCTACAAGGCACCAGTGGAAATTGGGCTACTGTGTGTCGAAGAAGCAGAGAAGTAAGGAGTGTTTGCAAATAGAGAGAGATGAGGACAGGCAAGAGTCTGGGACTGAGAGTAGGGACATTTTGCTACGATGGCAGGAGAGTTGGTTGACATAATGCAGAGAAGGAATGTGGAAATACTGTATGTCCAGGAGGGTAGCAAGATGGGGGAGGAAGATGTATTGACAGATGCTAGAGGAGTGATGGGAAGATGGAAAGAGTACTTTGAAGAGCTGAAAATTCTGATGAAAATGAAAGAGAGGGAAGCATAGAAGAGGTGACTACTGTGGACCACAAAGTAGCAGAGATTAGTAAAGGTGAGGTAAGGAAGGTATTGAAGATGATGACAAATGGAAAGGCAGTTGGTCCTGATGATATACATGTGGAGGTTTGGAAGGGTCAAGAAGAGGCAGCAGTAGAGTTCTGGCTAGATTATTCAATGGCATCTTAGAGAGTGAGAAGATGCCTGTGGACTGGAGAAGAAGTTTGAATGGTGCCCATTTTTAAGAATAAGTGAGATGTGCAGAATTGCGGTAACTATGGAGGGATAAAGTTGATGAGCCATATAAAATAAGTTATGGGAAAGAGAAGTAGAAAGTAGACAGAGCAGAAGTCAGCATTTTGAGCAGCAGTGTGGATTCACGCCTGGAAAGAGTACTACAGATGCAGTATTTGCTTTGAGAATGCTTGCAGAGAATTACAGAGAAGGTAGGAGGGAGCTGCATCTTGCCTTTGTAGACCGAGAAAAGTATACAACAGGGGGTTGAGATATAAGCTATGGTATTGTATGAGGAAGTCTGGAGTGGCAGAGAAGTATGCTAGACTGGTGCAGGGCATGTGTACAAGATGCGAGACAGTAGTGGGGTGCGCTGTAGGACTGAGAGAGAAGTAGAAGGTGGAGATGGGAGGAGATCAGGGATGAAGTTAGAGCCACTTCTTGTTTGCCATGGTGATGGACAGGCTGATGGATGTGGTTAGACAGGAATCTCCATGATGTTTGCAGATGACATTGTGATCTGTATTGAGCATAGAGAGCAGACGGAGGAAAATCTAGTCGCAGTAAGACAGAATATATATGTGTGTGAATAAGAGGGACCCAAGTGGAATGATGAGGCTACAGGGAGTGATATGATAAAGAAGGTGGAAGACTGGCACGAAAGCAAAGGTAGGCAAGAGAGTTGTGAGATCAGCAATGCTGTATGGTTTGGAGACAGTGGCATTGAAGAAAAGACAGGAAGTAGAGCTGGAGGTAGCAGTGATGAAAATGTTGAGGTTCTCTTTGGGAGTGTCGAAGATGGATAGGATCATAGTCTATCAGGGGGACAGCGCATGTTAGATGCTTTGGAGATAAGGTCAGAGAAGCAGGACTGAGATGGTTCGGCCATGTAAAGAGGAGGGTCAGTGAATGTATTGGTAGAAGGATGTAGGGGTTAGAACTGCCTGACAGGAGGTCTAGTGGAAGACCAAAGAGACAGTTTATGGGTGTAGTTAAAGAGGACATTAAGCTAGTTTGTGTGAGAGAAGAAAATACAGAGAATAGGGTTAGATTGAGGACGTTGTATCACCTGAAGTGGAAAAGACAAAAATTAAAGAAGAAGAAGATTATATATATATATTTATATATATATATATGACTGTGAGTTAAAAGATTAAAAAACTTGTATTAAGTGTTGCAAGTTGTTCAAGGAATCCAGAACCCCTGTTTTTATTTAGAAAAACTGAGCTAAATATAACCATCTCAAGACAGCCATTGGGGTTCTTGAAATTAGCCTTGTTTAACTTGGAGTATAATTTGTCATCTTGGCAGCCCTGCGTATCTAATCAGTGCTAAATTGAAACCACATGGGGGGTAAATAAATAAATGAACATCTATTCCTTGTCCAGCGTTTATCCTGCAGTCAGGGAATGCTGAAGCCTATCCCAGCGGTCAAGAGGGAGGGTACACCCATGACTGGTCACCAGTTTATAGCATGGCCACATTTTGTGACTAACCACCATTCATTCTCCCATTCACACATCTGGGTTATTTTCAAATGTATTCTAATTAACCTCCTGTGTGATCCTGGGGTGTGAGAGGAAACCGAAGTACCCAGAGGAAACCCACCCAGACTGTGGGAGCGCACGCAAACTCCAAGCAGAAAGGCCCCCTGCGGTAATCGAACCTGAGTCCTTTGTGCTTTGAGGCGGAAGTGCTAACCACTGCTTGTGTGTGTGTGTACACACGCACACACACAGACACACACACACACACACACACAGACACACACACACATATATATATAATGCTAAATATTGTTTCGTGTTTTTTAAAACTGTATTAAATAAAAACTTTGTGACAATCAAATCAAATGAACATATAAGCATAAATATATAAACATTGCTTATCCTGTATCTACCACATACATGAGTGATATACATTCAATACAAATCTAATTCTCGCATATGGGATAATTGCACTAAATAAATTAGATGCCGTCGATCCTTTTCTGGAGCCTTAGGTCAGCTGCAGGGTGCTGCTGATGTGAAGACTTCCATGTCCTTTGTCCCATCACATTGTTAACCACTATAGCTATTACTGTGCTGTTGGAGCCTGGCAATTCCGTGTCAGTTTGAGTTAATGCCGAGAACAGCATAGCTTTGGGAGGAGCCGGAGAGCCTTCTAGCACAAGCTCTCTCATATTTAATGGTTGATACAATTTGCTTACACTACTCATTAAAGTGCTCATGTTGAGACTTTGGGCCTGTCACTGGCTATTAGCATCTTTGGTCAAGCAGCCAGCTGATGAGAAGACGGATCTGGCTTATCATCAAGCACATCAGAAGTATGAAATGAGCAGTTTGTTTGGATGGTATTACACAGAATGAAAGCTTAACTCCCTGTGTGAATAGATGTAAGGTTTAATACAAGACTGATGTGTCATAAATCCAGAGGTGTAATAACGCTAAGTACATCCAATAATTCCTAGATGAGCAGGTAGGGTTGGGGCGTGTGAATGAATTGTGTAATTTAAGATGTGCATCTGTTCTGCACATACTACACCTTCTTCATGGAAAAGACAAATGTGACAGAGTGATACATGTTTTTGGAAAAGAAATGTATCCAAATATGAATTTTGTGCTGGACTACATAAGATGTAACAGAATTGAAGCATGGTAGTTAAATTAAAGGAATTTTCATTGCAGTTGAAAGGAGAAAAAATGTTTGCTATGTTTGGTGACAAAGGATAAAGACAGGAAACATAAAGATAAATTTATTATAAGGAGCCAAAGTGTTTAACCTGTAACAACATACATGATTATCAGGTTTCTTAAAAATGAAGTTTGGTAACAATAACTATTACTATAATTAAAAATGATTACTGATTACATACTATGATTATAATAATGAAAATGACAATTGCTTTTATTCTACTCTCCTTTAAGCCATTCCCTAAGGTGTCACCACAGCGAGTCAACTACCTCCATCTAACCCTATTCTCTGCTTCTCTCATGCCAACTTTGGTCTTCCTTGAGGCCACCTGCTTGGCAAAAACACAAATATCATAGTAAAGTTACAACTAAACAATATTATATCAAGTAAAAAGAGGAATATCTCAATGAGGCTAAGGTCATTCAACATAATTCAAAAGCAACTGAACTTGAGGCAAAATAATAACAAAAAAAAAAAAAAAAAAAAAATCAATGCAAAGTGAGAAGGGAAATTGAGTCATAATAAGGAGCACTTTCATAGCGCAGATAAAGTAACTACTTAACATATCCTCAATTCAAAGAAAAGTAGTCACAATAAGAAGCATTGACAAAAGTACGAGTTACACAAATCCAAATTCAGGGGGAAAAAAAAAAAGGAAAAAAAAAGTCCTTGCCGGGAATGGAGAAAAAGAATCATGATGAACTAGTAACATTCAGACTTCATCTCCATGCACTTAAATGGAAACAGGTGGACACAATCAAGACTAAAATGGGGGTGGAGGAAAATGTATGGACAATTCACAAATTTCTAGTCTTGACAATTCTTAAGCCAAATACTGCAACAGCACAATTCTTTCTTGGCAAACAGCCATACTGCTGCTGACAAATGCACTCTGTCACCAGTGTAGTTTCCACTTTGCAATAACTCTGTTGTGAAATTCATCAGCTTTATTCCTCTATGGTTCCAGCTTTATAATTTTTCACATCTCCCTTGTTCTTAAAGAAAAACAAATCAATACTGGCACACTTTCGCTACATTCCTTAGGCCTTCTCCAACTCTCTAAGATCCTTCCAAATTACCAAGTCAAAAACTCAACTAAAACCTCTCCTCGATACTTCTATACTTCCATGCATGCACCACCATACTATTCGCAGATAATACATCAAAACCAACCAATTTCTCTCTTCATCCTCTTAAGTACCCTCCTCACTTCCTTGTATTTATCTCTGACACTTGATGGTCCACAATGGTCACCTCTTCTACACTTCTTTCTCTCTCCTTTTCCTCATTCATCAATCATTACAATTATCACTTATTATATTTGTTGCTATTATTACAAATAATACTTCTACTATTTTTTTAATAGATACTATTGGTTTTAAAGTACCTAAGTGCACAAGTACTTTTACCAATGTCTTTCATAAATAATGAGCTATATTTATCTTTACTTGAGATACATTTGGGAGAGTTAGATTCAAATACCTGTTTCAAACACATACAGCTAATATTATATAGCTCTCACAACTTCTTATTCTTTGTCAATCATTTCTATACCATTATGAGCATCCTATATATAGCATTTGCTCTATGATTTTCAAAGTGTGAGAGAAGGTATTACTTTGAAAGGTTGGTAGTTGTGGTTCTCAGTGCTTCTTTCCAGTGGTTCCACCTCATCAGCTGATTTGGTCCACCTGGACACACAGCTGCAGCCCATGGCAGACAATTATTATGGATGAAGACGCCTTAATTCCAGTCCCACTAGCTGCCAGGTTGTCTTTCTTTCCTTTGCCAGTGGCAGGTTGCCTGTTTTGCCCTGTTGACCCTGGCTCCATGGTCTCTCGCCGGCTTCCAGGCACCCCCGCACTCTCTCTCCAGCCTCCAGGCACCCCTGCACTCTCTCTCCAGCCTCCAGGCACCCCCGCACTCTCTCTCCAGCCTCCAGGCACCCCTGCGCTCTCTCGCCAGACTTCAGGAATACCCATGTCATGACTTTGCCTGTCTTTGATTCATCTACTGTATTGACTGTTCACCTACTGCCTTGATTCTCAGTAGGTTTTTTGAACTCTCTGTTGGTGTCGAGTTTTGGTGTTGCAATTGGGTCATTACCTCACCCATTATAAACTAAGGTACAGACACACTGCATCTGGAAAATGCTGTTAAACAAGCATGTTAGTGGTAAAAAGGCCATACAATAGTTCCAGCACCATTGGTAGATGAAAATAAACTTAGCAGTCATATGACATGCAAAAAGGTGTGCTGGGCAGAAGGTTTGGAGAGACATCTTGGTGGGTAAGTCATAATTCGAATTTTCAGAGTATTCGTGGGAGTGAAAAAGTGAAGAAGCATAGGGACTTGGAAAAGAAAATAATGGATGGTGGGCTGTAAGCCAAGGTTTAATGTGCTTAGTTTTAGGCAAATATGCAATGGGGAAGTGTTTAGTTGTCAAAGAGAGCAAGGGATTGAAATCTAGTCCTGCAGCAGTACCGGTAGCTATGGAAATGCTGCCTGCAGCTTCCCTGAACTGAATAGCAAGTAGTCTGCGAGGGAGGGACTGTAGGAAGGGCAGCAGGAGTGAAAAAAGGGACGGAGGAGGAGGATGAGAATAGGCTATAGTGGGTGAGAAAATGAGAGACTAGTGTGATACGTGCTGAAGCAGAACTGTGGTAAGGGGAAAAGCAATGGATTATTTGAGTATCATTGAGGTGCTTGAATTTTCTTGCAGAATGGTGAAAAGGTGAATTATCATACACTTGTTGAAGATCAAGACATTAATTGTAGTACAATGCTACAAAATGTCTGGCACCCCAGTAACTGGGATGAGTTCTATGCAATTGGGATCTGTTCTTCATAAGAAGATAAAATCTTGTTTCATCATGTTGTGTCCTCTCCACTGAATAATTCTGTTCTCCAGTCCACAAAGGATTTCCACATATAAGAAAAAAAAAACAGTAGATGCTTGTATAATGTTGACAACATGCAGCTTAGACTGATATAGTAAACTGTGTGATACTCTAATGCTGATAATCTGTCTATGTTGCTACAGGTTTTAAGTTGTCTCAGGCAATAAAACAGAACTGACCACTGTTAAATACTGCTTTAAGAAATCTAGAAGGGGGGTTAAGAAATCTAGAAGGGGGGTTGCATGACACAAACAAAAAATATTACACATTTGTTTAGTTGCATCAATGCGTAGATGTTGCAGGGGTGGGGTAATACATATGGCTCTCTGCTGCTACATAATACACATGTGCATATACAATACATAGATTGAATATAACATAATTACAAACAGTAAATATACCAGGAAATATACCAGGAAATAAACTATCAGTATATAAGCATGTGTCTAATAATTTTACATGAAACCTTATTTGTTACGATTCATAAAGATGACTATGATTAGATTCTCTACACAAGGAGTTTCATTTCCTCTGAAAAGATCTAAAAATACACAGCAAAATTCTGTAAAATGTACCCAACAAAGTACTTATCTATATGGATCTCTATGTGAAGGAGATGGTTATCAGGGATCATAGGGGCTTTACAAAATGATAGGAGGGATTTTTGTAAACTAGGGCAATGACAACTCCTGAGTGGGTTGCTGAATGTATGTAGCACTAATCAGGGATTGTGGGGGTTTGGGAAAGGGACAAAATGCTTCAAGATTGATAGCAAAATAAACATAGCAGTAAATAAGAGGCAAGAACAACTGCAACATCCATACAGGTTCAGCTTCAGATCAAGCAATAGTCTATGGGTGGTCATCCTAAATTGTGCACCAACATGTCTGTGAAGATTCTCAGTCATCCAGGTCATGGTTAATTCTTGTCAAAATCTTCTTCTCATGGCAACTGGACTTGATTATCTTCTCTTAAAGAAGTTTCACCGCTCGAATGAGTGATGAACAAGAATTAATCATGCCTTTAATGCTTGAGAAAATCCAAAGACATGTCATAGTGAATTGTTTTGGTATTCATGCCCTGTCGAGGAGTCCCAAATGACATGCAATAAAATGTATTCTATGAGAGACAAAAAAGTTAAAACCAAGCAATTTTTATTAGTCCGTGGCATATAGGCAACACCCTTGAAAGTACTGACCTTCATTTATTTATCGAATCTTCTCAAGGTGACACACATTGAAACTAAAGAATAAGCACCTAAACTCTTTAAACCTTTGATCTATTTACAATGCAACTTTGTCAACTAATGCTGATTTAATTACAGAATGATTAATACATTCTGCCATGGCAACATTGGCATGTTACAAGTGACTAATTTTAACATGACACAGTCTAATTTATTGAGTAACTCTTAGCTTGTTGAAATTACAGCTTTGTGATGCAGAATTTAACAGACCTTACAGAAAGCACATACAACAGCAGAAGATCTGGCACTGGAAACTGTACTGCAATGTAAGTCTGATTAAACCCCATAAATCTTTACTGAATCATCAATTATTGAATAAAATCCAGGAAATGCTTTATTATCAAACATGTCAGGGAGAAGATGTGATCAAAGGTTTGGCATGATATCTCCACTAAGAGACTTATTGCTCTTCCTCAGCAAAGTCAACTTAAAGTTTTATAAAACCTGAATATGTAAATACAATTTGATGAACATTGTCATCCCTAGTAATGGATTACTATTTTACTGAAGCTTGGGAAATTATTACTTTTTGAACTGTTTTGTGTCACGGTAGAAAAGTCAGCCTTAGTGGGGGCTACAAACAAGGGTCTTTTAGATTAGCCCAAAGCTCAGATAAATGCAGAGGGTTGAGGCGGGAAGGGCACCTGGTGTAAAAGATATGCCAAAACCGAATATGTGAATCAAACTTACGACTTTTTTTACCAGATCGTTCGAGGCCTGGTGAAGGCCTAACCTACATGGTACCGGTGGAAATTGGGCTTTTGTGGGTCAAAGAGGGAGAGAAGGAAGGCGTGTTCAGAAGCAGTAACAGAAGAGAAAAGGCAAGATTCTAGGACTGAGAGCAAAGACGTTAAATATTCAAACAATGTCAGGAAGAGCTAAGGAGTACAGCTAAGTTAAAGGTAGCGGTGGTTAAGGCCAAACAAAGGGTATATCATGACTTCTATGCTAGTTTGACTCAAGAGAGCAGACAGGAATACAGGGAGATGTAGCGCGAGGTAAATGTAGAGGTGGTAAAGGCCAAACAAACGGTGAATCATGACTTGTATGTGCGTTTGGACGGTAAAAAAAAAAAAGCTTTATACAGGTTGGCAAAACAGAAATAGAGATGGGAAAGTCATGCAGCAGCTTCAAGTGATTAAGGAGACAAAGAGAAATGTGTAAACAGGTGCCAGAAGAGTGATGGGAAGATGGAAAGAGTACTATGAAGAGCTGATGAATGAAGAAAATGAAAGAAAGCGAAGGGTAGAAGGGGTGACTATTGTAGACCACGAGATGGAGGGATCAGTAAAGGTGAAGTGAGGAGGACACTGCAGAGCATGAAGAGTGGAAAGGCAGTTGGTCCTGATGATATACCTATGAAGGAACGGAAATAGCTCAGAGAAGCAGCAGTGGAGTTTCTGGTTAGATGATTCAACACGATCAGGAAAAGTGACAATGTCTGAGGAATGGAGAAGTGTGTTGGAGCCCATTTTTAAGAGGAAGAGGTAGAGGTAGCAAAGGCCAAAAAAGGGCTGATAATGACTTGTATGGTAGGTTGGAGAGTGAGGAAGGAGATAATGATTTATAGAGGTTGGTAAAACAGGACAGGATCAACCATTTGTCCATCAGATAGACAGTACATGTTAGATGGTTTGGAGCTAAGGTCAGAGAGTCCAGACTGACATGGTTTGGTCATGTACAGAAGAGGGATTGTGAACATATTGAAGGATGCTGAGGTTGGAACTGACGGACAGGAGGCCTAGAGGAAGACCAAAAAGATTTATGGATGCTGTGGAGGAGGACATGATGTTAGTTGGCGTGAGAGAAAAGGATACAGAGAATAGGGTTAGATTGAGGAGGTTTTATTCGCTTTGGCGAACCCTGAAGAGAGCATCTGAAATGAAATGAAGATGTCTGTGTCTCTGTCGACATGTAATGTACTTGCAAGCTAATGTGAACTAAAAATATTGCTCTCTACTGTGTGTGCCTTTAGCAATTTTGGTTTTCTGGGAGGCCTTAAAAAGTAGTTGGCTGGCTTGCTGGCCTTATTATCAGCACTATAACATGGAGAGGTCCATATGACGGGTTATCTTCTCAATAATCTGTTGTTTAGACAAGACAATGTTGCATATGGTATGTTGCAGTTGACTGTAAACGGGTATAAAAAAATAAATATTAATGAATCAATTAAAAAATATTTAAAAAATAAAAAATAAAAAAAACAAAACAAAAACAACAGAAGTTGTAGCTTCAAACACCTGACATGAGTTAGCTGTGTCACATTTTAATGCATAAATCACTATACATCTTTTTTTTTACTTTCTTTATTTTTGCATTTGGTTTGTCATTTTTAAAATGTTTATTATGTAAATTTCAGGTGCAGTGCTATCCTGTTAACAGTTCATCTTAACCTCAACTGTTTCAGGTCAGTTAATAGCTCATCATGCATGATATTCTAAGTGCACATGACACAAACATACGCATATATGATCCCCAAATTTTTCATTAATGACGTGTTTCACCATGTTTTCTACAAATTGTTGTGAAAATCCAAACTTGCAAAGTATTATGGAAAAGGATACGAATAATGCATCAAATTGATGAATTACTTGACATGCAACAATGCAAAATAGAAAGGAAGAAAAAAATATAGACGTATATTTTGTGTGATGTGCATTATACAGACCCTGATGTTGCTTGTATGAGATATCAGTACTGAATAACCTGCACAACTGCAGGCTATCTGTAGATGTGATTTACTTTTCCTCATACAGATACTGTCTACCTTTGTTGTCCATTGAACTGTCTGCTAATGACTATCACCAATGTTTTGTACACATCTCCTTACATTATGGGGTCATTGATGACGTATTGACCTGTTCCACTAAGAAATAATAATCTTTATAATTAATAATAATAGGTATAATAACAATAATAATAATAATAATAACAATAATAATAATAATAATAATAACTCAATGATCTCCATGAGTTAGTCTGTTTTTCTTTCACTTTCCCTCAATCAATTTTAGTAAGACAAATAATCTTCCTTCCTCCTGGTAAACGCAGCATCTAAATGCCATTCAGCAAGACTATTGTGTTGGTGCATACACTATGTTTTGCAAAATCCAGAATGTTCTGTGGAATTACCTAGGGACGCAGAGATACTCATAGTGTAATTTTTGTCTTTCGTGTATACTGAAGACCATCATCCAAATGCACTTTTTTTTTTTAATCTATTTATTTTATGTTTTTATACTTCAATTTTCCATGGATAGAATTATGAAAAGTTGTGTAATCAAAAGGTGGTTTGAGTCAATTTTTAATCATCAAATATACCATTGCATTTTTGGGTGACTTGTGTGATGTTACGAAACTGTGACAGAAATTATAACAAAACAATGAACACTAATCCTTACATAGTAAATGTTTCTACCACAAGGAGTGGTCATAAAGATGAGAGTTGATGTATTGGTCCCAATTCAAAAATGGGTCACCATTATAAGGGTGCAAGTATCACATTTATAATGCAATCATAATCTAGCAGAATGTTTTGAGCAAAAAAAAAAAGTGCAAAAGAGCAAACATTTTTCCCTTTTATTTGTCCTTTTGTGTTTTGTTGGATTTCTCAAAACACTAGAACCGTAACTAATACAAATTTATCTGTGTTTACACTTTGGCAAAAATCTATCAATTTACCTTCAACACAATAATATAGCTCATAATTTATTATATTTATCACATTCCATAATGCACAAAAATTGATTTTATAAAACATGAGCCACTATAAACAATCAAGTAACTGAGGAGATTCTTTTAAATCTGTTTGTAGACAAAAAAAAAATTGCACCTCAAAGTGTGGCAGGACAAAAAACAATTAAAATACACAGTACAACCATAGACCTGTACCACACTCTCCTATACCACACATTTTACATGTATGCCCACTGCACAGATGAATAAATGCATAACAGTCAAAAAAAGCCTATAGAGAAAACAAGAAAATGGAAGGGAGCAAATTATCTCTTATTATCTCATTGTCATTATCTCATGAAATTAAAATCAGGAAATTCAATGTAAAAAAATCAGACAAAAGATAAGCCACAAGAAAAGCAGATATATTAAATATCCATCAGAGATTCAGTTTGTAAAAGAAGGGACCAAACACAGGCTCTACTGGATCAAATTAGACTTATCAACAATTGTTACTTACTTTAAAGCAAGTATCAGGACTAAAATATCAAGCATACATGAAGCATTAACTATAGTGACGATGTGCTCTAGTATTCTTTTTTGCTAATCGCATAGCCCTTAGTTGCCGTCATTTATTCCCAGAGACAGCAGTCTGGTTTTTAATCAAAAGTGGGATTTTGAATCCTCTGGAGTCACAATGTGATAACAGCTGCATACAGTAACTGCATTTTTCTCTTCTTCATAGGCTGAAAAATATTGTAATGTTTAGTGCTACATTCCACAGATCCTCCCATTGTACTTGCATCTGGGTATCCGTGCATTATGGCATTTTGTTCATTATGTAAAAATACAATATGGTTCAGACAGTAGCATGATATATAATGCCATCTTTAGAAGCTTCTGTATCAATACAGACAAACTGTAAGGACCACTTATCTGGGCTTTCCTGCTTGTTAAAAAGCAGGGCGAAACAAACATGGCCAGTTCCATATAAAACTAGCATTCAAATGCACTGCACATATTAAGGCAAATCTAACAAACTAGAATATGAACAATTCATACATACATAATGGCACTAATGATATAAGATTTATCTAGTTCAATGTAACACCAACATTAAAAAAATGCTTTCTCACTGCTACGTCCGAAGTGTAAGACATAATATGGCTCAATTCATTACAGTGAGTGAAGGAGGGAGAAAAATGGAAGGGGTGGTGTGAGCGAGAGTCATTAAAACTCTCGGTTTTTAGCCCAGCCCATTCTGAATATGTAAATGTCTTGCGCACAGTGAAAAACAGAGACAGAAGAGAAAAGCATGGAGCGGAGAGAAGAGAGAAAGTAAGAGGGGAGCAGTCTGAACAAGTGAGCGATCAAGGAAACAGAGGAGGAGAGAGAGAGAACACTGAATTGTGAGTGGCTCACGACACTCCGTGAACGGACGGTGCTTCTGCATGTGCTGTCAGTCTACTGGTCTGCTGCAAGGGATTGAGCTTCCCACATTTACTGCCCCTGCTTGGCCACCCACACCAGCCTTCAGCAGACTCTTCCAGCTGGCTGGGGAAAAAAAAAAAAACGGGAGAGAAAGGGAGTGTACGAAAGGCATAGGGGGATGCAAGAGGCTTCTTAACCAAAATGAGACACTGCGATGGCAAGGAATATCATCGCATAAGGAAACAATGCGCAGACTTCACCACTTAAATCCCTTTTCTGCATGCATCAGTGGCTGAGAGCCTGATTACTGACTTGAATGGATTTAAACCTTAGAATTCAGTGATTGGTTCCAGAGATGAGTGATAATGCGTTTTGAGAGATCTGACGAAACCGATGCAGCAAAGGGAGGAAGAGAGAGAAAGACATACTGAAAAAGATTTTCCCTTTTTTTTTTTTCCTCGTGTTGAGTCTCTGATCATTGCAGCAGAGGACTGCAGAGGAGCAGCAGAGACAGAGCTCATGAATGCAGACAAGGAGCTTGCGCTTTCTACCATTCCTCTGAAATCTACTTGGATTCCTTCTCTTTCTTGCTCTTTCATTTGAGGAGAACTAAGACATTGTAAGCCTGCCAAGGATCTGGTGACCACTGAAAGGGGGGGAGGGGGGTGCCACAGTGGAGTCCTTTTCTGATGCACACATAATTAGCGATGGGGCACAAAACAAGTTCCTGAATGGAGATTGTCAGCTTTTGGACAGGGGTGAGTAGGAATATTTCCAGATGAGATTGATCAATGAGGATTTTTATTTATAATTTTTTTATTTAATTTTTCCCTCCATCCCCCTGTTTCTACAGCCACTGTCTGATATATAACATGAAGAGGATACTGCATCTTTTTATAATGATTCCCTTGAACAACTAGATTTAAAAAAAAAGCAAAAAACAAACAGAAAAAATAAATAAACATATATGTCTATATATAGATATCTATATCTATATATATAGATATCTATATCTATCTCTCTCTCTCTCTCTCTCTCTCTATATATATATATATATATATATATATATATATATAGATAGATAAATAAAGCTAAAATACAGAAACAAAACTGTAATATCACTGAATTAATTAAATATGATGAAGTAGGGAACAAAAACATTTGAATATAGATTCAATGGACATTTTCTCAGTGACATCACTGGATATTTATGCTAATGGATTTCCTTTTAATTGGACTGTATTTAAAGTGGCCACTCAAGAAGCCATTGGGTTTGATACTGTTTTCATTGGGCATTTTTCTTACAATGGTTCCCATGGTGGAGGGACTTTGTCCAAGGCCATGTCGCTGCGACAGCAAGCTGTTGTACTGCGAAGGACTCAACCTTACAGAACTTCCCCGCAATCTGAGCAGTGCAATGGGCCTGTCCATGAGAGAGAACAACTTAACTGAGCTGCGTGATGGACAGTTGGCTGGTCTCACACAGCTCACTTGGCTCTACCTTGATCACAACAACATTGACACCGTGGAGGAGGGGACATTTGACAGGTTAAGACGGGTCAAGGAGCTAGACCTGAGCAGCAATCGAATTGAGATTCTGCTAAATGGTACCTTTAGGCCTCTTCCAAATTTGCGTATCCTGGACCTTTCATATAACAGGCTGCAAAGTCTCGAGCCTGATCTATTTCATGGCCTTAGAAAACTCACAAATTTGCTTTTGCGCTACAATTCTCTAAAATTTGTTCCAGTTCGCATTTTTCAAGACTGCAGGAGTATGCAGTTTCTAGATTTGGGATACAACCAATTGCAAAGCCTTGCACGGAATTCCTTTGCTGGCCTCTTCAAGTTGACAGAGTTGCACCTTGAGCACAATGAGCTGGTAAAAGTCAACCTTGCTCACTTTCCTCGCCTCATCTCATTGCGCACTCTGTACATGCACAACAACCATGCCACCATTGTTGTCAATACCCTGGACTGGACATGGAAGTTTTTAGAGAAGATGGATTTGTCAGCCAATGAAATTGAGTACATCGAGCCACATGTTTTTGAGAGTGCGCCAAACTTGAAGGTGTTGATGCTGGACTCCAATCGTTTGACTTCCATGGACCAGCGCATTATGGACTCATGGTCATCACTGGACAGCATTACATTGGGAGGGAATGAATGGGAGTGCAGCCGCAATGTGTGTGCCTTGGCCTCATGGTTAATTACTTTCCGAGGCCAACGTGACACTTCTCTACAATGTTCAAGCCCTGACACAGCACAGGGTGAGGATCTACTGGATGCTGTCTATGCGTTTCAGCTATGTGATGATTCTCCTTTGGATGTGACAACAGCTGTTTTGTATGCCTCTACAAGAGATCTATCCCAACGTAGTTCTGTATTTATAGGCCCATTCACTCAAAATCCGTATGAAAGTGAGGGAGTTCGAGTGGTCACCAGTTCCTTCACTGTAACAATGAGCCACGATGACCTCGACAGCACAATGCAGATCCACAAGGTGGTGACTGGTACCATGGCTCTTATTTTTTCCTTTCTCATTATAGTTCTTATGCTGTATGTAGCATGGAAGTGTTTTCCAGCTGGGATAAGACAAGTAAGGCAGTGCTTCAGCAACCAGCGCCGTAAACAGAAGCAGAAGCAAAGCATACAGCAGATGGCTGCAATTTCTACACCGGAATACTACGTTGACTATAAACCCAACCACATTGAAGGAGCTTTGGTAATCATCAATGAATATGGCTCTTGTACTTGCCAAACACAACCTTCTCGGGAATGTGAGGTGTGACCCTGCTTTGTTATTACATCTTTACCTGTGATTTTCAGGAAATTCAGCAAATACCTGTTTTGGATCTCTTGTTGAACATAATAATGGTGGACGAAAGGACAAAAAAAATAATCAAAAATTTGAAGACTTTTTTGTAAAACATCTCACTGTGAAGTAAATGGAGTTTGCTTTAAGCAGCTAATTACTGTGCATTGGATTTATTTGCATTATCTTCTGATTTGAGGTCACAGGGAAATTAAGCAATTGACTCTTGGAACTGTTGATGTACTATAGGAACACACAGAGGACTATATTGCAAGGGGTGAGGTCTTTCTCTGATGGATATATATTACAGCTTTAATGAGTCTTTCAATAACAGAACATTCAACTATTGTTTAAAAATAGACTGCAAACATACACAATAAAAAGATGAAAGAAAGAAAAAAAGAACAAAAAAAGAAAAAGAAACAGAAAAAGACTGAAAGAAACAACAATATTTTTGTATTTGATATGTATTTGGCAAAGCATCCAATTATATAATATATTGACCTTAAAAGTTAATCATAAAGTCAGTGTAAAATATATGCGGTCACAAAATATGAGAAATTATCGATTTCCTTTTTGTAATCTAAACTGTTAAAATAAACATTTACAGCAGAAACATTTTTATGTAGAGAGAAGGTCAATTAGGATGGGTGCAAAAGATGTAGTTTATGCACTCAAGGACTGGGGCACATCATTTCTGCAGGGGTTTGAACCAAAAACTAAATGAATAAATAAATAAAATGGAGGTCAAAAATACAAAAAGGCACAAGGTGATACCTGGCTCTCATCTCAAATGTAAACTTCATGGTCTGATTTTTATAAATGTTCACATTATGTTCATGTTTTGTATTAATTAATTTATTTATTTATTTTTCTAGCTGTGTTTGTTCACTATTGTTCCCTTGTCCTTTTCACCTTTCCAACGATAAACTATATTTTGACCACTAAGTTTTTCATATTATTACATCTCCTCATCTGTACCATCCAAGTAAAGAGAACAGACAGTCAAACATCTAAAGACGTCTCTCACTGCTTCTCAGTCTCTGGCTTTCCAAGGGTGAGTGGGTCAGGAATATTAATTTTCATGAGTTTAAGCACACTATGAACCATGCAGACTTACATCAAAAACAATATAAAAATGTCCAAAGTAATAATCAATTACAAGTTCCATGTATTGCGGCATTTAATGCTATCCACAGTGTTTTACGTGAGAGTGCTGTGAAGCTGGTTAAAAAACTCTCTTTCTCTCTGTCTCTCTCTCTCACACACACACACGGACACACACACACACACACACACACACACACACACACACACACACACATAGATAATAACTTAATTCTTTTCTTCTTTTTTGCTTTTTTTTATTGTCCACATTTTGTGAATCAGTCATTGACAGACTTTTTGTTTCCTGAGCTCCCTGACGAGAACCCCATGCTTGTGTGAAGGAGGAAGGTGGATAGGGAGGGGGTGGAAGATTGCTGTGTTTCCAGAAATAGGGAGCAGAGTGCTCTCTAGTGTGCATAATATCTCAGTGTGGCCGCATTGTATCTGTAACATTTTCGCAAACCCCCCAACACTGGCATTATAAAACATAAAAGGATTAAATTGAAGTACACAGGAGAAAAAAAGCATAGGCCTACTTTGCTTACATGGAGTTGAAATGACTTCAACAACAAATATTTAAAGTGTGTTTTTAAGTGGGATTAGAAATGTTGTTAAATAACAAAAAAGCAATCATTGCACATTAAATTAGGTTTATTAGGCAACTAAAATGCATCATTATCCTCTTTTGTACATTACTGTTGTTTGTTTTGGTTTCCTATGGAAAATTTAATGTTGAGAAAATGGTAGATGTCTGAATAGTAGCGAGTAACTATTGTTCTCCAAAAAATATTTAACATGTTTTTAAATCACACTTCGTTACACAGAGCAGAGGGTGAATTACATCACATAGCCCCTAAAATATAATTAGGAAAAAATTATGGAAGATTATTGGAAACAGAATTGATTTTATTTCTTTATCATTTAAAAAAATCAGTATATGCAGCATTGTGCGTTTTAAGGTAATCTTTGTACCACTCCATTCCACTTTGTCTATTGCTTTTTCTAAACCTGAAACTAACCTCATTGGTATGAATGTCTTAGGAGGACATTTTTTCCCTTTTCTCCCCTCTTATTCCCAACATTAGCAGACTATAATATTGTATTTGGCTATCTTTTATTTCTCTCTTTCAACATAAATGTCCTCTGCATCAGCAAAGCACAGTAGATATCATGAAAAATATTAGCTCATCAATCTGACACTATATTAGGTCTCTGTTTGATCTATTTGCTTCGGTTACAACCCCATGTGGGGAGCAATATGCCTCAAAACATGTCCATTAAAACCTAGATTGATGATGCTTTGTAAAAATTGATACAGATGATTTTGTAACCAAAATGTATGAATAACACCACATTTATTTGTCTCTTTCATAATTTCACAGTAATTTGAGAATATATGCTTTACTCCTGTGGAACTGGAACTGATTGTGATGGTGTCAAGATTACGACATGGTCTTAGGTCGACTGTCTTTCCCTTAAATTTCATTAGCTTGATCTATCTTGCATTCTCACTCCATTTTCAGACCATAATTTCCAACTGGATTTTATATTTCACAGGCTGGCAAATTCTAATTTTATAATTTTGGGAAAAAAGTTGTAGTTTTTACAGCCCCTTCTGGTTTCTAACTACTTCTATGTATCCCATTTGTGGTTGTCTCTTGTGGCACTCCATTTAGGTAAGTTAGCTAACCTTTTTTTCTTGAACAGCAAAGAGGAATCTCGTTTCTTCCATTTCAAAAACCATCTAAGGTGTAAGGCCTTACCTTATATTGCACGTTGATATGATACAGTAGCAGGATTTATCTGTTTTATAAATAGTTATGGTTTTGATCTAAATTACCCATGACATATTTCACACAGAGCACATTTAAGAATGCTTCTGGGACGCTCTGAAATGCAACCAATACTACTCCTGAAATCTCAAAAACAAAAGTAGCAGCTCCTAGCTCTATTAGCCTACACATGGTATAGATCGAGCCGTTGAAACTAAGCTTTCAACTCTTTATCACTTCTCTCTTTAGGCAGACAGAAACTACACTTTTCTGCTCTTGACATCAGGCACAGCTAAGTATATTGCAGCCCAGGAGCTTTAACGTAGCCCAGGGGCTTTAAAGTATACTATGTACAATATACGAGCCGAGAGGTATGAGAGTGCTGTGAAGCTGGTTAAAAGTCCCTCTCTCTCTCTCTCTCTCTCTCTCTCTCTCTATATATATATATATATACTCTGTGTGTATATGTATATATACAAGGCCAATGATTGAATCAAGTCTGGGATAAGATAGATTATGATTGCAGTATATGGAGATAACTAATGACAAATGTTGGGCTAGATCTCCACTACTTCTTTTACAAACGGTAAATTATTTGGATCAAGAAAATCATCACTAATATTATCTGGGTATCCAAAACCTCAGATGTTCACTTTTGTTGTCCTCTTGTTTCCTGCTATTCCACCTCCTGAATATAGCGATCAAATTGATGAAATGGTATAACATGTTCTCAATCATAAAATTAGAAAAGAAAGAACGCCATTTAGTTTGTCATGAATCTCCCTTCTTGAAATGAGAACAAACTACAAGAATGACTACTCAATCAAGACAGACAATGGCCCAAGTCACTGCAAATGCATTCATCACTTGGAATTACTCAGCCTATGAATGCAAAAGTCAAATGCTTCATTTGCATGTTACACAAACGTCACTCTATTAATCACAAGAATGATTGAGGACTTTGGGTTATCATTGTATGGTGCAAATAGACCTGTTGTTGCTGTCAGAGAGCTGAAATTGCTTAAATAATGGGGACAAGGTTTGGAGATGGTCATCATTTTGACTACTGTAGAATTATTGTTTAATGTCATAGATGTTAACTTGCAGTTATCTTTTGGCTCACAGAAGGTTTTCTTGCCTGATATTTGCTTGATCCTTTTAATGTGAACGATTAATTTCAGTTGTGACCATACCATATTATGTTTAGAGCCTGGTCACATGTGCTGAGTGAATGCGTCGTGATCCCCTGTCTTAAGAAACACTGACTTGACTAGCAGACATTAATTCTAGGTAGAGAAGAAAAATAATTGCAAAAGTGCATTGAGGGTGAAGAGTTTTGCATCAGCTGAATTTAGTCAAAATCTTTGAAATTGATCACCATGACAAGAAAAATGTATTATTTCTAGCCACATAACCTCGCAATAAAAGTTTAATTACAATTTTCACTTATTTCACTTAGATTAAGCATTTGAATGAAGAGCACAGCCAAATTCCAGGGCATTCTTTTTGAAATAAAAAAAAAAGTTATAACAGGTGAAAGAAAGCACAGAGATTCCACATTTATCATTTCCCAGTTATCTGATCAGTGTCAGGATGAATAAAACTGTATTCTATCCACTCTCAAAGTCTGTCTCTACCCTGACTGTGAGGGCAGATTGGCATCTTTCCAGTAACCAATGGGGTTGGCTGTGTAAATACAATTGCTTCATGCTCCAGGTGTCAAGTACGTAAGGTACAGTTTGGTAGTTTTTGTTAGATAGTCAATACACACAAATACAGCAAAGATGACTGTCCTGTATGTATGAAAGTGAGACATACTTCCCTTTCAAACTGTATGCATGGAAAAGTACAATTGGATGCAAAGCATGCTAGTTTCCATGAGTACCCGTAGATTAACACTGCCAGTGGTGGTCACCTGGTCATCTGGGCCCTGGATGATTAGGTATGAAAGTTACTTTTGTGTCCTGGGTCTAAATAATACAAAATGAATAAAACAATTAAAATTCTACTCAATTTCTATATCGTACACTTCTGATATCAAGACAAACCTCTGCACTTTATTTAAACTTTATTAAAAATAAAGCCTGCCTCATCAACAGGGCCCCAGACCCCCATTGACACTGTCCCAACCCCGCTATTGTACTACTTTGCATAACTTGCCACTTTGCACCACCAACCACAATTGCCCTGATATCACTCTTAATTGAATGCCTGTTTAACACCATTAACCAAAGCAAGTTCCTTGCAGTTGAAAAATTACTTTGCGATTAAAGCAATTATGATTCTGATAAAGACACATTTTGCATAAGACTTCCAGGTACAACATCCAGCCTTGACAGAGTGCTGGAGGTTGCAACTGGATTTGAATTTGTTTATTCAGTAATTAATTTATTTAATTATTTTTCACTGAATTGTACTGTTCACACACAGATTAAATGGATGTATAGTTTGCTTTTTATTAGTGTTGCAACTTTAATTTGTGGGATCAGAAGTAATTGTGCTTTAATTTGGATGACAATGCCCATGCTTGATCTGAGGGTGAATATACTCCCATTAAATTGTAGTACCTCAGGTCAACCAGAATTGATCAGAAAAGCTTCCGGTAATTCACCATAGCTATATTTAATCCTAACTTGGTAAACTGTGTATAGAGACTTACCTTTGATTTCAGCAGACAGTAACTTAAGTCTGATTCGATATTGAATAATATTCAAATAATGATTTGTCAACCATAATCTATTAAGTGCCATCATCAGAGACATGATTTTATTCATTCAAAATGGTTGCTCTGAGCTCCTGTTGTTGAATTTAGTGATGGTGAGCTGATAATGAAAAGGCACATTAAAATGGGCTTGGGCATGCAATCCCGCCAAGAAGCATCAATCTGGATTCACCAAGGACATTCAACAGTAAGGTCACGATAGCACATCGGCAGAATACGTAATACATTATGGCCCAGTCCAAGATGTATTATGCATTGTATTGCATTGCTCAACTGTGATGGTCTTATGATAAAGTGTCACACACTCTAAGGCAGTGGTCCCATTGCCCCGGGCCACGGACCGGTACCGGTCCGTGGATCATTTGATACTGGGCCGCACGAGAAAGAATAAGTAATTGCATTATTTCCGTTTTATTTATTATCTGAGTCTGAACGATCTTTTATTTTGAAAAATGACCGGATTCTCTCTTACATCTCCTTCACGTGAACGCTAAAATTTAACCCACAAGCTAGCAAAATGAGTAAGAAACAGACATCTTTGGAAAGTTTCTTTGTGAAGGGGAAAAGGCCCAGAGATGAGACAGAAGAAGAGCCTACGACTTCCAAGAAAAAGAAAGCTGCATTTAACAGACAATACCAGGAGTCCTACTTAAAATATGGATTTATCGCAACAGGTGATTCTCACGCACCAAGCCCGCTCTGCTTAATATGCAGCGGCCAGCTCTCCAATGAGGCAATGAAGCCTTCAAAACTGCTTCGCCACTTGGAGACCAAGCACCCTGAATTAAAAGACAAGTCCTCTGAGTATTTTGAAGTATTTGTGAAGCGGCGTTTTCTGCAGTGACAGCAACCAAAACAAAACTACGGAGTAGACTGGACATAAGCAACACACTTCGGTGTCATTGTCTCCCATTACACCAAGATGGGACCGTCTCGTTGCAGAAAAACAAGCTCAGAGCTCCAATTGAGTCATCGCTATCGTGAGTTAAAATTTTCATGCTCTATATATTTGTTTTTGTGGTGTATCTCTATCCTTATTTTGAAGGCATGTTTAAACGTTACCATAGCGACCACAGTCAGAGTTGGGGCAGAGTGGATGTTACTCATGTTGTTGGCGCTATGTCATGACGCTGCTAGTAAAGTCGTATAGGAGTACACAGTGGATTTACGTTTATTATTATATTATACCATGGTTTTTATGCCAGTCGTATAATTTAATTCTGTTGTATTTATCCTCCACATCTTAAAGGCCGGTCCGTGAAAATATTGTATGACATTAATCCGGTCCTTGGTGCTAAAAAGGTTGGGGACCGCTGCTCTCTATACCTGTACTGCTACTGAAACACTTACAAAAACCAAAACTTGCAGCTATTCTTTAAATGATCTTGAGAACGTTAAAGAAGAAAATATACACAAACATAATATATACACAAATATGATACACATATCTATCTGTCTATCTATCTATCTATATAGAAATATATATAGTGTTTGTGCTGGTCAATGAACCCATTATTATGAAACAGTAATAATTTTGACATACAGAAAATCAAGGTATAAACAACACACAACACACACACACACACACACACTCTCTCTCTCTCTCTCACACACACACACACACACACACACACACACACACACAAAACACTAAACCTATCATGTGGTAGGAATTAAGCAGACCGAGCAGATAAGGGAAACTCTATGTCATTTGCAAATACATTGACTCCTCGCATCTCTTGTAAAAACAGTGACTTGGCTATTCTGCTGCTGCATCAGTTCATTCAGATTGTGCTTTGCTAATAGAATTTGTTTTTTTCTTTTTATACTTTAAAGATCCTTTCGGAAATTTTTTTTTTGCATTTAACACATCATGGATGAACCAGTTCTACTGGAAGACTTCAACGCTCACATGGGCAACGACAGTGTGACTTGGAATGGTGTGATTGGGAGGAACTGCCCCCCTGATCTGAACCCAAAGGGTGTTTTGTTATTGAACTTCCATGCCCATTACGGATCGACCATAACAAACACCATGATCAGGGAGAAAGGTGTCCATATGTGCACTCTGCACCAACGCACCTTAGGCCACAGTTCTTTGATCGACCTTGTGGTCGTACCGTCTGACTTGCAGCCGCATGTCCTGGACACTCGGGTGAAGAGAGGGGCGGAGCTGTCAACTGATCACCACCTGGTGGTCGTGGGCTCGCTCTGGTGGTTGGGGAGGACGCCGGTCAGACCTGGCTGACCCAAATGTAATGTGAGGGTCTGCTGAGAACGTCTGGCAGAGTCCTCTGTCAGAAGGAGTTTCAACTCCCACCTCCGACAGAGCTAAAACCACGTACCGAGCGCTTCCATTGTCGAGGCGGTCAAAGGACAAAGGAGTCCTATCGGTCCTTTTTGGCCTGCAGGACTATGGAGGTAGCTAGGAAGCTGACAGGTACCGGCAGGCCAAGCGGCATGCGGCATGCCGCATGCGGCATGCGGCTTTGGCGGTCATCGAAGCAAAAATGCATGGGATGAGTTCAGGGAGGCCATGGAGAATGACTTCCGGTGGGTTTAGATGAGATTCTGATCCACCATCCGGCATCTCAGGGGAGGGAAACAGTGCTCCGTCAACACTGGGGAGCGGGGCACTGCTGACCTCAACGCGGGATGTTTTAGATCAGTGGCAGGAATACTTCTCTGATCTCCTCAATCCCCTCGAAACCCCTTCCAATGAGGAAGCAGAACCAGGAGACTCTTGAGGGGATACGCCTATCTCCCGGGCTGAAGTTGCTGAAGTACTCAAAAAGCTCTTCAGCAGCAGGGCCCCAGGGGTGGAGGAGGTCCCCAAGTCTCTGGATGCTGTAGGGCTGTCCTGGCTGACATGCCTCTGCAGCATTGCATTGGCGTCGGGGACAGTGCCGCTGGACTGGAAGACCAGGGAGGTGATCCCTCTTTTTAAAAAGGGGGATCAGAGGGTGTGCTCCAACTACAGGGGGATCACACTCCTTAGCCTTCCTGGTAAAGTCTATTCAGCGGTGTGGGAGAGGAGGGTTCTGCCCAGTCGTTAAATCTCGGACTCAGGACGAGCAGTGTGGTTTTCATTCTGGTCAGGGAACAGTGGACCAGCTCTATACCCTCAGAAGGATTCTCGAGGGGGCATGGAAATTTGCCCGACCAGTCTACATGTGTTTTGTGGATTTGGAGAAGGCATTCGGCCGTGTCCCACAGGCAGTCCTGTGAGAGGTGCTCCGGGAATATTGGGTAAGGACCCCCGTCATATGGGCTGTGTGGTCCCTTTATGCCCAGTGTCGGAGCGTGGTCTGTATTGCCGGTTATAAGTCGGAACTCGTTTTTGGTGAGAGTCCGACTCCGCCAGGGCTGCCCTTTGTCACCAATTCTGTTCATATTTTTTATGGACGAATTGTCTAGGCACAGCCAGGGCGTCGAGGGGATCTGGTTTGGTGGCCATGGGATCAAGTCTCTGCTTTTGCAGATGATGTGTTCCTGTTGGCTTCGTCGGGCCACCTCCAAATCCGAGACGATGGTGCTTGACCGGAAATGGGTGGATTGCCCACTCCGAGTCAGGAAAGAGGTCCTGCCCCAAGTGGAGGAGTTCAAGTATCTCGGGGTCTTGTTCACGAGTGAGGGAAGGATGGAGTGGGAGATCGTCAGGCCGATCGGTGCAGCATCTGCAGTGATGCGGACTCTGTACCGGTCTGTCGTGGTGAAGAGGGAGCTGAGTCGGGAGGCAAAGCTCTCAATTTACCAGTCGATCTACGTTTCCATCCTCACCTATGGTCACGAGCTGTGGGTAGTAACTGATAGAACAAGATCGCAAATACAAGCGGCCAAAAATGAGTTTTCTCTGCAGGGTGGCCGGACTCTCCCTTAGAGATAGGGTGAGAAGTTCAGCCATCCGGAAGGAACTCGGAGTAGGGCCACTGCTCCTCAGCATAGAGAGGAGTCAGATGAGATGGCTCGGGCTTCTGGTCAGGATGCCTCCTGGACACCCCCCGGGGGAGGTATTCCAGGCATTCTATCTGGGAGGAGGCCACGGGGAAGACCCAGGACACGCTGGAGAGACTATGTCTCTAGGCTGGCCTGGGAACACCTCGTGGTCCCCCCAGAAGAGCTGGACCATGTGGCTGGGGAGAGGGAAGTCTGGGCCTCCCTGCACCGGCTGCTGTCCCCGTGACCCGACCAAGGATAAGCGGCAGAAGTTGGATGGATGGATGGATGGATGAACCATGAGAAGTGGGTAGTCACTTGAGCCTTGGTAAGAGTTAGGGGATAAGCATCTTACTAGGGAACACTTAAACAGTCTATGGGGAGCGCTGAAATCAAACCAAGAACTAACTAAAACACCCTTTGGTGAAGCAACGCTTCAGTAATTTTTGAGTGACTTCACTTCTCCCATTTCATAAACCTATGCACCCATTCGTCCCACTCATGTCGCTATAATGCAGGAGAAGTTTAGTTGTTTTTTTTGCCACTGTCTAGTGGCCAGATCAATTGATCATTACTGTACTGAACACTAACTCCATCTCTTTGAAACATATGTAACATGTTTTTTCATAATTAAAAACACAAAAAGGGAGGAGAAATGATCCGCTCTCAAGCCATTGCTTTGTGAGAGGTCAATGAGCCTCTGATCTGTTGATCCCTGGTTAATCTCCATCTGCTGCATCTTTGTAAGATATAAGTCCTTCTGATATAGGTCACAAAATCTAGTAGTTTTGAGATCACAAAAAAACACAAAAAAAGAAAAGACAAAAACCCCACAGTACAATAGTTAATTAATGAACAACTTTGATGCCAATGATCACATTCTGTATATCTTGTTTTCTTTGTAAACTACATGCACAATGATTATTTGTCTGTTGAAATAGTTTTGTATGTTTGCATTCTGCCCTTTTTTCAAAATAATATGTATATTTTACTAATGTGTATACTTTATTAATCCCTCGTGGGGAAATTCATTCTCTGCAGTTAACCCATCATGGATGACCCATGAGCAGTTGGCTGCCGTCTACCAGCGCCAGGGGAGCAGTTAGGGGTTCAGTGTCTTGCTAAACAACTCTTTGACACACTAGGAGGAGCAGGGAATCGAAGCAGGAAGTTTCCAAGGAAGATTGCCCTACCTCCTGTGCCACGCTACCTCTGCGCCACTTCAGTGGACATCTTTGTAAAATAATTGTATTTCAAATGGCAGGGTAAAGCTTTTAATTACAGGAGTCGAATAATGATGTAGTAAATATTAAGTTTTCTTAGATAATTCAAAAAACATACCTTTATGCATGGCCATCATCGAGCTTTCAGTACTAACTGAAACTATCTTGTCTGAACTATAGACAGACTTATGATAACAAATGTTTAAATGCATCTGAGACTCATCAAAGGTAAGATAATATGAATGACATAAGGCAAACCTCAAGGAATGTACCTTCGTAATAAATAGCAATTTTCTTATACAGCTTTCTTTTTACAAGCTTTAAATCCTCACGACAAAGAAATCTTGGTAGAACTAAATTTGAAAGTGGTTTACTGACGCTGGAATTAAACAATTCAATTATTATCAGATATCTTCATCTTTTATTTTAAAATTATCTGAGTGTGAGGCATATTCTGCTTCTAGTTTTGAGCTAGATAGATTTCGGATTTACATGGCTGCCTGCTTTAACATCATCTCGTTGGGGCTGACACTGGTCTGCTCTGTCACTAACACACTAACAGTGGGCTTCTTGGCCTCTTAGGAAGACTTATATACCCTCCTCATTTCCTGCAATGGGAAAACGAAAAAAACAACCAACTACTAGGTTGATTTACAAAATCCAAAAGGAAGGGGAAAATGTGATGATTTGAATATAAATGTTTAAAGAGCAATAATAGGGATACATATTTTGAATACATTTAGATAACAGGAAACAAATTGTAATCAGTCCTTTAAGAATATTAACTGGTAACAACAATACAAAAGAACTGAATGTGTAATAAATTGAAGAATAAAATGTGAGTTGGAGCAGAAGGAACAATTCTGGAGTGAGTTAGATACCTCTGGTGATTTTCTACATCAAGTTGAGTGAGAAAATTGGTGCACACTTCAATGGAAATGTTTGGGCAGGCAATAGATGATGATGAAGTGATAGGCAGATTCAGTATCCAGGAGAGGAACATAGAGGGACAGATGGTGGTAGACCTTGCAAAAAGGATGGAAATGTCTGTGTTGAATATTTTCTTCCTGAGGAGGCTAGAACATATGGCAACCTATAAGACCAGATGTTCAAGCACACAGGTAGATTACATCATTGTGTGTAGCCAATACAATCTGAAGCAGATCAGTGACTACAGGGTAGTGGTAGGCGAGAGTGCAGACACAGAGCACAGTATGCAGGTTTTAATAATAACTCTGGTAACAAGGAATATGAAGAGGACAAAGGCAGAGGGAGGTAGAGTTAAGAACGGTTCTAGGCGGTCAGGGAGAGCTATCAAATGCCTGGATAACTACTGCTACTGTGATCAGGGAGTGAGGTAGGAAAGTACTGAGTGTGTTGTCTGAAAGGAAAGTAGAGAAGGGGACTTGGTGATGGAATAAGGAAGTTCTGGAGTATATACAAAGAAAGAGGTTAGCAAAGAAGAAATGGGACACTGAAGGGACTGAAGAGAGCAGACAGGAGTACATGTAGATGTGTTAGAGGGTGAAGATAGAGGTGGCAAAGGCCACCCAAAGGGTGAATGATGAATTGTATGCTCGGTTGGAAAGTAAGTTAGGAGACAATGATTTATACAGGTTAGTGAAAACAAGAGATACAGATGGGAAGGATTTGCAGCATGTTTGGGTGATTAAGGATAGAGAGGGCAATGACAAGTACCATAAGAGTGATGGGAAGATAGAAAGATTACTTTTGAAGACCTGATGAATGAGGAAAAAAGATGACCATCGTGCACTGCAAAGTAGCAGAGATCAGAAAAGGTGAAATGAGGAGGCCATTGAGTAGGATAAAGAGTACCTGCTTTAGGAATATTGATAGCAAAGTGAAGAGAAGGGAGCTGAATTATGTTCTTGTAGATCTAGAAAACGTACATGGCACTCTGCAGAAGGAGGAACTATAGCACTGTATCATGAGGTCTGGAGTGGTAGAAAACCATGTTTAACTGGTACAGAACATGTATGAAAGAGGTGAGACAGTGGTGAGCTGTGCCTCAGGTGAGACAGAAGTTCAAGGTGGAGGTGGGCCTGCATCAAGGATCTGTTCTGAGTCCCATCTTGTCTGCAGTGTTGATGGACAGGCTGACAGATGAGGTTAGATAACGTTGTGATCTGTAGTGAGTGCAAGGAGAACAGGGGACAGGTTGAGGAAAATCACAAGAGATGGAGGTATGGCCTGGTAAGGAGATGAATGAAGGTTAAACACAGCAACACAGAACACGTGTGTGAAGAGAAGGACCTGTGGAATGGTATAATACTGAATGGTACAGGGAGTCATGACAAAGAAGAGGGGGGATTTTAAGTACTTGGGGTCAACAGTCCAGAGCAATGAAGCAGGGAAAAGAAGAAAAATGTGAAGTGAAGAAAAATGTTCAAGCAGTTTGAACGGGTGACAAAAAGTCCTGGGGGTAATGTGTGATAAAAGAGAACCAGCAAGAATGAAAGGAAATATGTAAAAGATGGGTGCCAACAATGCTGTAAGGTTCAGAGAAAGTGGCAATTAGGAAAAGGCAGGAAGCAGAGCTGGAGGTAGCAGAAATGAAGATGCAGTATTGAAGATATAGACAGCACATGTTAGATCTTTGGAGGTAAAGTCAGAAAGGCCAGACTGACAAGGTTTGGACATGGACAGAGGAGGGATAATGGCTATATTGATAGAAAGATGCTAAGGATGGAACTGAAGAGAGGCGTTATCGACATAGAGAAAGAGATCATGAAGTTAGTTGGTGTGAGAGACGAGGATACAGAATAAAAGTAGATGGAGGAGGCTGATGTGCCGTGGCGACCCCTAAAGGGAGCAGAAATGTTTTGATGCATTCATCATTTTGTAACATTTGGGGGGAAAAATTTTTAAAAAAGTAAAAAACTGCAACAAGTATCTGATTTGACTTACAAATAAGTTGAGAAAGGATCAGAAAATTCATGATGCAGAAATATTTTGAACACTGCCTCTATTGAAAAAATATCAGCCCACCTCAAATCACTGTGAACTGCAGGATCTCTATGATCAATATCTAAACATTATGTTGTTTACATGACAAACGAGATAATATGCAAGCTAATGTCAGATGTTTGTGTTATAATGAGATCATTAAACTATATGAGGCCTTGTTTCTAATGACAAATAACCACTTTCAGCATCATGGACAACTCCATAAAACTGTATTGGTTCATACCATCCCAATTACTGGAATTAATTGGCAGGGTTGGCAGTACCCTCAAATTATGTTCAAAATGCATTGCAGTTCATTCAAAGTATTCAAAGCAAATAAGCAAATGAGAACAATACTACATTGTAAAGAGTAAGAGCATAATATAGTACTGGGGATATTGCTGCCTGCCCACTACCCAACTTTGCATCCTATACACTTCTGATATCGCTTTGAATTATTTTGCGAAATCACTGGACTTAAAACATCAAAAAGACAATTGTATTTGGTCTAAATGGATTGGTTGATTAGGTTGGGAGGGTAGTTGGATAGATGGTTATTATTGTGATGTAGTTATAAAACCTGAGGCAAAGGCCTTAGACTAATGACACAATACCTTCTTTTTGGTACATCTAATTTCAGATAGAAGCATTAATAATCAATTATAGAGATAAACAAAAATCCCAGTTGGACTATGATTATAATTATATCTTCTGTATGCAACATGAGGAAGAAGACAAAGAAGAAGGAGAACAACAAAAGCAACAGCAACGACAACTACACCCAGAACGAGACGAACAAGGAAAAACCTACAATAGCATGTAGCTCCGCGACCCTTTCCAAACAGTTGAACAGCCATTTTTTTATCCTTCTTTTGCAGGTGTACATTTGCATCCACTGGCCTGAATTCAGAATCAGTTTTTTCCTTTTTTGGCCCCAAAGCATGAAGAAAGTTTTGTGTGTGGAGTGAATATGTCATAACTTCCATCTAGGAAAATGTATTTCTCCTAGAGCCTCCTGGGACCTGACAAAGAAAAAAGACAACTCTTTGCCTTCCCGCCAAGTTGCTGAGAATACAAATGTTGAGGAAATCTGCACTAGACTTTTAGCTTATTGTGTACCATGATAACAAAAATCCTCTGTGGCTCTATTTTCCTTCATTAAGACTGCAGTCACAGAGAATTTTAGATGGGGCATTCTCAAACTCTGTGTTACTGATTGCCACTGCAATGCTTATCATGGCAACTTAGCAAGCCAAATTTCAAACTTTGTTTCCAAATGACACACACATTGACATAACAAGGCATACTTTAACATATCAAGCCTTTTCATCCAAATTGCTGTCTAATCATGCACACACTATAATAATGAACCCCATTCAACCTAGAAAAGAGCCCAGGTCCAGCCCTATCACGTATTAATGGGGAGGCTTGGCGCAGGAGGGAGAGCGATTGTCCTTGGAACTGAACATTCCTGGTTCAATTCCTAGCTCCTCCTAGTGTGTCGAAGTGTTGTTGAGTAACACATTGAATTCAAACTTTCCCCTGGCACTGCTAGATGGCAGCCAATTGTTCATGGTTCATCCATGATGGGCTAAATGCAGAGAACGTATTTCCCCAAGAGGGATTAATAAAGTATACATTATAATTTACCAGACACTCCCCACAGTCTGCTCGTACCGAAGAAGTCTGTTCGACTAGAGGTTGAAAATCTCAGTGAAACTCAGACAGTCCTAATTCCACATTAAGATTTGACATTAACAGACCATGACCTGGATTTCTGATATATATACAGTTTGTAAATGTCAGGCAATGTCAATGTGTTGTTTATTTTTTTGATGACTTTTAGTCTGCCTGTTAGTATTACTGTTTGTTTGTTTTGTTTTGTTTGTTTTATTCTTGTATCATTGTTATATGTTTTAATTGTATAAACCAGAGATGACACCGGTTACAATGTCACATTTACACACCGCATCAGTTGTTCTTATATCATATCATATCATATCATATCATATCATATCATATCATATCATATCATATCATATCATACATGTTTGCACTTTGTTTCAGTCATTTCTTCTTTCTGCAGACTGAAGTCAATAAAAAATGATGAATAGTGATATCACATGCTCCATATTGCAAACTAGCTGAATTCATTATTCAGGATATTATGAACGGTGACCAACTTTCTCCCTCAATACTATTATTATCGTGATTATTATTATTATTATTGTTGTGTGAGTGTGAGCGTGTGTGTGTGTTCATTTCATCATCATGAATTTGGTAAATGTGAAATCCTGCTATTATACTATTCCCTTACATTATGAGACAAAGTGAGAGAGAAAGAGAGAGAGGAAGAGACAGAGAGAGATCGAGAGACAGATTTGAGTTGGCAACACATTTAATGGGTTTGGCAACATTTTCAGCTTTGTGAAAACTGGCAAGCTTTAATAGAGTTAAGTGAGTCAAAACGGTATTACACAGATTTTAAAACAGCCAAATGTTATTGAATTTTGGAAAACACAAGGCTCTGTCGAACATACTGAACTGTTTGTTGCGTTTTTTGGGGGGGGTTGCCTTCGTATTTTTATTCATTTCTTTTATTTGAATAAAAGTCCCCAGTTGGTGCAAAATAAGAACAAAATGAAGTTTGAGTTGTTGAGGGCCTAGCTTAATGAAACATTGTTGAAGGAAAGTGCCCTCTTGAAAACCCCTGTGACATGCTGCATACTGCTATTGGCTAGGGTAGGTAGTTGGTGATGACAGCTAACAACTAGGAAAAGACCTAGGGACAGCATAGAACAACAGCTTACAGGAGGGAATAGACCCCATCAGGTCTTCAATCGGTTAGCACCTCATTGTGTTCGTAGTCAAGGAAAGTAGGCCATTGGTTACACCCTACTTAGCAACAAAGTCTACGAATGAAAAAACATCCCTAGAGGCTGTGAAAGGGGGGGCAGAAGATGACTCGCGTATGATTGACACAGCCATTGACCCTAGAGCACAAAATAGGAAGTGAGAAGTTAATAGTGATTTGGCTAGGATGTTAGAGAAGCATAAAGGGACTGCTGAAAGCAAGTTTGAGAAGGTGGGGGATCTTATTTATGACTACAATCGGGAATGGTTCTGTGTTGTTGAGATAAGAAAGAAACCAGAGGGTGAGGTAGTCACATCCAGGTGTCAGCAAGAGATAGATAGACTTATCCAGGAGAGAAGACAGCTGAAGAGGCAGTGGAGTAAAACTACAGAGGATAAGAAGGAAGGAATTGATTGTTTGCAGGTGGATGTGAAGAAACAGTGCTAAGAAGAGCAGAGGATTTCAGGAAGAATAGGAAAAGAATTTAGGTTTGTGGAGTTGTTGTTTACCAAAGAGAAGAATGGTGTGCTATACAGATACAGAAGCTTGAGGAGTATTTGGAGGAGGTGGACAAAGATAGGGAAAGGGTTAGAGGGACGGCACTCCCCATGGATATCCCACCAGTTGGTGAAATAGATAGTCAGTGTGATGATAGTCCACCAAGGTAGAGGGAGATTCAGGAAATAGTGAGGAGAGCAAGGGCATTATCGGTCCTGGGACCTAATGGAGTGCCCTCACGGCGGCAGATGTTTTGAGGTTTTTATGAAAGTTGAAGAAGGTAGTTTGGAAGAAGCAGGTTATTCTCAAGGCATTGCATAGAGCAAGGGGAATTTTCATTCCTAAGAAAAAGCACTCGTTAGAGATAGGTCAGTTTAGACCTATCAGTTTATTTAATGTTGAAGGGAAAGTTTTCTTTAGTGTGGTGGCACAGAGGCTGTCTAGTTACTTAGGAAAGAATAAACTGATTGATACCTCAGTGCAAAAAGCTGCTTCCCGAATTTCCCCTATGGGGATCAATAAAGTATTATCTTATCTTATTCTCCAGTGATTAGAGAAGATCAGCATGATTTGGCTAGACCTGGGAAGAGAGACTTGCATATAGTGTTCTTAGACCATGCTAATGCTTTTGGGTCAGTGCCACATAGTCTGTTGTGGGAGGCTTTTGATTTCTTTAGTGCCAGGTAGCATAAATTGGTTAGTTAAAGCATACTTTTTAGATATTCAACTCTGCTTTACCACAGCAGAGTACACTGCATCATGGGAGCAGCCGGGGATAGGCATTATAGCAAGATGTACAATTTCTCCATGAGGTTTAACTATGGCAGTGGAGGTAATTATTATGGCTACAAAATGGATGGTAAGTGGAGAAAGGCTGCAAGAAGGGATGTGTCTCCCTCTGATTAGGGCCTACATGGATGACATGACAATTATGACATCAACAACACCATGTACTAGCAGGTTGTCAGACAAGTGAAATTGTAACCCTCAGCACTGCTGAGCCTTCCGGTACTGCGCACCCAGCAAAACCAAGTCCTTTGTCTAAATATAAAGACTCGATGCAAAGTGTGCACTCACAGCAAATCCCCGCTTCCATCATGGAGCAGGGTGTTGTTAATAATGAAACTGTCTTCTTTGGAAACAGCAGGACCAGTTGAGCTTCCAAGAGTTTCTGGATGCACAAATGACAACTTCTATTGACAAGGTTGAGTCGGAAAGCCAGATATGTGAGGGAGATGACATGGAGTGTTGTTCCGAGTCAGATACTGCTTTTCTTGGTGAGAGTAACAAGGAAATGAATGACCTCTACTCCTTAGAGGGAAATTAATGACTTTTTAGATCACAACTTCCAAATGAAGGTTAAGGTTACTGACTACATCAGTGACACTAAAAAAATGCATCAAATCTGTCAGCATCCTGAGGTAAACTGGCAAATCCCTACATATTAGAAGAGAAGAAATGTTACCATCTAAAAATGTCACACTTAAGGAAGTCACCAACAGGCAAAACTGTAGGGACTAGAATGTAATAGCAATCGTGTGTCACTCTTGCTTTTTCATCCATCCTGCTGTCTTTCTTGTCCGTTTTCCTCTCTGGTGTTTTTCTGTTCTCCTCTCCATGTTGTGCCTTAGAGTGAGCCCCCTAAACATCAATTGTGGGAGGAACAATAATAAGAGAGCCCTAATTTCTGCAATTTGTTTCCAGAAAAAATTGATGTGCTCTTTTTACAAGAAACACACATGGTTCAGCAGGGTGAGATGGACTGGGGCTTATGGTGGGACGTACACTACCAATACAGCAATGGAACTACTATGAGTGCAGGCGTAGCTATCCTCCTCGAGGTCTCGGCCGATGAATCGTGAATATAAATTATGTAATAAAATAATTCCAGTTGACTTTTCAGATCATCATTTAGTTGCACTTGAACTAATTGGGACACAGGGCCAACGGGTAAAGTCAGACTGGCACTTCATTAATGGACACAGGGCTGAGTCATCTGATTGTATTTCAACAAGGAATAAGACAGAGCTGCCCCTCCTCAGAACAACTCTTGGCTTTGGTCATTGAGCATCAGCTTTTCTTTGCCTGGGTCAAGTGGGCACGAGCACTCCTTAAGTCTGTACGCTTATGCCGACGATGTGAAAGTATTCATATCAGCTTGATGTCCAGTATCTCATAATCGCTCGACTACACATTTAAAAATTTAATGATTTATTTTCCTTATCTGACAACCTGGACTTTATTTCTACTTGGGCAGTAGGAAGCATATTGTGTCGTGTTAACAGCAATGGCGAGTTGATGTTCTCTTTTTAAGTTGATCATCCTACTACTGCCATTGAGATAAAAGAGTTGGTTGCATTTTCCTTTTGAAAGTTTCTTGTTTAATGTTTGAATAAAGGGATTTTTAAACTCTTTCTTTCTGTCTTTCTTTAGTAATTTGTTTGTTTGATTTCCTTTAACAAAACAAATAGGTCATTGCAGTAACTTGCCCTTTATCGTAAAATGATCTCAAGCCGTTCGAGCACATTTTGGGTTTAGTGATTCAAAAGATTTGTAACATGGATGATTGCCCACCAAACTGATGCAAAAGATTCAAGATGCTGTGTTTTAGTATGGACTAAAACCTCTCAGTAATGTTGCCAGCACCTTGCAAAAAGTATACCACAAATTCAGGCTATACCATCTCAAGGTGAAGCTAATGTTGAAAAGGACAGGCATTTCTATTTATGAAACTATTCACAAAAGTTAGGGAAACCGTAAAGCTTTTGTTCTTTTCTACGTATTATTTTCTTCAATTCAACTATAAGTGTATGTCCCTTAAAAACTGCAAGGTGTTCACTCTTAATAATTGACAGATCAATTAAATCATCATTCTACTCTTCTCCACCTGCTCATAATTGCCGTTGTGCTTGTCCCACTGGGCCGCAAGGTCTGCTTACTCTTCTCAACCTATTATTGACAGAATAACAAGTGAATATACTTTCTATTTTTTATTTATTTATTTATTTGTGTTCTATTTTCTGAATGACTTTAACAACGTTTTGCCACGATACACAACTATTTAATCATATATAAGTTTCTAAATCTTTGCTTCAATGTTGGCATGCTTCTCTAATTATATTTCAGAACGAAGATGTATTTCTAACCTTGCAGTTACAGGTGACACTATGAGCAAATTGCTTGCATTTAGAAACTCGATAATTAATGGAATTTGATTTGGGCACAACGCAAACAATAGATTCTACAGCTACAAATTAGACAAAAGAGGCCAGTCTGCTGAATATTAATCTGGTATTTATCATCAAGATTTTAGCATTATTCATTGACAGTATTTATCAAGTTATCCAGAAGTAAAAAAAACTTAATGAGACAAAATAAATATCATTACATATTTTAATAACAAACTCAAATTATTGGAAAGTAATCTAAATTTCCATTTAATTTCATCCCATGCAGTTGCGTGTTTTGTTTTACATCGCTTCATGCTTAAAGAAATACAGTATATACATTTGGGGTGTTTTTGTTGTTGTTTTATGCAGAATATTAATTGTAGTGTGGCAATTTACTTCTCTTGAGAGAGTGATGGCATTAGGATTTGAGGCATTCAAATTGAAATTAACTCAATATATTACTGTCAGGATATGCACTTTAGATATGGTATAATACATCTTACACGCTATTCAATTATCTTTCTATTATGTATGTATTATGTTATTTACATATTCTTCTACCTGATATGTTTCCATTCTATAAGTCCCATTGTGGTATAGTAACTTGTCAAAAACAAATGTAATTCTTTTACTCATTTCGGACGCTTGTATTCGCTTGTATTCGCGCCGCTGCTCCTCCGCATAGAGAGGAGTCAGATGAGGTGGCTCGGGGATCTGGTCAGGATGCCTCCTGGACGCCTCCTGGGGGAGGTATTCCGGGCATGCCCATCTGGGAAGAGACCACGGGGAAGACCCAGGACACGCTGGGGAGACTATGTCTCTAGGCTGGCCTGGGAACACCTCGTGGTCCCCCCAGAAGAGCTGGACCATGTGGCTGGGGAGAGGGAAGTCTGGGCCTCCCTGCACCGGCTGCTGTCCCCGTGACCCGACCAAGGATAAGCGGTCGAAGATGGATAGATGGATGGCTGGAGCTCTTACTGTTGATTAAGGGAAATTTCCCACTTTAGCCAAAAAAGGAAAAAAAAGACAAGAAAAAACTAAATCTATCTCAGTGTCTTTCCATCCCACTATTATGTCACATTAGCTCAAGCAGAGAGAGAGAAGCTTTTCATAACATGTTCATAGCAATCACTTGAACAAAACTACATAGTCATTACAAAAAAAGGAAATTTAGAAAATAATGAAAAAATAGGTGTGCTTTGCCAAACACGATATTTTGAATTGGAATCATCCCGTTGACAATCTCCCATGCCATTTAATAAATATAGATCACTGCTTTCTGCCCTGGAGCTTGCCAACCTACCTGACGGCAAAAATGTAATCGATGGCACACAACCAGAAGCTGAGTCCTTCAGGATTATCTGAATTGTTTCCAGATTTCCATGTACCCCCTAATATGTTGCATTGCTTCACCTATAATTTCAAATACTGATGAATGAATGAATGAATTCAATATTCCTGATAGAAAGTAAAAGTACTGTGTTCAAGAGACCAGGCGGAAAGGCTACTTAAAAACTATTTTGCTTAGGAGTAGATGGGAAAAGAAATAGGGTAGGAGTGATACTGAAGGAGCAATATTTGAAAAGTGTTATAAGGGTGTGGAGCGTGTCAGACAGAATGATGACTGTCAAGATAGAGATTGAAGGTGTGATCATGAACATTGTCAATATTTACGCCCCACAACTCGGTTGTAAGTTAGAGGGAGAAGGCAATGTCTGAGAAGAGTTGGATGGAGTGATGGAGAATACACCCTGGAGTGGTCATGTTGGTGAAGGGAATAGAGGAAATGACAAGGTTATTGTATTGGCAACCTTGGTTTTAAACACAGGAAACTAGAGAGACAGATTATTTAGCATAAAAATTAGAAAAGGCTATGATCAATACATATTTCACGAAGGGGGGGGCAGTAGATGACATGCAAGAATGGAGGTACAACCATGCAGATCAACGCACTACATCCTGTGGGGAAGGTGCAATCTAAAGGACATTGGTGATTCCCCCCTCCTGTTCAGAAAGTACCTACTGCGTCAAGTCAAAGTGCTCAGTTAATTTGTTCAAGTGATGTGGTTTTTCTTTTCTTGAGTGATGGTAAGATACAATGCAAAATAGATAGGTGGATCAGCGGTATTTTCAACAGTGATGAAGGCACATATGCATAGCTATGCCAGAAAGCAGAGCTCTTAATTTACCAGTCTAATTATGTTTCAACAGAGTGACAGTCAGAAACTTTGGGTCATTGCCAAATGAGTGAGGTTGCGAAGATGTAAATGGGTGAAATTAGTTGACATCGAATAGTTACTGGCCTTAGGTTTAGTGATAGGCAAACACATACATGCTTGGAGGAGTCGGAGTAGGGCCACTGCTCCAACATGTTACAGGAGGCAGTCAATAAGTTTTGGGCACCTAATCAGCATCTTGCCTGGGAAGCCTCTGGTCACAAGAATTATGGGCTATCCACCTGTAAAAGCTCCTCTGATACATATAAAGCATGCTGGAGGGATTTTATTATCCAATGGGATATGACAGTGGACTCAGGTATGCCCATGCTTATCTTCTCAGTCTGCTTACACTGTGACCAATCCCAATTAACGGTAGGTCAATGACTTAATTAACGAATTGAACAAACTGCAATTTACTATATTACAGCATCATGAAAGTTTCTAAATATGTTCTACCAATTCTGAGTAGATTTATTTTAGTTTTCTGTATTGTTTCTCAAAAAATAGCTGTCATTGTTTCATGCAGCATTTCTAAAATAACCACAAAAAAATGACAACAAAATAAACAGCTATGTTATGTTGGTAGCGGTAACCAGTAGAACACAAAGTCCATATTGATTTCACTTCTTGGGGAAGATTTTTATCTACCAATAAATATAACACATCTGATAATTGATACATCTCTTCTTTTACATGCCTTACAATACAGCATATGGAGGTGTATATATACATACACATACATATATATAATTAATTTAAGTTTATTTCTTCCTGGTTGAATGTTTACAATCTGACTAAAATATGATAAATACAGAAATATAATCTAGGGAATAAGGGGTTAATATATTGTTCAAGTAAGTTACAGACAATTTAAAAAGGAAAACACTTCTTAGACATTAATGTAGAACAGAGCTGGGCATTTTACGGCCCGCGGGGAACATCCGGCCCTTTGTGTGTCCCTGCCTGGCTCACATGAGGTCAAATCAGAATATGAATGAAAAAAAAAAAAAAAAAAAATTCCAATAGTTATTCAAGTGTGTTGCTTTCATTTAGAAAACAGTGTTGTTCTTTTTTGTTTCTTTTATGCTAGCACGCATGTACATACATCCTTGAAAAGGGTGCGTGAACAGCCCAGCGACTCATATTGTTATGTGGGATAACTGCAGACTGAAATCACGTTCACGTATGTGATGAAGTTCAACAAATCCAGATCCTTCATCACTGATGACCACCTCTCAGCTGCCCTTCAAAAATCCACTTTGAACATTCAGCTAGATTTCGGTGCACTTGTTCAAGCTCAAGTTAGGCTGGATTTCTCTCACTGAACAAGTAAAAGGAACTAAGAATAAAAAAAATCCAAAGTACTTCTTTGCTTTCGGTATAAAGTTGATCAATTGCATGTCTTTAATATACTGCAAAACACCTTTTTAGTGTTTGTGAATTTCAACAAGTTAGACCTTCTGAAAATACAGACATAATGATTGTTTTTGTTTTTACTGTTTATTATTTCTAAAGGAGTACTTTCCTGTTTGATCTACACCATAATTTCATTACTCATCTTTCTAATTCATGTCCATAATTAATATTTTATAATTAATGGGGTTGTAATTTTGACCATTGGCAGGCCTTAGGAAGCTGCCTGCTGACTAGTTATCGAGTTTTGGAGCAACATCCTAATGAACTGGAAGTAGTTAAAGGGTTTGGAATCATTGACCATCAGTTACTCTGTCCTTTGTAAAATAATTTTACGTATCTAAAATTTGTCAGAGCTTTGCTCTTATATAATATCTCTGAGATATTATCTGAGTCAGTTGTATGTCACAAAATGATGAAAATTGTATGTCGAAAAATGACAAGAAAATTGGCCATATATTCTCAAATATAAACAATGACTAGCATGATCAAACTATCTTTTCATAAGGGAGCCATCAATTTCAGTGGCCAGAGATTGCACATAACACATAATACGACCGTTAGAAAACTCTACCTTAGCATTATAGCGCAAACACTTGAATTACTTCCAACTTCACACATGTTTCAGACTGTTTGTTATTATACAGTTGATAGAGCTAATATGTCAGGGATAATGTGACAAACATTAGATTCTTACAACATATTTTGAAGTACCTTGTAAGATATCAGTGGGGGAAACTTGGGGGAATGCATCCCAGGTGGACAGCAAGTCCAAGGCTGTTACTACTACTACTGATCATTGCAAACAAAAGAGTATTGTCAAACGACTGAATAAAAAAAAAAGGAAGATTAAATCGATATCTTAATATCTTTTTTGCTAGTGTATTTTAAGTTTATATTTCATTTTGCTTCAACATTAGTGGATAAAAGTCATCCAGACTTGTTTTTTTGACGGTGAACATCTTGTCTACCGCAACAAACTCTGCCACGGATAAGGCTTGTCAGAGACCTCAATCTCTGCCTCTTTCACTGAGGGCATGCCAGTTGAGCTCAGGAGATTCTCAAATTACTTTTTCTAATGCTAAAAGCTGTCCCTCATTGACAAATAGGTCTCCTCCCTTGCTGTCGACAACTTGTGCTAAACCCTGATTCATTTTCTTGATTTTTCGAATTATTTTCCAGAAAATCTTCAATAGCTCTTCTCCCTGGTCTCACCAAACTCCTCCCATACACAGCTTTTTTGGCTTCTTTGACTGCAGACTGCAAAGTTAGAAGCCCCATGGGCCTTCTAGTACCTGCCCTAACTTCAGGAGACAGTTCTGGCTGTTCTAATCACCCAAATGTCCAGTACATACAGTCCCAGATCTGAATAGGCAATTATGAATGCGATCATTGGTCTTTGACCTAAGGTGTTCTGGTATCATGTAAACTTATGAACAGTCTAATGCTCAAGTAGGATCTTGCTATGGCTGACAATACACCATTTGAAATCAGATTGGAAAGGCTGTACTTCTAAATTACCACTCTCATGGTTACTCTGTCTAATCTCACAGTAGACTTACGGAGTCACCAATTGGTGCACGAACCACGACACCATCCTCTGATGTCAAAATGGCTATTCTGATGAGGTGTTTGGTGCACCCCCTCCCTGAGCTGCCACCTTATCGTGGTGGAGGGGTTTATGTGTCCCAGTGATCCTGGCAGCTATATTTTCAGGGGCATCATATCCTCAGACGGGTCACCAAAGGCAAACAGGTCCCAGCTGAGGGGCCAGACAAAGGGTAGCTCAGAAGACTCATGATGAAAAACAACTTATAATCTAGCTTTCCCCTGCCCGGACATGGGTCACTGGGGCCCCCCTGGAGCCAGGCCCGGGGGTGGGGCTCGATGGCGAGCGACTGGTGGCCGCGCCTGCACCCATGGGGCTCGGCCGGGCATAAGGATGCCATGTGTACCCCTTCCCCTGGGCTCACCACCCACAGGAAGGGCAAAGGGAGTAGGGTGCAGTGTGAGCCGGGCAGTGGCCAGAGCTGCTAAAGCTGGCTCTAGGGTCATGGAATGTCAACTCTCTGGCGGGGAAAGAGACCGAGCTGGTGCGCGAGGCTGAGAGATTCTGACTAGATATAGTTGGACTCACCTCGATGCAAAGCTTGGGGTCTGGAACCAGGCCTCTCTAGAAGGGCTGGACTCTTTTCTACTCTGGACGCCGGAGTGGGCATATTGATTGCCCCCAGACTCGGCGCCTGCACGTTGGGGTTCAACCCGGTGGACGAGAGGGTAGCCTCCCTCCGCCTTCAGGTGGGGGGACGGGTTCTGACTGTTGTTTGTGGCTATGCTGCCAACCACAATTCAGTCTGCCCACCCTTCTTGGGGTTCTTAAAGGGACTGCTAGAGAGCACTCCTTCTGAGGACTTCCTTGTTCTACTGGGAGACTTCAACCCTCACATGGGCAACGACAGTGTGACTTGGAATGGTGTGATTGGGAGGAACTGTCCCCCTGATCTAAACCCAAAGGGTGTTTTGTTATTGGACTTCTGTGGTCGTTACGGATTGTCCATACAGTTGTCCATATGTGCACTCTGCACCAACGCACCTTAGGCCACAGTTCTTTGATCGACCTTGTGGTCATATCGCCAGACTTGCGACCGCATGTCCTGGGCACTCGGGTGAAGAGAGGGGCGGAGCTGTCAACTGACCACCACCTGGTGGTGAGTTGGCTCTGATGGTGGGGGAAGATGCCGGTCAGACCTGGTGGACCCAAACGTAATGTGAGGGTCTGCTAGGAATGCCTGGCAGAGTCCCCTGTCAGAAGGAGCTTCAACACCCATCTTCAGAAGAGCTAAAACCACGTCCCGAGGGAGGCGGGGGACATAGAGTCCGAATGGGCCCCTATTCCGTGCTTCCATTGTAGAGGGGGCAGTCTAGAGTTGTGGCCATAAGGCGGTTGGTGCCTGTCGGAGCAGCAACCCTGGAACCCGCCGGTGGACCCCAGCGGTGAGGGATGCTGTCAAACTGAAGAAGAAGTCCTATCATTCCTTTTTGGCTTGCGGGACTCCCGAGGCAGCTAGGTAGCTGACAGGTACTGGCAGGCCAAGTGGCATGCGTATACGGCGGTTGCCAAAGCAAAACCTCCCTGGGTTCCTCAAGGCTCTGGATGCTGTAGGGCTGTCCTGGCTGACATACCTCTGCAACATTGCGTGGACATCGGGGACAATGCCGCTTGACTGGCAGACTGGGGTGGTGATCCCCCTTTTTAAAAAGGGGGATCGGAGGGTGTGCTCCAACTACAGGGGGATCACACTCCTCAGCCTCCCTGACAAGGTCTATTCAGCAGTACTGGAGAGGAGGGTCCGCCGGATCGTTAAATCTCGGATTCAGGAGGAGCAGTTTGGTTTTCGTCCTGGTCGTGGAACAGTGGATCAGCTCTATATCCTCAGCAGTATTCTCGAAAGGGCATTGGAGTTTGCCCAACCAGTCTACATGTGTTTTGTGGACTTGGAGAAGGCATTCAACCGTGTCCCGTAGGCAGTCAAGTGGGGGGATGCTCCGGGAATATGGGGTACCAACCCCATTTTATGGGCTGTTTGGTCCCTTAATCCCCGCAGTAAGAGCTTGGTCCGCATTGCCGGTTGTGAGTCGGACCTGTTTCTGGTCAGAGTTGGACTCCGCCATGGCTGCCCTTTGTCACCGATTCTGTTTATAATTTTTATGGACAGAATTTCTGGGTGCAGCCAAGGCATCAAGGGCATCTGGTTTGGTGGCCACCATTGTCTTTTGCCAAAACAAATTACACCTGACCCTGATGACTCTCCCTGTGGGTGGTGAATCCACAGGTTGATTCCTCCTTGTTTTTTATTTGGGCCGAGCCTGATCAAGCCTTGTGGGCCAAGGCCTGGCCATCAGCCCCTTGCTAATGAGCTCCCCTCCGAAGCATGGCTCCTGTAGGAAAGGTTCGAGGCCACCAGATGTTTGACCTTGCAAAGCTTATCAAATGCATCACATCCAAAAACTGTTCCCTACCTAGAGGAAGCATTGTCATCAAGATCCTCAGGAGATATAGCTAACATGAATGGTCAACTCTTGCCAATGTTTGGCATAGGACTCAACAGCTGCTTACCAACCAAGCCCAAGGTATCTCTTATTCTGTGATAACACAATGTCTTTTTCTTACCATGTCATAATATGTTTTGCCTTCGGGGGTTGATTTGTGCCTTTATCAAAAACACAGTTTTTCGGGTTTAACACATGTTGGTTGGTGTTTTAGGAATTAGGATATGGCTAAAACCACTACCATTTGCTTTTTCCCTATCTGCCCTGTATACTATGAGGTGCTGGTATGTAGATACACTTAATGCAGACTGTTGCACCTTTACTGTAGACATTGGTGAGATGCATTCCTCTCTCTTTTTCTCTTACCAAGCCTCTCTCCCTTCTCAGCTTTAGAGACGGTTTATGAAACATATCCAATATGCTTTTGAAATCCATCCTTGATTCAATGACAGAAGGCATCCTGGACTATAGGGTAATGCGTCAAAGGACAGGATGTTATCCAGATCAAAAGTCTGCAAGCAATCAGCCCGTGTTTCGAGCTCCTATCTCACCACTCCCGTCATCTCAATATTATGCAACATGTTTGTTTTTGAAAAAATGTTAACTCTTTTGGACCGTGGGCTTTTATCTGCATTTGATGCAGTGCTTTTTTGTGTGTCTTTGTGTGCTATATATCTATTTTTTCATTCTCAGTTGAGTACTTTGGTTATTGCATCATACATATGTTAATTTTAATTAATCAAAACAAAGATTAGTTAATTACAGAAAACACCATGGCTGATAAAAAACAAAACAGATGGATTAAATGTACTATTTCCAGATAATAACAATGTAACATTAACAGTGATGGTTACAGGTTTTTCACAGTTTTTAATACCTCTGTGTCTCGATGACTCACTGTAGAAAAATTACATATCTACAATTATTTGCAGCAGTTGTATTGGAAGCTATTGCTATAGGTTATGATGTGTTTTATGTTGTGCATTTATCTATTAGCTCTTGGATATTAGCTCTGAAGATTAGAAAAATGTCTAGCAGGTTCAAACGAGCAGCATTTTGTCTTAAATGATTCATTATTTCAATAAAATAATGTACAAGCAAACAAACAAATGTGCGTCAACTCATGATAAATAAGGGAGTACATGTAAATAATGTAATTGTGTGTGTGTTTGTTTGTGTGTCCAAATGTTATATCTGAATCAACACAATTGCAGGTTGCAAGTGGCACCTCTGCTCTTCAACCCCTTAAACAAAACAGGTGATAAGTTGGGGCCCCATGGGGTTAGCCTTGTAATTCACCAGCGCCCAAACTGAATGCGGCTTCTTCTCTCCCTATGCCATCCCAGTAAATACCCTCCATAGCCCATGCCAGGAACAGAAAATATTAAAATAGATAAATAAATAAAAGCTCTGTCCCACAAGATTTGGCATGAACTTGTACTCAGTAAAATGCACAATGATTAGATGTACTATAGATGAAAGGCAAGCACTTTGACTATTGACGTTTGAGCATAATTTAGCATATGAAGCAAAACCCAGACTGATAAGCGTCTGTGTTTGCATTGACTTAAGTGTCCTGGCTAATGTAAGGTTTTGATATATTCCATTTTGGGGCAATATTATGTAAACCAATTCGGAAACCCAGATAATCCTTATCTTTTTCAAAAACAAGATTATGCGAAGAGTCCTTCTGGAGAAACAGATATATTATGTCATGCATTATGGTCCAGAAATAGGATGAGCCTGTTTTCTGTGATAGTCAAATTTATGATCACATAGTCACAGGCAGTTTTATTTAATTGACCAAATCAAAAGGAACTGGGAGTTATGATATCAATACTCTTCTTTTTTTTTCCTTTCGGCATTTCCCCTTAAGGGTCGCGACAGCGAATCAAACTTCTCCATCTAACCCCGTCTCCATCTAATCCTATGATATCGATACTATCAACAAAAATGATATAGGGAAAAATTATAGAGCCAGGACTGAAGATCCAGCAATCCATCACTGAATGACTGTTATGTATAACATTCCTTTGGTCTGTTGGGTTTCTTTGGATTCTGTTTTCTTATTGTTCATGCAAGCAAATGTTTTTACATCATTCGAACAAACAGTCAAATAATTACTGCTATTCATTCATTCATTATCTATACTTCTTATTCTGCACTCTGGGTCGCAGGGGAGCTAGAGCCTATACCAACTGTCATTGGGTGCACCCTGGACTAGTTGCCAGTCAATCCCAGCCCCACATGTAGAGAAAAAAGCATTCCCTCCCTCAGTCACACATCTGGGCATTTCAGGGTCCCCAATGAACCTACTGCATGTTTGTGGACTGTGGAAACCGGAAACCCCAGAGGAAACCCACATAGAAAAGCCCCCAGTTGGAATCAAACCAGGGACCATCTCGCTTTGAAGTAGAGGCGCTAACCACTGCACCACAGTGCTGCCAAAGTATTATTGCAATAATAATTATTATTATTGGTCTGTTTATTTATTAAACTTTTTTTTTTCATTGTCCGATACAACAAAGCTGCAGACCTATATCCAATCAAGTGGCTTTTGTCATTGGGCAACAAAGTTGACTTTCAGATAAAATACTGTGTGGATTAGCTAATTAGGATTAGATCATTCAATCACATAAAGAAGGAGGATTCATTATGTGCATGGAGTGGACAATCCAATAGTATTCATATTAAGACCATTTTCTATGTCTATTCACATTTCAAGTAGTAGTAAGTAATTTATCAACAATACAGTTTACACATTACAACCTCATACAGTAAGTCCTTTGTCAGCATTAAGTTGCTTTATGGCCTTTAAATATATCTCAATCATGTACTGAGATGTTTTGACAGCTTTGTATATGCCATACACAAAGTATTAGTAGCTATGAGATTTTCTTTGTCCCCTCTGGTTATCTGTGGGGAACTGAGGTGCATGCATAACAAAGTAGTGAAGTGAAACAATAACAGCAATCATAATGGGTTATATGTGTAAAAAATGTTGTTATAAAGATTCAAATAATGAGTGATATATCATGCTTTCAATTAAAAACCTGCATTTATCTTTGCCTGACTCCGCCAAACATAAATAGGCCTGAAGCCTCCTGTCGGTTAATTAAGAACAAATTCGGCTCAAAACAGATGTTTGACAGTCTTGTTTAAATGATAAAAGCAAGCAAGCTGGAAGACAATATCTGAATCAGACTTGTTTTCTAATGATTGCATATTACGATATGAAAATACCTGGTTTGGGCTTTGTAATGGCAATTTCAACATCCGTAAATCTCTCTCTATATATTGTTCTCTGCACATGCATGTGGTTCATTGGTCACTGCATGAAGGACCCTTGTTCAATTCCGACAGGGGACCTTTCTGTAAATGTTGTTTGTCTATATATGTGGCTCTGCAATTGACTGGTGACTAGTCCAGGGTGTACCCCGCCTCTCGCCTGATGACAGCTGGGAGAGGCTCCAGCATCCTCCCAGATGATGGATGGACGGATCAAGAGCTTAATATTATATATATATATATATATATATAATGGAGAATTAATTAACCTTAATATGACATACGGGCAGACACTAAGGGGTGTGGTCTCTCACCCCATGGGACTAGGGGCTGGGTTGTGGTTAAGGTCCTGAGCCTTGTGTTCAACAGCTTGAACTCATCCACGGCTCTGCAATCTTTCCTCATTACACCACAACATAGCTCTTGGTAACATCCAAAAGAAAGGCCAGATTAGATAAGATAAAAAAGGATAAAAATAAGATTGCCAGCTTCTTGGATAAACCATTGGATAAATTATTGGATAAACCGTTTTATATGTGTTGAGGTCAAATTAAGCAGACAGATCATATAGCATACACATGCTCTGGACATTAAGATTCCTCTTTAGTCTTTAAAATAAAACATACATATGAAACACCCGCACAGACAGACAGACAGACGCACACACAGACACACACAGACACACAGACACACACACACACACACACACACACACACACACACACACACACACACACATACACACGCCAAACTCAGGGGGGCACAGGCCAATGTCTCCCTGAGCCAGTCCCAAGTCCGTACAAATGCAGAAGGTTGCATCAGGAAGGGCATGCGGCGCAAACCCTTTGCCAAAACCAAATATGTAAATTGAACCTAAGGATTTCATACCGGATCAGTCGAGGCCCGGGTTAACAACGACCACCATTGGTGCCGATAACCTACAGGGTACAAGTGGAAATTGGGGTACTGTGGGTCGAAGAAGGAGAGGAGGAAGGCATGTTCGGAAGCAGAAAGAGAAGAGGAAAGGCAAGAGTCTGGGACTGAGAGTACGGACTTTGACTATTGGGACAATGACTGGAAGAGGTAGAGAGATGGTTGACATGATGGAGAGAAAGAAGGTGGATACACGGTGTGTCTAGGAGACCAGGTGGAAGGGTAGTAAGGCTAAAAAATTAGTAGCAGGTTTTAAGTTGTACTATCATGGTACTGACAGGAAGAGAAATGGAGTAGGACTTAGACTTACTCAGACTTATGAACCTGAAACTAGAAATTGAGGGTGTGATGCTCAATGTTGTTAGTGGCTATGCCCCACAGGTAGGATGTGAGCCAGAGAGGGAGAAGTTCTGGAATGAGTTAGATGAAGTGATGCAGAGTATCCCCAGAAATGAGAGAGTAGTAATTGGACAGACTTCAATGGACATGTTGGTGCAGGTAATGGTAAGTTGGTGCAGGTAAGAGGTGATGAAGTAGTAATGGGTAGGTTTGGTATCCAGGATAGGAACATATAGGGACAGATGGTGGTAAACTTTGCAAAAGGGATGAAAATGGCTGTAGTGAATACTTTTTGCCAGAAAAGACAGGAACATAGGGTAACTTATAAGAGTGGAGGTAGGTGCACGCAGGTAAAATACATCTTGTATAGATGAGATAATCTGAAAGAGATTAGTGGTAAGTGACAGTATAGCCAGACAGCAAAGGATGGATGTGATGACAAGGAAGATCAAGAGGACAAAGGCAGGGCAGAGAACAAAGTGGTGGAAGCTGAAAGGGGAGGAGCGCTGTATGGTTTTCAGGGAGAAGATGAGAAAGGCTCTTGGTGGCCAGGGAGAGCTTCCAGATGACTGGAAAACTACAGGTAATGTAATCAGGGAGACAGGTAGGAGAGTGCTTGGTGTGTCGTCTGGAAGGAACGTATGCAGGAGTATGCACAGAGAAAGTGGTTAGCAAAGAAGAAGTGGGACACCGAGGAGACTGTTGAGAATAGACAGGAGTACAGGGAGATGCAGCATGAGGTAAAGACAGAGGTAGCAAAGTCAAAACAAAGGACATACGATGACTTGTATGCTCGGTTGGACAGTAAGGAGGGAGAGAATGATTTCATGATTTCATCACCCTAATCCAAAACAGAGAGATAGAGACGGAAAGGATGTACAGCGGATCCAGGTGATTAAGGATAGAGAAGCAAATGTGTTGACAGATGTTAGAAAAGTGAAGGGAAGATGGAAAGAGTACTTTGAAGAGCTGATGAATGAGGAAAATGAAAGAGAGGGAAGGGTAGAAGAAGTGACTATTGTAGACCACAAAGTAGCAGAGATTAGTAAAACAGAATTGAGGAGGGCATTGAAGAGGATGAAGAATGGGAAGACAGTTGGTCCCGATGACATACCTGTGGAAGTATGGAATTGTCTAGGAGATGCAGCAGTAGAGTTTCTGGCTAGATTATTCAACCACGATCTAAGAGAGTGAGAAGATGCCTGAGTAATGGAGAAGAAGTGTGATGGTACCCATTTTTGGAATAAGGGGGATGTACAGAAATTGCAGAAACTATAGCGGGATAAAGTTGATGAGCCATACAATGATGTTATGGGAAAGAGTAGAAGAAAGTAGACTGAGAGCAGAAGTCAGCATTTGTGAGCAGCAGTATGCCTTGATGCCTGGAAAGATTACTACAGATGCAGTATTTGCTTTGAGAATGCTAATGGAGAGGTACAGAGAAGGTCAGAGGGAGCTGCATTCCTTTTGTAGACCTAGAAAAAGTATACGACAAGGTGCCAAGAGAAGAACTCTGGTATTGTAAGAGGAAGTTTGTGGTAACAGAGAAGTATTTTAGACTGGTGCCGGACATGTTTGCTGGCTGTGAGACAGTGGCGGGGTGAGCTGTAGGTGTGATAGAGAAGTTCAAGGTGGAGGTGGGATTTCATCAGGAATCAGCTCTGAGCCCCTTCATGTTTGCAGTGGTGATAGACAGGCTGACAGCCTTAGGTTAGACAGGAATCTCCATGGACCATGATGTTTTTCAGATGACATTGTGATCTGTAGTGTGAGCAGGGAACAGGTTGAGGAAAACCTTGAGAGGTGGAGGTATGCTCTGGATAGGAGAGGAATGAAGGTTAGTCGCAGCAAGACAGAATATATGTGTGTGAATGAGAGGAGCCAAAGTGGACAATGAAGCTACAAGGAAAGGAGATCAAGAAGTTAGAGGATTTCAAATACTTAGGGTCAACAGTCCAGAGCAATGGAGAGTGTGGAAAAGAGGTTAAGAAACGGGTTCAAGCAGGTTGGAATGGGTGGAGAAAAGTTTCAGGGGTATTATGTGATAGAAGAATATCAGCCAGAATGAAAGGAAAGTTGTACAAGACAGCGGTGAGACCAGCAATGCTGTATGGTTTGGAGACCGTGGCATTGAACAAAAGACCAAAAGTGGAGCTGGAGGTCACAGAGATGAAGATGTTGAGGTTCTCTTTGGGAGTGACGAGGATGGATAGGATCAGGAATGAGTCCATCAGAGGGACAGCGCATGATAGATGTTTTGGAGATAAGGTCAGAGATGCAACACAGGGTGGTTTTATCGGTCGTTCCAGTGGCGACCCCGAAAGGAAAAGAAGAAGATGAATAATATATATATATATATATATATATGTATATATACTGGTGACCGGTCCAGGATGTACCCTGCCTCTCGTCCAATGACAGCTGGAATAGGCTCCAGCATCTGCACAACCCTGACTACAGGATTAATGGTAGAAAATGGATGGATGGACATATATGTGTGTGTTTGTGTGTGTGTGTGTGTGTGTGTGTGTGTGTGTGTGTGTGTGTGTGTGTGTG
>CAAKHD010013449.1:0-30450 GCA_901007705.1 Fistularia tabacaria
GAGAGGAGAGGAGAGGAGAGGAGAGGAGAGGAGAGGAGAGGAGAGGAGAGGTGGGAAAAAAAGAGCTTCCTCAGTCATGGTATCACATGTCTGGCCATCCATCTTTAATGAGGTAAAGGTCAATGAATTCTCTTGCTCTTTACGCACACGAGAAACCCCAATCAGGTCCAGGTTCACTTGTTCAAACAAAGTCCTCACCTCCTCTCCTCCAGTGCTCACTCAAACCCTCATCTGCCCCCCTCCCAAGACCACCCCATGCCACCCCGCCCCGACCGCATGGCTGAATACCTTCCAACCATTTGCATCGTGAGACCCTTCCTCATCAGACAAAAAAAAATCCCTCTTTGATGGAGTCAAACAGCTGTCAGCCTCTTCCTCTACTGATTAAACATACACACGGCTTGAGACAGGGGACACCCTTCCTCACTCACAAACACACGTATCATCATCCCTCAGATGGCAGCAGCAGAGTCTCTGGTCCAGAATCAATCAACAATTATCAACTTAAGTAGGTGAACATATTGTTATTTCAGATTTTTGCTTTTATTATTAAAAAGAAAAAATAGAAAAAGCTTGCAAAAAGCTTCCCTGAGGATTAGTGTAAAAGAAGATTTCAAAATAGAGAGAAACTTGAAAGAAACGACCAGGATATGATTTGTCTGAGGCCACAATCTTTTAATTTATTTGTTTGAGTTACAAGAACAAAAAAAAAAACAAACTAAGAAAGAGCGGCGCGAGTCATCGACTCTGGGTTGATTCTTGTAGTCAAACAATCAAAAAAACAGGAAATTTGTGTCGAGGTTTTCCAGGCATGGTGCAACCTTGTAACACGCACCCACCCACACACACACACACACACACACACTCTCTTTACTGTGGCACGAGTTGTGAGTGTGACGCCTTAATTTATGTGCCCCCCTTATTTAACTCACTTTTGAGTCTTCACATTGAATCTATCACATTTCAAGGGGAGTCAACTTCTCAATCTCTCTCTCTCTCTCTCTCTCCCCGTCTGTGTCTCTTGCCCGGCTTTAGCAATGTCACCGCAGCAGATAGCTTGTTGATGTATTAAGAATATTAATATGCAAACAGTCTACCTGACAGAGTAAGGCAGCCTTCTGTTATGGAAAGATAAATATTACGTTTTAATTATAAAAACATAAAACAGAAATGGGGAAGACAGAAGACGGAGGTTTGTGTTGCACCGTGTGTTTCTGTGCACGTGCATGTTTGTGTGTATGTGTTTGTGTGTTTATTCGGAAGAAAAGTGAGCCATGTTTTGGAGAAGATTTTGTAGGAGAGGAGTGGATGCTGTTAACGGAAGAATATGACTTCCTGTCACCTCTTGCCCCTCTGGATTGTCACTTTTTCATCACCGTCACTCTTGTGTGTGCAACAGTGATTCACTACAGAGCAACTATTGATTCCATCCAGTTAACTATTTCCTAAAATTTTGATTTTAAAATCAGGAGGCAAATGGTGACACAAGGTGACATGGGCTGTTTACCAAGGAATGGGACTCCCCGTCATACCACCCCCCCACCTCTGCACCTTCACTTTTTCATCACTTCACTCTTTTAACAGTGCTTCCCTCCCCTCCAATCCTTTACTGGCGTGTCCCAGCTTCATAACCAAGCGGGGAATCCTAACGTGATCATTAAGACATAAAACGAAACTGATAAATGTTTCATAAGGACACGACTAGCCACTGATAGCCACCCAGGAATACAGGGGCCTGCCGTCCTTTCCCCTCGATCAAATATGCTCGCCGGAATACAATTGGAATTTTAAAACATCTAAAAAGACTTGCCTAATTCCCACCATGGGCGATATTTACAAATTGAGCATGAGAGATGTGGGGAGAGCGAGGGGGAAGGTGGGAGAGTGGCGGTGGTGGTGGTGGTGGTGGTGGTGTGTGTGTGTGTGTGTGGGGGGGGGGATCAAATGAACTGCAAGGGGAAAGGAGGAAGTAGAACAGAGAAATAAATTAGCCTTTCATTGCGCGAGCGTGTACAAAAATACTAAGTCTGCATTTATCCGAGACGTGTCAATCAGCCGAGCACACTGACAATTAGTGCGTTTGAATGGAACTTTTATCATTTGGCAGACACCAGAGTCCTGACCTACTGTACCTAAATACAGCTTGGGGGATGAATGTGCCTGGAACACAATGACTGTCTATTTCAGCCTGGTGACACATAAAAACTACAGATATGACAGGCCAGGCTCCCTCACGACGAGTGAGGTGGAGGGGGTAAGGGGTGGAGAGTAGCTCAGGTTTTTATAACCGCCAACTTCTCTGATTATAGACGGGAAGAATGAGGAGAGTAGCGGATGTCAATTACATAGAAAAAAAAAAAGTAATTTATGCACGAGGGAGGAGTGGAGAAGAGAGAGAGAGACAGAGAAAGAGAGCCATAAGTCATTATTTTTCAATGCACATAGTTTTACATGTGTGTCGGTGCTGTGAGGCCTGGCTTGCTATCAAAGTAACGGCTGCAGATGGTGGAAGAGGAAAAGTGACTGGGAACGGTACTTCTTCTGGCTTTTCATGGTGCAAGAGCAAAAGCTACAGCACCAGACTCTCACCTCAGTTTCACTTTTTTTTTCCCTTTTTTTTATGTTAAGGTACCATCCATGTGGACCTCAATTTGAAGATTGTCAATTTCACAGTGGAATAAAAGTAAAAAAATATAATATATGAATGGTTAAATGCTAAAATAATGATAATATTATAATCCACCCATCCAGGGTCACAGGGATGCTGGAGCCTGTCCAGGCTGTCATTGGGGTTCAATCTGGACCGGACGCCAGTCGATCATAGGGCCGCATATAGAGAGACAACCATTCACTCTGTCATTCATACATCTGGGCTATTTTACCAATATTTTGGGGGCTGTGGGAGGAAACCGTAGAACACCCACCCGGACACGTGAAATTTCCACGTAGAAAGGCCCCCTGTGGGAATTGAACAAGCGTCTTTCGTAGTGTGAGGCAGTAGCGCTAATCACTACACCGCTAATAGAGTGATTAAAGTCTACACACGTTTGAGGGTAGAAATCGTAGTTCAGAGTTGGCCGATGAGTTTTAAGCTGCTCTAAACTACAAACCCATGTCAGGTTTAAGATTCTGACAGCGAAACATGCAGTGAAAAAAAAAAGAAAAAACTACCATCACGACTTTTGGACCAAATGAATGAGTTACTGCAGATATATCGAGGAGAAACTTTTATTACCACAGATCAGATCTGCCACAAAACATTTTCAACATTTCTGGAAGAAAAAGAAAAGTCTGAATACCCAAGTGAATTGTGGAAAATAACCCATCTATAATGGTTTGGTGGGTCATTTTTGAATTTCACTTAATTGTGTGATATCTCAAATATTCCAAGTAAAACGAGAAAAGAAAAGAAAAATGAAGCCCGAGCCTTTAAGGGATGACATAATGACATGCACGCATGTGCTTGTCATTAGATGTCTTTTTTATATTTGAAGGTATGCATGTATGCATGTATGAATGCATCTATTTATGCATTTATGAATGTATTTGTTTGTACATTTATTTCTTAATTCATTCATGTATCTATTTATCGATGTACCTATTTGTGAAGATATTTATTTGTTTGTATTTAAGTTTAAATTTTGTTAAGACAATCATATCTTTTGTTTTGACATTATTGGCAAATTCCAAACCAAATCAAAAAAATAATGGATAGATAAAACGCGGGGCAAAGTGTTGGTATTTGGCCGGCTAAATACTTAAAACAAATAGAAAAATGAAGGAAATGTCCTTTTTTTCTGTGTTTGTGAAGTAACCATCCTCATTTTGTAACAATCCGATGATACAATGCAGTAACGCAATGATTCCGACTCATCACATGAAATGATCTCTTTGGGTTTGTCATTTTTTTTCTGATCATCACCCAGTATGTGATAAACATCATCAGATAACATCATCCACCATCCATTCATGACAACCTTGATCTTTTACTTCATTCTTGCCTTAATGACATAGTAATTACACTGTAACAGTTTGTCTGCACATGTAATTACACCCCCATTGTAACCACGCAATAAGATGAATATTCACGCTTTATAACCTGAGGCTTCAAGTCGACAAATCCAATTTCAATTTCTATGGAACGAGTATTTCGCCTGTTTGTTTGAGCTGCAGTAAAGACTCAGGGATACGCCAGCTAATCCTCGGCATGTTAAAACGCTGTTCCTCCTTAAAAAAATGTCGACACCGGGGGATTCTCTGGAGAGGGAGGCAGAGAGCAGGATCTCGCAGTTGACAGCCAGGAGGTGGGAGCAGGGTATTCAGAAGGTGCACGTCTACCGCTGCAGGCCGAACATGCAGCGGAAAAGCCATTTTTTACACATTTGCCTGTAGAGTGACAGCAGAATGGAGGGACAAGGAAATGCTAAATGGGGATTTTGACTGGTGTGTCATTTGGAGATGAGATGCCAAATAAGAGCCAAGTGAGAAGGGAACAAATTTAATGGAACAAATGCAAATAGGTGCAAAATTAAAAGGAAAAAAAAGGAAAAAAAAGGGAAAAGGCCAGTAAAATTAAAACAAAAGAACAAATACATAGGTTATATCTGAAAAAAAAACATAAAAAGCTAAATTATTAGACTATGATAAGGAAAGAAAAGAAGAAAGTCTCAAAAGAATCTTAAAAAATAAATGTTTTCAAATCAGATTCAAGAATGAAACCAATATTCTTAAGTTATCTTAAGTATCATAACTTTCTTAAAAAAGTTCATCATCTAAGAGATAGTGTCACACTTGTGTCATGTTTGCATGTTCTTGTCGTTTCTGCGTGAATTTTCCCCCACATTCTGAAAACATGAAGGAGGTTAACCGGAATACGTTGGAAAAATTGCCCAGATGTGTGAATTAAAGAGCAAATTGTTGTTTGTCTCTACGTGTGACCCTTTGATGGACTGGCGACCAGTCCAGGGTATACCCTGCCTCTCACCCAATGACAGCTGGGATAGACTCCAGCCTCCCCGTGACCCTGACTGCAGGACAAGTGGTAGATAATGGATGGAAGATTTAGAGGACAAATATTCTGAAAAAATTCTTGGACTGGGTTTTGGAATTTTATTGAGAATGATGTGATCCAGTTCTCTGTTAAGTCCTTTGTCTTTATTCTTATCAATGGATCTATCTAATAATTCTCTCCTTAATACGAATTAATAATTTCATATTTAAAAGATAAGCGATGAGTGATTATATGTTTCAGTACACACTTATCTTATAACTAAAAGGGTCTCAACTTATATGGTGGCGTCAAAGCGCTTCACCCTAGAAAGCATTCAATTCATCCATTCAAACAAGCGCTCAGACACCGATGGCGACACGGCTGCCATGCAAGGCGCTAACCAGGCCAACGGGGACAACTTGGGGTTCAGAGTCTTCCCCAAGGACACGATAGCATGCAGGAAGGAGAAGCTGGAAATGGAACTGGAAACGTTCTGATTGGAGGGACTCGAATGACTGAGCCACAGCAACCCCCCTGGGGCCCTCGTGTCGATATCGTGTTTTATAGGAACAATTGTCTCTTTCACAAATGCCATGTAGTGTGTATATATGTAGTAAGTGCATATATTCAAGTTATATCAGTCTAAAGTTCTTTACAATTGGTGAAAACAATATATTTGTAAAGACAGGTGATTTAGAACTCCTGCGTGTGTTAATAGAAGACTAGCCTTCTTTTATGCGTTGAAACGGCACAATAAAAACACAAGAGAAGTCAGTATAAGGATAATGCCAAAAAAATGTTGTATTTGAGTGAATACGGAAAGTGTTGAAGGTGAGCACCTGAGCGATTAGGTCTTTGTCTTTTCATCCTGTTTTCTCTGTTTTTTAAACAGCCGGCAGACAAAAGCACTGCCACTGACCTTCGTTCACACTCGAGATGTTATTGTTGATTACTATAATTCAAGTTTCACTCACAATTGCTGCTGCACTAGTGGCGGGGCAGGGGCTCACATACACACACATGCACACGCTCAAACAAGCATAAGACCTCCTCCTTTTTTTTTTTCTTTTTTTTTTAGTTTTGTTTTTTGTCTTTATTTGGAGGGAAAAAAGAAAAGAAAGTCTTCAATATTAAAATGAAGACAAGTGGCAACATCCTGTCGGTGTGAGACACACACGGAAAGTAGCACATACCAAAACACAAGCAACACACTCATGCACACGCAGAAGCGTGCTGACACCTTTCTCTAACATTTTCTTCTCACACATCAAAGCTTCTAATTCGAGAGTCCCTCAGCTCACAGTTGTGAAGTTTTGCTGCTTCTGACAAAAAAAACAGGAAGGAAGCTGCAAAAAAAGTTATATTTTAAAGTTGATTCTCTTTTCCCACACCCGCCCCCATTATCATTTTTTGTAGCAACGGGAGCAAAATGATTTTGATTTTGACTTTCCATCTGTGTTTTGGCTCTCCGCTAGCTGTCTGACAAGCTGATGAAGAGGCCATCCTGCAGCTGATCGTGACCAGCACACACACGCACAGACACACGTACCCAAGGTGGAGCATTTGGGAAGGGGCTTGGGGTGACGACTGAACAAAAGTGAGTGCTCAATTTCTTTGCGGAATATCTAGGAAAAGTGTTTCCTTACGTGTTCTGATTGACGTTCACACATGCAGTATTGAACCTGGGTGAAATCCAGAATGGATTTATAAATATATAATTAATAAATATTACCTTACAAGTGTTTGTTTTTTTACCCCCTTCCCTCTTTACTGTAATGTTTCTGGGGTCAATGGTCAGTTGTTTCATTCTAAATTCTAACGACTACTATTTCCAAAAGATTTTTTTACCAGTCAAGCAGGATTTTTGTTTCTTTTAGTTTAGTTTGGTTCGCATTCTCTGCAATTATTATTTTTATTTGTTCCTGATAGTATGAGACCGTTTTGATTTTTTTTTTAATCCTCAAGTGCCAATTCTTACTTTTGAAGCTAAAATGACAGCCACAAAATGATCAGGGCATGAGGAACAAAGAAAAACCCTTTTCATATAGTTGTAAGATCATCAGTGACAGCGTGCGGTGAGTTTCCTCTGTTTGGATAAAATTAAACTAGTGCCAGGTCAGGTTAGGTTCCCATAGTCTTTTGACTTCAAACAATTATAAATTCATGTATGGAAATGTGTGTGTATGCGTGTGTGGGTGGGTGGGGTGGGGGTGGGGGGGGGTTATAATGAGTGAATGCCGGGGCCCGGGCATCACGTGCTTTGGCCCTCTTTAGACAAACAAAAGCAGACAGGAAGGACAATGTTAAGACTTTGTACAGAACAGCGGGCTGTTGTCTTCTCTCTCTCTCTCTCTCTCTCTCTCTCTCATGAAATTCAAAATTTGAATACATTTCTGCTCTTACATTTCTGCCTTTAATCCTTTCCTCCTTCCTCTAAGAAGGAGCCCGAGGGGGGAGATTTAACCACTGAACTAAATCTAATGCATTTCTCTGTGCTTTGTTAGCAGGCGCTGGTAAATACTATTGATTTTATTTGTCAAGTATTATTTTAATTTGCTTACTTTCTGCATACAGTGCATGGCGGATGTTAATACAGTACTTCTGAAGTTGTTGAAACTTTGCGAGCCGTACTCATCAGATCCAAAGTGCTCCAGTCAAATGAGACAGACAGAGGGGGGAGAATGGAAAAAGATGCGGGGCGGGGAAGGGTGGGGGGGGGGGAGACTACCAGCATTAAAATTCAAAAGATAATTACATCCACTACACCCCCACCCTGTTGAGAAAGTGTTATGTTTAATAGTCTCTATAAAGAAAATAGGTTTTTATCTCGCTCTCATTTTCATTAATTCCTAATTGGGGAGGGGGGGTTGTCTGTTATTATTTCTTAGATTAAAATAAACATAGCCTGTCCCATGTACAAACCCATCACACTACACGGGCATGATAAGGACTTCATGCCTCTGTGAATAAATAAACAATTTCATCTCCACTGGTGGAATTAAGTTGCTTACAGCCTTAAGCTAAGCCACTCTGATTTATATTTATTCAATTCTATATATATATATATATATATATATATATATATATATATATATATATAAATATACATATATATGTTTTTTTTGTTTTGTCTTGTGTTTCTGTCTAAACAGACTTAAAAGCACAACGGCGCATTTGCAAGTACAGATTTCTTTTTCTCTTTTTTTTTTGACCTGCTTTATATGTATATCTTTAATTAGTGTCTTGTTTAGCTTAAACTGACTGATTATCGCATAGTCGTGACCTAATTACAGCACGCGCCTCTTAACGCTGGCGTAGTGCCCTGAGGAGCCAGCGAAAGTTACCTTTAAAAACTTGTGTAATCATTAGCAATGAGCCTTGCTTAATCCCACTAAACATACACTTATCTGGCTCCAGCCGGCCGGGGGTTTGCAGGAAAAGGGAGGGGATGTTCGTCTCCAAACATGTTTATTAAAGACAATTATTAATTTGCTGTGGTTAAAACCAGCTCGTCCCTGCGCTCCAGGTTTTTACTGACGCTCCAAAGGGGATGCAGGCTCTTAACCTGCATTTCTTGTCTCTCTTTTCTCTCGAGTTTGACTGAAATTGTAAAAGATGATTGTTTCCATGTATATCCTTGAGTATTCGTGGCACAGTGTATATGGACTTCAGTGGATGTCCATATGTGTGTGGGTGTGTCCCATGCTGGATAAGCAAACCTCTATATGAGGGTGTGAGATGACTTTGGAACAAAGGCAGCAAGTATTTGAGTTATGAGAGGAATGTGCAGCTTTGATATGTCTATTTGGGTTATTTTTCACTTTGCATTTAAGATATGCAGAAACATATCACCATCAAACTTTCATTAAGTTCATACATACTGGAATCAGAGGGAGGATCTTTAGCCCAAAATTACAAAGGAAGAAAAGTTCTCATTTTAAGGTTCAATTGATATGATTTAGTCGTACCCAAATTAGGTCTAAAAAAGTGATGAATGCATAATTTGAACTGCTTTGTGGCATTAGTAGACGATGTTAGATTTGCAATAGTCATTGAAGACTTCCGTAACCCTAAACACAGTCTGTGTCGTCTTTTTGTGACCAGAACTTCTGGTCAGTTACATGTTAATTACTGAAGCTTACGATTGTTCTAAAATATAGATTTTTAGATTTAATGAAAATATCAATAGACGATCATTAAGACATTGTGAAAAATGCTTTCAGACAAAGTTTTCCGACTGTCTTAAGGTGAATTTGAAAGCAAATTGTTTGGGGGATACAATACAGTACCTCAATATGAATAAACGGATAAGTTGTCTGACTGGAAGTTCTAAACTGAGCATAGCCTCTGAGATGCCCCCCCGTTGTCACTAAAACAGAAAATAAAAAGCACAGAATGTCCTAGAAAGGGTCTCTTTTGAAAAAAGGCTTGCATATTGTGTCCTTCTAATATACAACAATGTGAAACACTGCTCATCTAAACTCAGTTTGGAAAAGTTGTGAGAACCACAACTACCAAATTTGATGTATAAGTCTTGCATTGCCTAGACTGTTTGCCACATTCAGTTAGTTCTAACATAAGATCTGTCGTGTGGACTCTGGACCGAGAAACTAATCCACGATCCCGACCTCGGACCGATCTGGAAACAGTTTGTATTTTTAAAAATAAACAATCAAAGGGATTCATTAAAATAGATGCAACCAAGCCGATCCTCAGCAAGTCAAATTGGTGATCTGCCACCAGGACAGAAATCGGACTGAGAACAAAAGAGTGGATTAGCTGAGCTGTTTCAGTCAGTAAGAGAAAAAAAACCTGGATTTGTTTCCCTTCTTTGTTGATGTGCAATTTATATGTGAAACAGTCATAACGAGAAGAGGGGCCAGTGACGTCAAATGGGGTAAAACGCTATGTTTCGTCACAGTCGGATATTTGTACTCTGGCTGTACTCCGGTTCGATAGTTCTTTGATCTGTATGGGTCTGGATTCCAGGTTCCAAACCGTAGACGGGTCTGAGACGGGTCTGAGCTGTGTTGTACATATTTGGGAGATCATCCTGTCCAGCAGATTTTTTTTCCACTAAGATCCCAAATCAAACGGGCTTTTAGTTTTACTAATTAGACAACTGTGGATACAGCGGCAGTAATATGATTTTTTACACCATGGATGAAAATATAAAAGACAGGTTTAATTGAGGTGGAATTGCTCCTTCTCTTTTCCAGACAGCTTAATTAGCTTGAGAAGTTTGAAATCGAGCTATCTCTAACAAGAAATCATCTTGCCCAACTGGATCACTTTCTCTTTTGTCTGAACAAACAATTTGACAAAATGCAATTCTTGGTTTGAAGATCATCTCCAAATGTATTAAAGATCATTTTTTTTACCTCAACAAGTTGGTAGCATAAAGAGATTGTTAGTGGAAACCGCGGCAGCATTTTCAGAAAAAGACAGGAAAGAGGGAGAAGTTTCATCTGATCTAATTGTCTTACCAGAAGATGGTGAAGAGGGATGCGGGCTGTCATCCTGGACACTTCCGGTCTGGGAGTGTCCCCCTCCAGCTCCACTTTCCTCAGTCACATTTGATGAACCCGGGGTTGTGGAGCGGCTGATAGATTGTGACTCGGGGTCACTGGCGGATCCGCGGCGCTCATCCACGCCCTGCTGCTGGAGTGCTTCTTCAATGCCTCTCCTGTCTTTTCCATGGATGCGGGAGTGGACTATCATCTGATGGTAGGTCCTAAAGACCCGGCCACAGTCTGGGCACTCTGAAGGCTTCTCTTTCAGGCTGGAGAGGCCAAAATCAATATTGGGGTTCCCCAGGCCAGCTAAGCTACTGGGTGTCTCAGCGCTACTGTGGTGAGACATCAAATCGTGGTGACTTTCGAAGCCTCTTCCATCCTCCTTCATGGACATCAAGGCTCCACCAGCAGCCTTGGACCCCTGCAAGGCGTCTGAGAGTTGCTTCTGCTTGGAGCTATCAGAGGAAGAAATTATGGAGTAGTCTTGTTTGTCCTTGGAGAAGGAGGATATTGAACTAGTCATCTCATCTTCCTGCCCAGGGAGTATGTGGTGCTGCTGCTGCTGCTCCTTAGGCATGAAAGCCCTGTCCATGGCCATGCCACGGGCCATTATCTGCCAAGCTTGGTAGCTATTAAGGGAATCCATCTCAGCAACTTTTGCAGCAGCTTGTAGGCGCTCCATGCAGCTCGATTTCAATGGCGGCACGAGGTTTAGACAACCGAGGAGCGAGCGTTTTTCATTTTCGCCCAGCCCCTGGCCAATACCGGCTGCCATTGGCCCCAGCAGTTTCCCTAACATTTCCTTTTCCTTCATAGCAATCCCAGCTTTGGCCAACATCTGGTGCTGCTCACTCATGCCTTGCTTGTCCGGTGAAAGGAAGCCTCCCTGAAGACAGGAGATGTACCTGGAATAGAGGTTGGCGTGGGCCTCCTGAGCCAGACTACTCATGCTGTTGACTGAAGCCATTTCCTGTTCACAGGGCTGAGGGGGCTTGCTCTTTATGGCCAGTTTGTTAAGATGCACCTTCATGTGGTTCTTGAGGAACCAAGGCTCCTTGAAGCGACGGCCACAGATTTGACAGCAGTGTTCAAAGGAGTCTTTGTGCTTACGCATGTGGCCCTTGAGGAACCAAGCTTGGCTGAATACCTGGCCACAGACATCGCAACGGAATTCAGTAGCCATCTGCGTGCCGCCAGCTCCACCGACACCTTGGCCCTGCGTGGTCTCAGCAGTTATGTGGGCCTTCTCAACGTGACTAATCAAGTCTTCTTCATGGGAGGCTGCAAACTCACACAGCGTACATTTGTAGGGCTTGTGGAGGATGCGGATGTGACGATCCAGCTCTTCGCGCTTCTTGAACTTGCCTTTGCAGAAAGTACAGCGGAAACCTGCTGCAGGGTTGAGGGACTGCTCATCCTGTGCACTGGCTGACTTGGGGGAAGACGAAGGCTGGGAAATAGTCTCGGGAGTGATGAGGCCTGAGGGGGGTGGGAGGCTACAAGCCGAGCCAAGCTGTTGCTGATGGGAGTTAGTGCTGGTGTTGATGCCCAGGTGTGGGGTCTGGGCTGCCTGGAGGAGACCACCACTCCCTCTCATTTGCTTATCCCTAAGTATGGCCCTCTCCTCCAGCTCATGCAGGAGTCTGTTCTCCTCGCGGACACGACCACGGCCCTTTCCCAGGTTCCCCAGCTTGTGGGTGCGCAAATGAATCTTCAAGTTGCCCTTCTGAGCCGCTCGGTGGTCACAGTAGGGGCATTTGAAGGGCTTCTCCCCAGTATGCGTGCGCATGTGCAGTGAAAGGATACTGTTAAAGCGGAAACGCTTGCCACACAAAGGGCAGGGGTACTTCCTGTTCTTGCGGGCATCGTCTTCAATATCATTCATCTGTGACATGATGCCCAAGTTCTGGCCATTGAGAAACTGCTGCAGGTCAACACGGCCATTTAGCCCACTGAGCGCCCCTGCGTCAATATCTCGATTGAGCTGATTGGCTAACAGGGCCATCTGGCTGCTGATAGGCTGGCTGGCTAGTGCTGCATGGTGGGTCTTCTCATCCAGAGGAGTGGCTGCCTTCTCCTCAGGGATCTGCTGTGGGCGATGCAGGTCCGGGAAAGCGTGTCCTAACTGGGCCGTGAGCTGGTGAAGTTTTTGACTGATAGGGTAGCGGCCATTTAACACAGCACTGCTCAGATGAGCATCCGCATCAGGCACAGCCGACGACATACCAAGGCACAAACTAGAGTCCTCCATCCTGCAAAGAAATATACAGAAGAAGGAAATACTTAGTTTCCTTTTTTTTCTTTTTTTTTTGATAAGATAAAAATATCTGACTTTTTTAGGCAACAATACAATTAAACAATACATGGACTGGCTTCTGATATGACAATGGAATGCTTGTGGTCTGTCTTTTTTTCCAGATGAAAGCGCTTGCTGTTTGCCCCACCGTATTTTCCAGATATATATGTTTACGTAGATAAGGAAGGCTTGGAGCAAACAGTGACTTGTCAGTCAGCGAGAGATCACGAAATGAACTCTCTTAACCAAATTTGCAACTCCCATCCGTGAGCCGAGTCACTTATTTGGGGATGCAAAGTAAATAGCGTAGGTGTGCGAATCAAAAGTTTTGTTGCATGGCGATTCTCCATTAGTTTCCTTCGCAAACGGCCTTAATGATTTTCAGTATTTCAAAAGTTATTCCAGTAAATATCGTCTGTCGCAAAGGAAACATTCACATCAATTTGTCTGATCCATCGCATTTAAAAGGACTCAGAAATGGAATCTCAACATTGTATTAGTAAATGTCAAATTTCAAACAACTCTAGATTACAAAGACTTCTCAGTCAATAGATAGCATTTAAATTGTCACTAAAATGCCCTGTCACTAAAATGCGACTGGGAGCACGAAATAAAAGAAAAAAAAGACGCGACCATACAAACGTAGACAAGATTTTGAACGGCGGCCTGCAATGAGCTCATGACACTTAGATTGTAAAATGGGAACTGCAGATTTCAACTTCAGTACTTATGTTGGAAATTAAGTAAAAGAAAAAAAAAGATGGACTCATCCATTTGGAAATGACATGCCCTTTTTGTTCACGGAAAACTGAAAATCCTCATGTGGGGAAGTTTCAAAAACTGTCCGGCAAATATGTCGGTATTAGTTTCCATTTGTTCCATGTCTTTTCACATTCCGACGTATGCTTTTTCTACAGCTGCATCATGATTCATCTATTTCTAAACTCTGCAGATTGGAGTTCCAGCCATGTGCGCTCTGTTTGTACACAACCCACCACGTTTGAGATGCCCATTTTGAGGAAATTACACCTTAAATGGGTGCTAATATGTTGGTGCATCTGCTGCTATTAGTCGAAGACTGCATTTAGAGAAACCCTGTTACTGTGTGATCCTTTAGCATTAAATAAAATATGTCTTTGAGTCAGTGTGAAAAAAAATGTTGAGGAAAAGTGAAAAAAAAAGACTGTGACTCCTCAGAACTTTTTTTTTTATATGTAACACCATTTTGGATGGAATAATTACTCTGTAAATTGACTGAGCAGTGTATAATTAAGCTACTTGTGCCTATCCTATCAGAATTCCTCCAATTACACGCCTTAATGAAACGATGCAACGACATTGTCAGGAAGCCACCATAATACTACAATTACGATATTAACAATAGCACTTAAAACCAAGGGGTTACTCCAGTAAACACAATACTCTTATCTTTGTGCCACAACACTTGTCTTGGTGCAATATTCCATTAAAGAACCTGCACTACATTTGATGTGGATCACTTTGCTCTCTCTCCCCCCCTGTTACTACCACCTTCTAATCCCTTGCTGAATCATGTCACTACCTGACCCCCAACACGAGAGAGAATACAACAGTAGGCCGCGCTGAAATAAATTCCAACCCCGACTTTCTGAGCCATTCCGGTCTAATCACTTTCAGAACAGACCTTCTCCGCTGCAATGCCTCTAAATTTGCATTTTTGTATGCAGGGCTAAATAAAGAAGTGATACTACTGGAGTTAATGTACGACCAGGTGCTCTCCAGATGGAAAGTGCTACATATGTACCTGCTTGCACCCCTGTTGCAGGTAGTAGCAAGGGTCAAAACCTCACAAAACAGCAACCATTCTTTGTTTGTATATCTCATTAAGCTGATTAGTATTCTGCCTGTTAACAATAGCGGCCACCGAACTAAAATGCATGATTAAAATCTTCAAAAAAAAATCATTTTCATTGAATGTGTGACGCACTATTAAATCAGTTTATGGACTTTTATCAATAGAGGATTACTTAAAATACAACCACAAGTCCACGACAAGCTGAATGATAATGTCAAAGAGAATGGACACAAAAGCATATGTTGAAAAATGGTATGACGTGAAGTGGAAATTATTATTTGTCAAAGGTTCCACAGAATAGACCTTTATATGTGTATGGGAAAAGAAAAGTCAACAACAACCAGACTTATGAGTTGAAAATGGATCTCACTGTCAATTCAAATTAGTTTGGGCCACCACAACACAAGGGGACGCTGTAAGTTCCGCTGCTTATATCGACTGACCCACTGTTAACCCTAAAGTTCACTGACCCGGTGTAAAACCAAAAATATTACCCTCATTAGTGTCTGAAGTACAAGGTTCACATAAAGGTCAAAATCAATTCTGTTAAGTAAAATTAATGTAAGCTGCAAAAATTAGCAGAATGTATAAGAACAACAAAAAAAGAAAAAAAAACACAGCTGTTTGTTAAATGCCGGTCTACAACAGGGGAATTCCTACACGTGATTAGAACAAAAATGCATTTACAACAACAAAAGTTAATAAAAAATAATAACATAAAAATGTCAACGATTGTATTTATCTGTATATTTTTTTTCGAGCATCGCAAATCAATTTTTTAATCACCAAAAATCCAGAAAAAGGGCAGCCCATTACCATAGTACTGTGAGCTTGACCTGTCTGAATAACAAAATGAAATAAAAGATAGTAATTAATGTATGGTTACCACAATGTAACATGTGGGAATACTCAATTTAAAACCACCTGTACCAAAAGGGTGAACGCTATATCACTGTTGTAACATCTAATATCGCTAATATCTGTACATGGGTCTCTTTCCCAGGGGGCTTCAGCAAGTACCCAATCCTTGTCGCCTCCATCTATGAACCACTCACAGAAAGCATCTTGATTTTAAATATGTGCCCACGTGCTCGGGGGTCCCACACACTGTACGGACACAAAGGCCAGCTGAGGTTCCTCTGCCCTCTCCTACAGGATGTCTCTAAACGTTGTGTTTGGTCCATTTGTTTCATGCTTCTCTTGAATTCTCCCCTCCCATCAGTAGGAGGTTAGTGGACATAAGAGGCGCCTGTTCTTTTAGCCACCGGCCCTCCAACTCGCAGCCGATGGTGGATTGTTATCTTGAGAACATGAATCAGACTCTGTGACAGGCTTCTACTTCTGTTTGAAGGAATGTGACACTGGTGGGCTGCCCTTTGAATTCTCCTTATTTCTTACCCCACGTGTATCATAAAGCGATGCGGTTGAATTCATTAAGAGTATAATGGGCGAGCTATGTTCTGCTCTGTGCCTCTGTCAAAGCAGACGCTCATTTGTACTGAATAGTGCTGAGCTTATCTAAAAATTTTTTAAAAAGGCATTCATAAATGTCGAAAGTCAGAGTGCTTTGCCCCTTTTGGAAACGGAAATTTATAACACATAAGAAACACGAGTATGGTAAGTGTTTCATGTGTTGTGTGATATCTGATCCTTTAAATACTGTACTCTACTGTGATTTCCATTTTTTTTTCTCTATGTGTAACTTTAGAAAGGGACTGTACATCAAGTACACATTATGTTTGTCGCATCATAACTTTTTCTTTGGTTTTCAACTTCCGAACTGTACTTTTGTCTTAAAAGTCTTCAAAGTCTGACGTGGTGTGAAGAATAAACATTCATACGTACAATCTATCGAATCAAAAAAATGAAAACCAATGAAAGAAAAGTTACCTAACAGGAGAAGTTTACTTTTCCTTGTGTGTCGCACGTTTTTTTTTTTCTTTTCAATCTAAAATTTAAATGATGACCGATGGCACGTCTATTGTTTAAATGTTACAAAATTAAGTAATTAGGCAAAATTAAATCTTACCTAAATCACCACTGATGCTATCCATTACAGTACAGTAATTTCAACATCTATTTTCTGTAATTAACATTCTGCTTATTGATTTATAGAAATATATATATATTAATTTATTTCTTCAGCTTGTATTGGTATACAGCCCCAAGCAGGCGGCCTCAAACTGTAGCAGACCTTATTTGAATGGGCTCTTTTTACAGCGACAGTTGCCTTTTGGAATAAAAATCTGTGATTTCAACTCAGGCTGATGAGCTGTTGCTCATTTGTGCAGATAGCAGCTTGCCCTTTTCTTCAATTTGATTTCTGCCTTTATCTTTAACATATAACAAAGGCAGATAGACAATGGAATAATGTGAAATGAACTGACGAATGTGCGTGTGTGTGTGTGTTGTTCTTTTTTTTTTCCATAAACGTATCCTGGCTGACAAGCGTATGTAAATGAGGCACATTCATATGCGCGCCTCGCTCCCGAGTCATTTTATATTTTTTACCCTGATTAAAAAGGACATTTCTTATGTGACATCCCCCCTCTGCTCATATCAACACACACATGCTGGGGAATTTGAGGGTTGTGCACAAGTGGGAAGGCACACCCACCCACCCGTACACACACAGACGCGCACAAGCAACAGACACACACTCTAACACAACTCTTTGACTACACTAACAATTCATATGCGAATGCCCCCTAAAAGACACCGCCAGTGTGCTTCTCTATCGAATGACTGCCTATTGGAATCACGTCAACAACTCTTTCTCCTAAGACATCACCCTGCCACACAGCAATAATGTGAGATGGTTTAAAGACGGAAGGCTCGGGTTTTGTTGCGCTTACCAACTGGAAGGAGTTGACGCCACTTTGTCCTGGTTTGACAAGACGAACACACTCTAACCTGTAGAACCATATCATCATTTCCTGGCATGTGCAGGCTCATTAAAACTATTGGCGCTTACGATGGCACTTAAACCACAAAGACTTTCGCATTTCTTGCGCAACGCTTCAGTTTGTGGTTTAATATTCAGCAGAGCAACATGTACAAAATCGCAGACACACACATACACATACACTAAAAGAAAAATGATTTCATTTACCGACACCTGAAAAGCAAGTCGGAAAAACTTGTTTTTTTCCCTTTTTTCAAGCAATGTGACATCACGAGTTGTGAAATGTTAATTTCTGATCTGCCTTTAAAAAGAATTTAGTCTGAATGACTGAAGTTTTAACACCTCGTCACTTTTGAATCCGCTTATTTTGACTTTCCAAAACCTCCAAAATCGGCCAGCTGTAACATTTTTTTAGGCTTAAAAATTGACAAATCGGACACTCTGTCATGGATGGAAACTTTAAAAATACGATTTTCATCTGATTTTTGGTCAATCAAGTGCATCGATTCGTTCTTCTGATCGTGAAAAAGAATGAGGCCTTGAATCAAATAATGGACTTTTATATATGGCCTGTTCCGCATTAAGAATTCTATAAAAAAAAATTCAGAGCAGTTTTCTTGAAAATGTTACATTCCAGCATTCTTGAGTCTCGTGTGCGCTGCTCAATTTAATATTTATTACACCATGGACTCTACACAGAAATACCTATCTAACTTTGCCCGATTCATCGCATGGACACAAATGTATTTGATCTTTAAAATGGAACCCTTTCTTTCAAGGTTCTGTTTTCGTCTCTTTGTCGCAATTATTGAGATATACACAGTCCAATGTCTGTAGACTGTTATTTGTGTTGTTTCCATTGAGGTGTGATACTTATTATATTTATTAATTAATGTTTTAATGAATTCATTTATTTATCTATCTAGTTATTTTGCCGCCTGTTCTGTTCTGTTCTTTTTTTTTTTTCTTTTCTCAGCTGAAATGTCCTTTTGAAAATATCACAGGGCAAAAAAAAAAAAAAAATGAATAAATAAATAAATAACACAATGAAACACTAGAAGCTGCTCTGGGCTCATGGGAGTTAAAGCATTTTCTTTTCCTCTTGAAGCTTGAGCTTAATTATAAGTATCCGTAACACAATGGACGCATGTTTCACACAGCAGAGCTCATTTTGGTCCTATCAATACAAGCGCGCATCATGAATGCATGAGGGATTAATATGGACTTCTCTCTAATTGTAAGCACATAACTGGCTGTAGAGGTTGGTTGGTAGCATCTGCAAATATTAATACAAATTTGCAATGAAAAAACAAAAACTATGTCGAGAAGACAATTCCAACATGGCGTCCGAACGCGCGGCCCCGTTTTGTCATCAAACTTTCTTGTGACATTTAAGACGAGGGGGATCGAAAAGTCATTAGTCGGACTTTACTTTGTTATTTCGTCATGTATCGACACAAAACCCATCAACTAATCACAATGCAATACCTCATTAAGCCCTAATGAACAAATTCATTGTGTAAAACAAATCAATCATTATTCACAATGTGCTGAATTCCATCATATTTGCACCCGATCATTAATGAGACAAGGGTGGGGGGCTGACGTTTAGGGGATGGTGGGGGTATTTACCATATGCTACATGTACTCACAGCTGAATGTTGGAATATTTAGCAAAGCAGCAGGGAGCACCAATCAGAAAGTAGATTTCAAAGTGTTTGTGTCATTTAAGGAGATCAATTATCTGGAGGTGCACGTTGCTCTGATGGTAGAAAAGACCAGGTACACTTTTTTTCTGCAGTTTGAGTTTGGTTGGGATTGCAGGTGGTCTTTGCGGGGGGTCTAATTAATCTGATAAGGAAAAAAAAAAAAAAAAGCTTTCTCATCGCTCTCACTTTCCTGTTGTTGGACCTAACTTCGCAAGAACTGTCAAGAAGGCGGCAAACGTAGGGGAAATTCATGATTTATCTTCTAAACTACTGCTGTCAAGAAGAAATTAAACCGAATTTTTAACCTGATGAATTTCCCACAGCTTTCAGCAACAACTATCAGAGTCAGAATCCAGAATTATTTTCTCTTCCTTCATGTTTTGAATGAAATTTAGTTGAATATCAAGTGTCCAAAAATGTCAACACGCAAACTCGTTCCTCCAAAAGACTTTTTTCTACTTTTTCTTCAACACTACATAATTTTCAAAACTGATGCCTAATTTAACATATTATTATTATCATAATTATTCTTTGTCCACAGGTTGGCCGGACTCTCCCTTAGAGATAGGGCGATAAGAGTAGAGTCGCCGCTCCTCCGCATAGATAGGACTGGCTCGGACATCTGGTCAGAATGCCTTCTGGACGCCTCCCAGGGGACGTATTCCGGGCATGTCCATCTGGGAGGGGGCCACAGGGAAGACCCAGGACAAGCTGGGGAGACTATGTCTCTAGGCTGGCCTGGGAGCGCAATGGGGTCCCCCCAGAAGAGCTGGACTATGTGCCTGGGGAGAGGGAAGTCTGGGTCTCCCTGCTCCGGCTTCGGCTAAGCAGAGGAAGATGGATGGATGGATGGATTCTTTGTTTGTTAGTTTCAGATCCATCTGATTCCAAACTGCTCGAAGACATTATACAGGCTCAGCATACAGAAGTCCAAAAGTGAGAATGGCTCATCACATAGACCTGTCAATTGTCTAATATGGAGAAAAAAAAAAGTTTAATAAATGTTTGAAAGTTAAGCAAAACTAGGCTAAACAATTATAATCAAACTAGTCATTAATCCACCTGTCGGGTAAAGCCTCTAATTGTCTCTATAAATGAAAGTGTCAGTGGTTGCACATCCCTTGAAGCAGCCTTGTTTATGACAGGTGACCAGTCCAAGGGGACCCGATCTCCCGCCCATATGTCCCCAACACCCGCCCTGTGACCCTGTGAGAAGGAAATGTAGTGCAGACAGTAAATGAATGAATGAAAGAATACGTCTGGGGACACCCACAAATGTTTTGTGTCCATTTTAAAATCATAGTTATTGAAAAGTGTATCAGATGTGTATTGCATAAAATGAAAAGAAATAGAAAGAAATGATCAAATAAAAAAATAAGGCCATTGCACCAGAAATTTTTAGAATGACTGTTCCCTCTTTCTCTCCTGGACAAACCTGACAGCGTGCTCAAGAGTTTCCTTCTTTTGAGGATACGCCTCCAAACAACATGATAAACTCCATTCTGATATTTAGGACTAAACCTCATGAATCCAATCCTGAAAATTGCTTTAATGCACAGGAAGAACAATGGCTTTCATTGGAGCAGAGACTTCACCAGACCAGGGACAAATGTGGACAAGCAGGAGACCCTTACATACACACACACTCACACAAACAGACAAGTTCATAGCCACACTAACTCACTCACTCCTCCTCCACCCCTTTGGACAATATGTCATTGAGGGCTGTTTAAGAGATCCTGTCAACAGGTAGCTCAACTTTCAGCTCATCCCCGCTGATCAGTGGGAGCCCTCCTGACAGCAACACAAGAAAGACTTAAGGAGGGAGCACTGCAGAGGAGAAAGAAAAATGTTGTGGGTCTTTTTATCCATCCGCGGCTCTGACAGCCTTGCGGGGGGAGACCAGGGGAGGAAGATCAATGCAGGACAAACGGATTCCCACAGTTCATTGTTCCAGGGCCAGACGAATCCTCTTCCCGAGACAGCCTGGAGCTCAAAGCTTCCCTTCATGATAACCATCCCCTGTATTATTCCCACTATGATGACGGTGACCTGCAGATGCCTGAGTGTCTGTATATGTGTGTTTGCATGTGTGTGTGTGTGTAAGCATGTCCCTTCTGAGTACGTTACAATAGTGGTAGCAGCAGCACAGTTTGAGCCCAGCAGCAGCCAATAAAGAATGAGATTTATAGCGGAACAGGTTTGTTAAGAGGTCTCTGCTTGCTGAATTAAAAACTTTACAAAGGAATCAAAAATTAGCACAAACAAAAGCGAACAATAAACCGCCAAAAAAATCAACAATTAACAAATCTAATAAAACGTATTGGGAAACTCAGAATAATAGTGATATGAGACTTCTTGTTAATTTTTGGGCTGCAGTCTCATGGCAGCAGGCAACGTTTTATTAAGCAGCCCCTTGCTTGACGCCGTAACGGCGACAGGAGCAAGAGCCTCGAAATAAATAAAAATCACAGCGATTGACGTTATAATGAAAGCGAACGTGCCTCATCACACACTCAAGCACTGCATCCATCCTGCTCGGCTGCAGCAGCAACCGCCGCGTGGATTTGGCTGTTGGCTTCAATTTAACAGACTGACATTCGCTCTAAAAAATGATACTTTTCACTTTGGTGATACCATCCTTTTGGGCAAGATGGATATCACTCTGTCAAAATAGATAAAGATCTATTTTTTTTTTCAAGAATCTCGACTCCAAACATTTCAAATGCTATTTTCACAGCTGTAATTTATGATCACCTACAGCTATATATGGTATGGCTTAAGAAGCATTCCTGCATTTTAAATTAAAAGCGATGTGACATTTATTGTGTTCTCTTTTTTTTCTTTTTAACTCTCTCGTATTAAAAAATGTTAAAAAAAAAAGCAGAAAAGCCCAATCCACATCCAGTTGGAGGCAATTGGACATTTGCTCTGAAGTCTCTTGGATGGCAAAATTAAATCTTTAACAATTTTAAAGTAAGTCCACTTGATAAGTCCTTGATATCAAAGTTAAAGAGACTTCCTTCCACCCAGCCACATGGTCCAGCTCTTCTGGGTGATCCCAAGGCATTCCCAGGCCAGCCTAGAGACATTGTCTCTACAGCATGTCCTGGGTCTCCCCCGGGAGGCATGCTGACCAGACACCCGAGCCACCTCATCTGACTCCTCTCTATGCGGAGGAGCAGCGACTCCACTCCAAGCCCCTCCTGGGACTTCTCACCTGATCTCTAAGGGAGAGTCCAGCCACCCTCCGGAGAAAATTCATTGCGGCCTCTTGTAGCCGCGATCTTGTTCTTTTGGTCACTACTCATAGCTTGTGACCATGGGTGAGACGAGGAACGTAGATCGACCGGAAAATTGTGAGCTTCGCCTTCACGCTCAGCTCCCTCATCATCACGACAGACGGGTACAGAGTCCGCGTCACTGCAGATGCTGCACTCCCACTCCATCCTTCCCTCTCTCGATCCACAAAACCCATATAGACGTGTTGGGCAAACTCCCATGCCCCCTCAAGGACCCTTCTGAGGGTATAGAGCTGGTCCACTGCTCCATGACCAGGACAAAAACCACACCGCTCCTCCTTGCGGTTGCAGCTCCAGTCTGCCGCCTCGACAATAGAAGCACGGAACAAGGCCCATTCGGACTCAATGTTCCCTCGGAACATGGTTGAAGCACCGAAGGTGGGAGCTGAAACTACTTCTGACAGGGGACTCTGCCAGACCTCCCCAGCCGACCCTCACATTGCGTTTGGGTCTGCCCGGTCTCCCACCATAGGAGCCAGCTCACCACCAAGTAATGATCAGTTGACAGCTCCGCCCCTCAGCTGAGTGTCCAGGACATGGGGCTGCAAGTCCGGCGACACAACCAGAGGGTCAATCAAAGTACCGCGGCCTAACCTTTATGCCTGTACATGGTGTTTGTTATGGACAAACCGTAACGAGCACAGAAGTCCAGTAAAAAAGGACTGCTTGGGTTCAGATCTGGGGGGCCGTTCCAAGTTGCACTGTCATTGCCCACGTGAGCTTGAAAGATCACTCTCTAGCAGCCCCTTTAGGGACCCCAAAGTAGGGTGGATAAACTGAACTGCTGTTGGGTGTGTAGCTGGAAACAACAGTCAGAACCTGTCCCCCCACCTGAAGGCAGAGGGAGGCTACGCTCTCCTCCGCCGGGTTGAACCCCAACGTACAGGCACTGAGTCGGGGGGCAATCATATGCCCACACCTGGCCGGTGCCTCTCCAGAGTAAAAAAGTGTCCACCCCCTCTAAAGAGGCCTAGTTCCAGACCCCACATTGTGTGTCGAAGTGAGTCTGACTATATCTAGTCGGAATCTCTCAGTCTCCCACACCGGCACTGGCTCCTTGCCCACCAGAGAGGTGACATCCCATGTTCCCAGAGACAGCTTCTGAAGCCGAGGGTCAGACCGCCAAGGTTCCCCGCTCTAGCCAATGCCCGGCTCACACTGCACCCGACCCCCGTGGCCCCTCCTCCCATGGGTAATGAGCCCAGGGGAAGAGGGACCCAGAAAACTGGGTTTGGAGCCTTCCTCATAATAGGGGGGGTCTTCTGAGCCGTACTTTGCTGGTCCCTCAACTGGGACCTGTTTGCCTTGGGTGAGTCTTCCAGGGGCATAAAGCTTCTGACAACATAGCTTCAAGGATCACTGGGACACACAAACCCCTCCACCATGATAATGATATTAATAGGGTAGCGGCTCAAGGAGTTGACACCTCATTTTTATAAAATGATAAAATTATAGAAATATATCATATATGATAGCAATATATATCACATTATGACAGTAAATATTATGAAATTCTTTAAGGAAGAAGTCCTAAGAACACAGAATATTTTCCTCATCAAATAAGTTCTTGCGCAGTTTGAACAAAAAGACTCAGATCATTTATTTTAGGATACCGGTTTTGACAACCAGTGCTAACCGGCTCCATCTGAGCTCAGCCAATGAATTACATCGTCCCACCGGTTGCTGGTTCTTGGTGGTTTAATTCAGGACAAGACAAGGATCTCTCGCAGGAAATTTGTGCCTCACAGCAAGAAGGCCCGTGGTTCTATTCCTGCACCAGGAGTTTGCACGTTCTCCAAAACGCAATATCTCGGTGGATTTCCGGCGTATTCTCAAGTTTTCTACCATCGTCCTAGCGACCCCGGCTGCAGGATAGGCAGCATTGAAAATGAATGAATGAATGAATGAATGAATGAATGAATGAATGAATGAATGAATCAGAAAACAATGGAAAAGAGAGACCTCACACTGAACTCATTTTTGAAGTCACGTAACATCTCTCAACGGAACCCCATTCTATTGATCCCTTTGGAAACTTTTTACATTTTTGATCACATTTTATTGATTCATTTTTCAAGGAAACCCGAAAGTATCAGAAGTCCTCATCGCCTTTCGAGGAAATAGTCATTTTTCAACGATGCGACTCGACTCATCAAACGGTAAAGATTGAATGGCGAAGAACGTATCTTTCACCGTTTGTGTGTGCGATGACATATCGCCACACAATGTCGTGCGCGTGTTTGTAATGAGTTTGTCGGACACCAAACCCCGGTGCTCACGCATGGGTTGCCTGAGGGGGCAGAGAGACAATGGCCACAGTGTTTCTGTCACCGCTTACATCACTGCTCATCCACGCCGCCGCGTGTGAACACATTGGTGGAGGGGGACAGTTGGATCACATGACAAGGAGGGAGAGGGGGGCCACCTTTCTGAATGACAGAGAAACAACGGACTTAAATCTGATTTCTCAGGTGCCTCAGATATTTAGCACTGCCCTAAATAACAAAAAATTGTCTGTAATTGCGTTTTTCTTTCCGCTCACATCGGGGCCCCGAGTAATGAATGCAGGTGATCGGGTGGCGGCGGAGGTGGTGTTGAAGGGAGGAGCTATTTTGACAGGTGCTGAAATCAAGACGGGGGGGGGGGGCAAAGGTGCAATTTACCAGGAAGAGACTTTAATTGTTACACAGCTAATTAAGAGAAGAGGGATCTTTTGTGCACTCTGGACTATTCATCGTGTTAGCGCACGTCGCAACGGAAATGCTGTGCGCATTCGCACATGCACATGCATGTGCGGCCTCAACGCACAACATATCTTTTCACAGCTCCTCCACCATTGGGAGTTTGGGACTTTCTCTTTTTATCAACTAAAACAAAAAAGTCCACGGCTAATTAGGAGCACTCATTACAGGAAGCCAGTCAGGTAATAATTTCACATCACGCCGCCGATAATTGAATGATTCTTCAATGTCTGAATGTCTGTTTGAAAGAATCTCTTTTTCTCCTCAGCATCCCCCCTTTACTCCTTCCTCCTCTTTGTCTTTGAGGGAGATAAGAGAGGGACTGGATACAGGTAGCGCTGCCATATGCTCTTGAGCGAAAAAGCGCTTCTGTCAAAGCAAATGGGGGGGGTTTAAATATTGAAACTGCCGCTTCTCTTTTTTACATGACCGTGCCGAAACTACTCTTTATTCCGTCACTTTGATAAAGTCACAGACACCCAAATACACGGAAACACACACACACACACACACACACACACACACACACACACACACAAACCTCTTCCCCATTAATCTGAAGAGTTTGAAAAGCTCTCAGTGAAGTAGTTTAACTTGTTACGCAACCCCACCATCTTTCTGGTTCCTGTTTAAGAAAAGTGCACTAATCTTATCGAAATGTATCAGGAAGCTGAGTTGAAAAACGCTCCTAATTGTCGGTGCAAGTTGCAATAGAACTTTTCTTTTTGCACACTTTTTTTTTCAACCCTGTCCAACTCCAAACTATTTTTTGTCCCGTAAAGTAAGCACGCTAATGTGGTGCTTAATGATGAATTACAGAAATAAAATAAAACAAAAATTAAAGTGTATTATCTACTCTTAGGCAAGGGTGTATTTATTACAGACTAATTGTAGCAGAGGAAGTGCTTGAGAGGGGTGTGCTCTCGGGAGAGAGGGTGGGGGGGCCTCAGGGGAAATAAGAGAGCATGTTTATCTATCAAGACTTTATCAGAAAAACACTGTGGCGACTGCTCTTAAGATCAGAGATGGGGTAAATGAAAGGACTTATGCACAGGGGGGGGTTCAAGAGAAATAGGGGAGAGAAAAAAAAAGGCAGGGAGAGAAAGAGACGTGCCAGTGAGGCCGTGTTTGCGTCAATGCCAGGCTCTCAGAGAAAAAAGGCGGTTGTGATTAAAGCAGGAAAGAGAAGTTGGGTGAAACCTTTCTTCGAATCGGACAGCAAAACACAGACGTGGGAGGAAGGGGGGAGCAAAGAAACAAAACAAGAGATTGAAGGGTCAAATCGATGAAGGGGGAAAAAAGTAAAAGATTTACAAGATCAGCAAACGCCGCATGCAAAGTTTGAGATTTTATAAGCAAATCTACTCGAACAATCAAAGATGACATATCTCTAAATAAAAGAAATAGTAAATCTATGAGCCAAGAAGAAGTGGCCTCTCTAAACCTTTACAGAAGGATTTCCATATTGATCATCCAGATTTCTGAATTTTTGTTGCAGAAATGCCAAAAAACAGAAGATCTTTTAATGTCATCTGAAACTGGATAAGATATAAACTACAGGAATTAAAAATGTTCCTTTCTTCCTTTTTTCGATAAAGAAAAAGATTTTTTTTACTCTGTCATGTGATTAAGTTTAAACTTTTGAAATTACTAATCAAGGTAATATCACATGTTTAGTGCTCATCCTGTGATTCCTAATGATGTCATTTATGATCGGTTGCACGATGGATACCTTTTTGTTTTTTTTTGTGAAAGTAGAAACTCATTAGTTGGCTGATTTTCAACTGAGCACAAATATCCGGTTGAGCAAATTTTCTGTAAAAATGCAGGGTCGCCATGAGCATGTGCAATTGTCCAGGCTGGAGACTAGGATCTCTGACCACGTCCTAGGATTCCTTGCTTCTGTTTCCGACCCCAGAGCTTGATGTGGTCGCAGCCAACACTGCATTTCTCGGATTCCTCTCTGCCCTGCCTGACCTTCAGCATCATCAACGACTTATCTCCCACAACAAAGGCTACAGTGCACACTCATTAAAAACTCTGTGCATGCGCATGCATGCATGTGTGTGTACGCCCGTGCGTGCTTGTGTGTTGTGGATGACGAAGTTCATTAGGCCAGTGAATGTTTATAATGAAAAATGACCTCTCTGTAGGATGAAATTCTCCCACAGGACTTGTGTATGTTGGCTGGATGATTTCACACCCTCTCGCTCTCGCATTGTGTTACAACGAGCGACACCGTGAATACGATACGTCCACATTTGTAAACACATCGCAATGTTTTCCATCTGATTAGGTACTAAACTGCAGGAATGTGTGGCTGAAATTCACAGTGTCTCACTGTGGCCTTCTGGGAGAGGTGATTTGTATTTATACCAGACAAAATCAAACACACACACAGGCAAAGGGTGGACTTTTTTTTGTCCAATATCTTGATTTTTTCATGTTGTTATGGAAATGTCAGACTGGGGTGAGCTAGCAGGCTAGCCTGCTAGTAACTTGCCACTTGAAGGCAAGAGATTGCATCGATTCCCCTTAAATGTCCCCACTCTCTCTCTCCCTCTCTCTCTCTCTGTCTCTGTCTCTCTCTCTCTGTCTCTCTCTCTCTCTCTGTCTCTCTCTCTCTCTCTCTCTGTCTCGCTGTCACCACACACTCACATACATAGAAACATACAGCTTCCAGAGCCTCGCCTCAGGGTTTTGCACATGGGTGCTGTCCGGGGGTGGAGTCCGGCTCTGTCTATGTGTGTGTGTGTGTGTGTGTGTGTGTGTGTGCGTGTGTGTGTGTGTGTGTGTGTGTGTGTGTGTGTGTGTGTGTGTGCGTGTGTGTGTGTGCGTGTGTGTGTGTGTGTGTGTGCGTGTGTTTAATCTGGGTGCCCTCTGCCGTCTCTCATCACAGCAAAAAAACAGAACTCCACCTCTCCACCTTCCGTATTTCCTCTCTCTGCATCTGATTAACTTAACAATGTGGTATTATTTGCATGCTGATTTCAGAGACCCTCACCCCCTACCCTCCACCCACTCACCTACCTTATCCACCCCCAACCCTCCCCCGATTCTCAGACAAATAAGAGAGGCAGGATCAGAGAAATGTGATCGCGCAGCACAAGCCGACGCAATCTGCTTCAAAGACCAGGTGTGTGTAGCCCACCTCCCCCCTAATTCCCGCCCCTGTCATTTACCGTTTTACTCTCCTCTTTTCCACGAATAAGCCATGTGTGTGTCTTTAAGGTGATATTTTAATTAAATCTTGAGCAAGGAAAGGTCCCATTCCCTAATTTTTTTATTTATCTATTTACTTACTGACAAATTGTTGATTACAGGCTGATTTTGATGTTTTTTTGATAGCATTGTCATAAATAGGTGTTGTGTTCAAATACCTCGGTTTCATATCTTCAAATCTAAACACACTATTTAGGAGGGTTTTTTTATAATTTCTCTTGTATTTTCTTTATTTACATTTCTTATGTTAATATTTGCTTCACTATATCAACATTGTTTACTTATGGCATATTAACACACATTTTTCAATTTAAATTTTCTCCTCATATTTGGTTGTGTTTTGTTTTTTGTTTCGTTAGGAAATAAAGAGTATAAAAAAGAATATAATAATATATAAAAATATATTAATAATATACATCATATTAATAATATATATTATAAATATGAAAATAATATAAAAATATTCAGAATATAAAAAAAGGACCAGAACATCACTTTTTGTTATTTTTTATAAGCATAGTAGCTAAAATATTCCCCAGTCAATGGACAGCATTGAGGAAGGGGACTCTCTCCTATCTCCTTCTGCCTCATCAAGTCACTTCCTCAACGAGAACCGATGAATTAAAAAAGTGTCTCAATTAGCAACCAGTCTCCCATCAATAACCAATAAGTCAATGAATTTTTTACACAAAAAGTACCATTGCACTGCAGAAAAATGTGCAAACAATAAGAATAAATAAACCGCCCCTACCAACCAAAAAAAAAAGTACAATAAATCATTCTCGTCATATTCTTAATGTTGTGGCAACTGGATTTCAATTTCGTCCCTTTTAAGACAGGGGAATTTCTGATCATAACCACCAGGTTTGGGGGCTGGTCTAAGTTACGATGGCTTGTTATGAAAATGGAGCTGTTGTGAAAAACTTGGTCGAAGGGGGTTGTTTTGCCAATGGGGGTGTCGTTCGCTGGTAACAAAGGTACACCCGGGGATATACTGTATCTGAATTAAAATTTGAAAAGGTGTAGCCAAAGTTCTGAGTGTGAAACAATGGAGGGAAGGAACAAGGAACAAAGGAGTGAAAACGTGCTCGATCACATGAAATTATTGAACTGGTTTCACTTCTTTGTTTAGCTTTACCTTTTCACATTCCAATCCAGGTAATCCCCAAAAATGAACTCTTTTTTCCCAACATATGACATTTGCATTAGCATGAAGACCCTTGGACCTAGTTTCTGCCGATCAACTTGTACATTTACATAATGAGCCACCATAACCTAGACTCGCCCCAAACCGTGGCAGTCATATTCAGAAACTCACTGAGAAACACACTTCTTCAGAATTTACCATGGGCTGGATGATTGAGAACCTCACAGCCATGTTGCTGTACAACAATTCATCTAAAAATATGCAATGAACACGTAGTGTGTTGATCATTAAATCCATATTCAAAGATAATGACACCGGGACTTTCTGAATATCCTAACAATCAATAGACGCACTGAGCTTCTTTCTACTTCTTTTCCTCCTCTTATCTCGCCCTGGTGTATTTATGAGGTTGTATTATAATCAAAACTTGAACGAGGGAAGCCTGTCTTTTTATATTAATCATAGGCCGCGGCTGAAGTGAATAAATTCTGAAAGCATCTTCAAAATAGGTCGGTGGTACAGTTTGCTATTATTATCACATTTAAATGTCAACACAGAGCAAAGCCCTACAAATTAGTTCAGGCAGGCTTCAACCCCCATTTAACGTTTAAAGCGTCATACTGTAGGGCTCAAGGAATGATTTTAAATCAGTTAACACACACACAAATGCGCGTGCACACACAGACACACGTGCTTGCATGCTATACAATATTATATACACTGTGCATATAGAGCAAGATAGTGGTCTGTCTTTCAAACTTCTCATTGCAGATCGGAAGAGCACACGT
>CAAKHD010013449.1:30470-42065 GCA_901007705.1 Fistularia tabacaria
CACGACGCTCTTCCGATCTTGATTTTAAATCAGTTAACACACACACAAATGCGCGTGCACACACAGACACACGTGCTTGCATGCTATACAATATTATATACACTGTGCATATAGAGCAAGATAGTGGTCTGTCTTTCAAACTTCTCATTGCAACACAGACGTTTAACGCCCAACCTTTGCTTGTTTCGACTCCATCCTGTCTCTGAGAGGAGGGGGAACAACTACAGCAACAACAACAATGAAAAAAAGGAGAAATAAAGAAACAGAAACAATGCATTGGCTCTCATGAATAATAAATCGGGCTGTCATTCTGCACAGAGAAGATCCAGGTTGCAAGCATCTCCGTATGAATCCACTGTCCGAGTGAATAAATCAACGAAGGGGTTGGGAGTGTGTGTGTGTGTGTGTGTGTGTGTGTGTGTGTGTGTGTGTGTGTGTGTGTGTGTAGGGGGGTCTCGCCTATCGCTGCTAAATGACAACAATTATTTGAAACACATCTGTTCATGTGCGCCGCAAGCGAGCCCCTACAGAGCAGCGGGAGACAAAAGGAGCCCCGCCGCCGTTGTTCAACACGTCAGTGGTGGGGAATACCAAGCAGAGTTCACTCATTTTACAAGCTCCGACACAAACAAACGCACCGTCTTCAGGCAGGAATCACGTCCAGTCCGACGTAAAACAGTCGGCATTCATGTCCTCCACACAACACGCAACCGTATTATTTCGCTTTCAATAGAAAATCTGAGTTAAATAAAAGGTCCAATCCTCCGGACGTGATGGCTGGACATAATCGGAAAAAAGTTAAGAGCCAACAGGATCAAAATTATCTATATATTTTTCTTGATAACTACTTTGAAAGGAGTTGAATGGATATCCAGAAATCCTTAGCCTGGGATCTGAGTTTCAATCCATTGTATTTTTAAGAACTCCTACATATTTGGACTGATTATAAACTTGCATGAAACTAAATATTCTTCCCAATAATATGAGGTAGTCTTAGTTTCAAAGAAAAGTTTATATGTTATTGTTTTTTGTTTGTTTTTGTTTTTGCATAATGCTGCGATTTCCCAATGAAGACCAGGTTAGTAAATGTTACATATTGGCTACCCATGCTGTCATGTTGGTGTCAATCTGTCACGAAAATCATTTAGCACATGGAAATTCGCCATGAATTTTTTTTTTTTTCTCACCACAGTCACTCAACTGATTTAGATAAAGTTATATAAGAAAATGAAAAAAAAATCTGAAATAATACAGTAATTACTCATTTATTGCCATTATTTTGTAACTTAAATCGTGTGAATCCTTAAAATAGAGTCAGCAAGCGTCATCTAATGATTTGCAACAAACAGCTAAAAATCACAATCCACTTAACACTTGTGACCCAACAGCACACACTCACACTCACACACATAGGTGAAGTGGCCTAGAAACCCTTTTTTGTCAGAAAAATAACCGTGCTACTCCATTTCATCCAGATGCAGCATGAAGTTGGACTGACACACACAAGCACATAGCGCCGACTTTATTTGCACGACTACCCCCCCCACACACACACACACATCCCCACTCTTCACCTCCACCGCTCGGGATAGGACAGAGTCAAGCAAACATGCGAACGACAATGACGTAACAACCCTGTGAGACATTTAGATCGCTAACTGAGACAAAAGTGTGTTTCGGGGCACTAGCAGCCCGATAGATGGAGTGAGCATGGAGGTCAGAGTCGGTGCACATGAAGCAGCTGAATCTGAGAACAAAAGTGGGTCACAGAGACTCCAGTATCAGCTTATGACTGCCCTATTACATCAGCATAAGTAACTGTATACCGATGGCTAACTAGCTTACAGAAGCGACCCAATCCCCGTCTACCGGCGTGGCGCTACCCCAAGGCTCCGATGCAAGTCTTTTCCACAGCACTGTAAACTAAATGCTCCCCAGGTGTGTCTAATGGGGACAAGCCAAAATGTCAAAGCATTATGGATCCTTTTTCACAAACAGAGCGGCCCTTCAGGCTTTAATTGACTAGGTTGTAAAATGAAGCTAAGCGATGATGAAGATGAATACGTATCATTACAGCAGGGTATCCCAAATCAGAAGAACGGAGGGAAAATCAGCATTATTTTTTCATAGATGAAATGGAAGGGTTTTTTTCTTTAGTTTTTTTGAAATTCATCAATTTCATCATATTTTTTTAGCAATGGATTCCGATATTTCCTAACCCAATTGATTTTACTATTATGAACTATTCATGCGCAAAATTGATAAGAAGTGACCCAATAGAACTAAAACTAATCAGTTAAAGGATTATGATAATGAGCATAAATAAAGAAATCAATTTAAATAATAAAAAAGGTAAAGTGTTAAAACCTAAGAAATTGCAAAATATTTATTAATTTACAAACATTCCTATGAATAAACAGTACATTCTTTGAGGAGAAACTCAGGAAAAAAAAACATGTATTTGCAACTAATCTGTAAAATTCATGGGAAATTAACTTAACTGGAGCTAAAAAAAAAATGAAGGAATTTGAATTAAATCACCTCTACTCAAAAAATTAGTGAAAAAATAAGAAATACATTTAAAACAATCCCTAATATTATTTTGAGAAATCACGTAAAACATTAACAGGAATGCCTAAACTTTCAAAGGGTATGAGTAAACAACGGCAAGGTACAACTTCAATAAAAAGAACAAATTGAGACACAACTGGAAAACCTTCCAAATTAAGAGTCGTTGCACTGCATTACAACTCTAAGAATATAAGCAAGTGAGTATTTTGGAATCAGCAATTTTTAATGGCATGTCTTTTCCTGAAGATCAAAATCGGGACATTTCCAAAAACCACAAACAACTCGATTTGTGAACTGTTTATGAGCTTTGGGAAACTTTGAGAACGTCTGAGAAAAGCCGAGATCGGAGCCCAATGGGGCTGAGCGAAAGCGGCAAGGAGAGAGAAACACTGAGGGGAACACGTGTTCTCCTCCCGCTCACTCCTGGACGCTTCCTCTCCGAAGCCAATGGAAGGATGGTGCCTTTGACGACTTCAAAAAGTCGTCAAACCTGAGAAGAGAGCAGGAGACAGAGGGAAGACAGGGAGCCCCCGTTACCGTCCCGCGGCCTTCGTTTACCAATTATACTGAGTAACTGCTGACAGGTGGGTTGTCACCGTGTCTGCCCCCCCCCATCACTTCCATGCTGCTGCCTCACAGTTTAGCTGCCGCTGCTGCTGCAAAAGGAAGCTCCTGACTCCTCCAGGCAAAACAGAGGAGACAAAAGACAAGGAGAATAAAGAGGATAAGGAGGAGGCGGAGGACGAGAGCGGAGAGTTTGGCTTCCAGATTCACCGTTTGATTTTGAGAGATGGTGAAAGGAGGCAGCAGTGATGATGGAGGGCGAGAGAGATTGGAATGGAGGAGGGCCCCGTATCCACCCATGTTGCAAAAATGTAGATAATTGGTCAGCATAAAAACACAAATATCCTGCGAGAAATTTATATTGCAATAATAGCGAAATAGTTGATGGACATAGTGTTAGCATGGCACGCGCGCAGCATCTAACTCATTGCAAAGTTTCTTTTTAACTTTTACACAAAGCCGGTAAGAGCAACGCAGGTGCTGAACGGAACTTTTGATGGGAGGTCCCCACAAGCAGGTGCCCCCCCGCCTTCAACACGCCCACATCTCAAAGACTCAGCCAGCCAACAAACACGGCTGAAACAAAACAGAACCGTAATGGCTCATTAAAGGGAATGGAGACGACTTCGGCAAACAAAGCAGCTTTCAGCGGCCTGTCAACCAAACTCCCGCGACGCCACGTCCAAACTCATGCTAGCAACGCTGTGGCAAAAAATGACTTCCTCCCACAAACTTGAGGTGGTTCAGAGTGTTGCGACTGCGCGCGGTGCGTCCCTGTTTGTTCAGTGACAAATCTTACAAGTGCAGCAGAGTGACTCTCTGCTGAGTTCTGAGGAGACGCAGGAAAAACTTCCCTTTTTCTGACTGCACAGAGAAAAGAGGCTCCACTGCTGTGACACAGGCAGGCGACCCGCAAAGGGTTAAAGGTCAATCTCTAAACATCCAGTCAGGATGTCTGGAATACACTCCTTTCAACGGGTCAGCCAGCTGTCAAAAGGAAATACATAACTACCAGAAATGAAAAAAAAATTAAAAATATTTACATGGAAGTGCAAGGACTCCATTTTTAACATGCGTTTATCTTTCAATATTGCCTAAATGCAGCCTCAGGGCGGCACAGGCCAGTGCCCCCTGGAGCCAGACTCGGGGGGGGGGGGGGCAAAGGCCAGTGTCTCCCTGAGCCGGTCCCAGACACGGATAAATGCAGATGGTTGAGTCGGGAAGGGCATCCGGCGTAAAACTTTAGCCAAAGACAAACATGCGAAATCAAACCTAAAAGTTAGATGGAGAAGGTTGATTCGCTGTGGCGACCCCTGAGAGGAAAAGTCGAAAGGAGAAGAAAAAGAAGAAGATCTTTAAATATTGGGTAACTGCCAGATTACATTCCAGTAATTTTAAGAGGATTTTAACTTGATTTACTGAGATATAGGCAAGAAAGAAAACATAAGTAAATAACTAAGACACTCGGGAAAATATGCGAAATGATGGCAAAAATAAAAAACACCGATGACATCATATCGATTGCACATGTCACGGAAAGTGCAGGTTTCCATCAGCTACACTCGCTAGCGTCTGATTTAACCTTTGACCGGCACGACCGAGGCGTAATGTGATTCAGTCTTCTCCACTTTCCAAATGTTACTGACTCAGAAGCATTTCACTAAATGAGCCATTTCATGAGGGTTATGAATGTATGCACTGTTCCACCACCACCACGCTAATTTGAGCTTCTGGGGAAGAATTTTTTCCCAGAGTGCAACAGGTGACAGTGTAATTCCACTGTTTAGCCACCATTATCCTAATAGCTTCAAAGCCCAGTCAACTCCTGGTGATTTGGTCTGAACATCAACCAGAATAATTCCACATCTTTGGATATACGTTAAGTAAAAAACCCTTCAGACGGGAATATTTCTGGAAGAAGCCCAGGATCCAGAGTATCAAGAAAAAAAAAAGGACCAATTATGTAATATTTGAAGATAACAATGAAAAGGGTAATAATCCACCTTTAACGTGACTCTCAGAGGTTATGGAGAGGAAATGTTCACCGTTCCAATTAATCTATAGAAGTAATTAAAAAGCTATTATTGTAATAGATAATGAAAAAGCGAAGTTTCAAATGCTGCGTTTTTTTAAATGGATTTATTTATCTATTTTGTTGATTAGGGCGTTGCATGAATAAAAAGCTTTACACAATCAGAGAGCAGAATTCTGTACGGCACTGATTTCACATAAAGCACTGTAATAGGTATCAGTTGTTACGGTATTGTAATACCGCGACAACCAATAGTTTAATGTTTATAACTGCAGCCGTAGCATTTCATTAAATATTGTGGACAAAGAAGAAGGGAGACTGCATCCATTAAATTGTGAAGTTTGATGGTTCCACGAGTTTTTCTTCTGCTTTGAAGCGCTTCTAACTTTTTTTTTTTTTTTTTTTTTTTTCCAGGAACTTCGGAAGCTAGTCCGCGCAGCTAATCCAAACGGCTGACCCTGAATCGCCACCTGCTGCAGGGAAAGTACAGTTGTATTTGCTTAGCAATCCTGCGGTAATTAAGGAAGGCCCACACCATGTCTAAACCTCTTCCTGACACAGTGTTGTATCTGCGCTGCATGGAGTGCACAGAGTAATAAGAGGCTTAAAGCTCATGTACCTGCCGCGCAGTGTTTCTATCTCTGTGCGCACGTCTCTTCAGAGAAGACAGGGATGAGAGATTAAAAACAACACAAGAAAGAGATGATGATAAAAGAAGAATTAACCAACCTTGCTGCTTTTTTAATTACTGAGAAGTCCACCTCTTGTGTGAACACACTATAAATACGCTCCGGCTCCAAAAAGGCTCTGAAAATTCCAGCTTGTAAATGAACACACACACACACACACACAGGCACGCACATAAGCACACACACGTACACCAGTTTCACAGAATGACCAAAATGTGAACCCGGCACTTCTTAGAAACTGGGCCAAACCATATGTCCTTCTGCATATTTTGGGATCAGACTAATTCATTCTGATGACGGCATAAGAAATGATACGTTCCGAAGAAAAAAGAGGAAATCTGAGGGTGAAAATAGGAAAGGGAACATGGGAGAGGGGGCACGGGGGGGCCTAGGGGGTTGATACATATGAGCACTGCATGTGGTAATAAGGTCGGACCTTCCTATGGTTGGCACTCGGAGAAATTTCCGGAAACATAACAGACAGGAAAGGAAAGGAAAAGTTGCTGTTTTTCCGGAGCAGGTGTGCAATTTTTTATATAACTTCAAGGCCTTAACATACAAAAGAAAAAAAAAATAAAATTAAAATAAAAAAAATAAAAGGGATGATACATTTAAAAAAGAATTATGGTCCCACTTTGACAGTAATGATATTTCGTGGTTCTCTGTTCTCGAGAAGGATCAAGATAGTATCCAAAAGCGAGTAAAAAAACATTTAATACATTTGAAAGGTAATTAGACCTTCATAATTCTTCTATTTTTCTGCTTTTTGGTCTATTTTTCCTGTCAACCTTGTGACCAAAATGTTATTTTTTTATTTTATTTCATTTTATTTTATTTTCCCATCTAACCAGGGAGTCATTTTTCCCATTTTCTTTTGGAAACACTTTAGCATTTCCAGCACTCTCCACTAGGAGGTTCAGTTACCACCATGAGCCAAGGATAATGTTGTGATGCAGAAACACAATTAGAGCGGGCTAATCATTAGGAGAAATAGACACTAAGATAAAATGAATTACAATAAGAAGAAAAAAAAATTGAGCGCCTGCCTCTTGATGCTGAGATGGTACTCCTGACATACACAAACATACACACAATATAGCTCATTTAGAAGTAGGAATTACTGAATGATGGAATTGGCATTTTGGATAACTCCGATTTTTTAAAACCTTTTTTTTTTTTACGTACAGGCTCTTGAGTGTCAAGAAATGAACCTACAGATTTGTCTTTATTTTAATCATTATTTTAGAGAGCATTTTAACTTTAAACAAACGTATGTAGTTTCCCTCCAAAACACAAAGAGGAACTGAATCTACCGGCATGTGTAAATTATCTCGATGTCCATAGTGTTTTCAGTTCTCGCAAATGAACAAACAGTAAAGCATCCCTTAAACAATACTAAGAAAAAAAAAAAAAAAAATCAGAGATTCTTATTGTATCTAATCCAGTCGTCTGCGATGTGAAGTCGGTGCCAGTGTGTCAGAAAACATAACATAATTGTCTTTCAGTTGACAAGAACTAAAAATACACGGACAATGGTGGCGAGATGAGCTGTGGCAGGGAATGTTTTGTCCTTCACCAGTGTTTTCACTCCACTTTCCCATCCCGAGAGCGCCGCTGCAGAATAAACGGATATGTGAATTAAAACCCCATTGTTTTAACACAGATCCGCTGCTAAATATAGGCGTCATTCTTGTTCTCCTCCAGCCGTTAAGAATTTCGCCCCGTTATGTGTTCTAGCGTCCTTTATCCCTTTTTGCCGCCATCTCGGATACATTATTTTTGAAGCGTGTGCGTCTACGGGTGTGTGCGCGTGTCCCAGGGCAACACACACACACATACAGTTCAGCCAAGCGATTTTTTTTTGCAATTAGAAAAGACACAAAAATAATTATTCCGCGGCTCAGTCAGTCGACATATCCTGAGTCAATGGTGCACGGATCACGTGTTTAATAAAAGAGGTTAATCAGTTGTTAATCAGAGGATTAATAACGTGTTATTTTCTTAACAAAACCATTAATATTATGCCATAAATATTTAATGTTGATAGGTCTTTTTTTTTTTTTTCTTTTATTTGGTAGGAGAAAAAGGAGTGGGATTGGGCGGACCCTGGATGTGCTTGGCGATGCGGGGCAGAGTGAGCAATATCCAGACATTAATGTGCATTAATCATGCTTTGGTGAAGACAAATAAATTCATTCATGTTTATTAATACAACCTTGGAGAAAACAATACTCTTTACATTATTCACTGAGTTATTAATAAAGGATTTATGAACAGGAGGACCACGGGACGGGGCGAGGGAGGGGGAGAAAGAGAAAAAACAAAAAAGGGGAAGGGGAAGGAGTGGGAGGTCAGTCAGAAGCCAGGAGCAAAAGTTCATTAATGTTTGGGGTGGAAGGGGTACAACCGTTTAGGGACAATTGTGGGGGGGGTTGAAGCGTGTGTGCATGTGTGTGCATGTGTGTGCATGTCCATGTGTGTGTCCGCCGCTGGAAAGCTGGGGGTTAAATTTGTTCTCTCCTTAACAAATTACCCTGCCCATTTGTTAATCAAGGCAAAACAAATATTGCTTTTCATTCGCTCCATTTGTTCGAATGAACATACAGACGTTCCCAAAATACTCATTCCCAGCTCAAATGTAATTAAATAGTGCCTTTAGTGAAAACATGCAGTGGTACTCCAATTAGTTGTGGTTTTTCTTTATTTCTTTTTTTTTTTTTTGTCTGGTGAAGGCAGAGAATGGCAGTGGGTATGCCCCGGGCAGCGCGATGTCCAGAAGTGGAAGTGAGTTTTCGACAAAAATTGGGAGTACAAGGAGTGGGTTGGGGGGCTGAGGTGCCATGCGTGTATATTTATGTATGTGTGTGTTGAACAATGTTCGACTCGTAAAGAGCCCAAAAGTGTTATTTTTGTCTTCTGTCTGGAGACAGAACATAATGTTTGACCCCGAAAAGTTTGACAGGAAGTGACAACACAAATCCTCAAATAGGAGCTATTTTCAGTTTCTTCAACCTCAAATTGTCCTTTGGCTTCAAACACCTGTGACCCATGGTTACAGAAATTTTCTTCTTTCACTTATTTCAAAATAAATCAGAGAATAGAATAACAAAAAACCCAGTTTGATCTATTTGTCAGTTTTCTGACTTTTGTTAGTGTTCTAAACACAACTGTGTTTTTTAGTGAAAGTATGTAACCTTGACAAAGTCTGGTTGACTGGATGAAGTCATTTTTTTTCAATAAATACTGTAATAATTTCATTGTTATAACACAGGGCATCAGACTTAATTATTAAACCGTGATTAATCAGATAAATAGCTTGGGTAATTTATTGGGCTGAAACAACATTTATCTTGAAATGGTTTGTACTTGTATTGCGAAAATGGAAAAAAAGTCTACTGAAGTTTGAAAGAATGTTTCACTTCTTTTAAAGAACAGTTTTCATTGATTAATAGCTGTTATTTTTTTAACTTTCAAATTAGAACAGGAAATTGATTAGTGTTAGTTTTTTTCTGTCACACTTTTAATCTGTAGCTCATGTATGTATTGATTTCTGACATTTCGTTTTATTAGAGTTTCCTCAAGTTATGTGCAATGAACAAGAAAAGATGATCAACTTATTTAGCACTTATTGAGTGCAGGATAAGCGGTGCAGAGAATGAATGAATGAATGAATGAATGGATGGATAGATGGATGGATTGATTGATTAATCAATTAGTCAATTTCAATTGTATTAATTCATTTAATATTTGATTTGGTAAAGATTTATTTCCCTAGTGATTAGATAATGGATGATAACTTGGGAATCATTTAAAAGGAATTGGACCTTGAGTATGCTTCATCTTACCATTTTGTGGTAAGTGAGCATGTAAAAATAACAACGTCAAGCAACAACGCTACCTTAGCAAAATGGTCATCATCTCCTATTACACACCTAATCCAAGCCACAAATTCACACTTCAAACACGCATTTTCTTGTGTCTAATAATACATATCATAATGATATATATCTTGAAACATGATGTCAACTGGCTATGACCAGCTTGTAATTGATATATAGGCTCCGCTCTCTCTCTCTGCCCCCAACAACTTTTTTGCTGACTTCGGGGTCCTTACAGTCGAGATAAGTCCTTGAAAATAATAAATCTTGTTTTTATGTTTTTAGCTTTAAATATTTGCTAATCTTTTGCTCATTTTTTTTTTTCGAGCCTGCTATTTTTTCAGTTTGTTTGTTTGTGTTTTTAAAGGTCAGTTTCTGGTTTGATTTTTCAGCTCATTTAAATATCCGTCTCCGGTCCCGCTGTCACAATAAAGGGTTTCTGAGTAATCTGATGTTCACTTTATTCCTTCGCTTCAACCAAGAGCAACAAGAACCCGACCACCACCACCAATATATCCTCCACTCCCCCTCCATCCTTTGTGGCATTCCTTGCTCCCCCCAGCAAGCTTCCTGAATTAAACTGCCAGCTTCCTGTTCTTTTATATGCACGGCCACATCTGGGGCAGCGGCTCGTAGGGCCCGGACGCTTAATAACAATCACCTTCCCTTTCACTCGGCCCTGATTGTTTCTAATTCACCCTGACAGATAGTAGCTGACAAGCCGCCCGCGCCTCCCTCCCTGCGTGACCCAGGCTCACTCAGCACACTTATAAGGCCTGTCATTTTTAATATTTGATTTTCACTTCGTAAAAAGTTATGTGTTTTAGAGCTGCCACAGCCCCCCCCTCCCAATCATATGATGAAATCAGTATTTAACAGAACGGACGCCCATCCCTCCCTTCCGTCTCCCCTCTTGGCCCCCGTCTTTGCCGTTTTTTCCTTTTAAAGGGCTCAAGCTCCCCACCTCTTCCTCCTCTTCCTCATTAATTATCTCCGCTTTCTTCCTCTCTTTCTGCCTTCATCACTTCCCACCCTCTCCTCCCTTTCTGTCCCTTCTGCTCAATCTCTTAGTTTATGAAGGCAAGCGAGACGAGGATTGGAAGCAGTGGCTCTAACCCGCAGCCGCAGACAAATGCGTAGCCGCCATCCACCCGTTGGACAGGCAGCCTCGCTGGCTTCAAGTGTTATTTGCTTTCCATTGATTCCCATTAAAGGTATATGGAGCCATGTAAAATGCCTATTAGTCTGGCGGATCATTAAATGAAAAGATGGATTCATCGACATCTTGACGGATGACATTTTGCAGGGTAATCAATAGAGCCCTTCGATAAAAATACAATTTCAAGTTTAAGACAAAGAGGAAAAAAGGGCATCTGAGATGGGGGAGGACAGATGAGGAGATGGATTGATACAATACATGGAAACCAAAGTCATCCTCACTTCCAGCACTCCTATTGAACGCTGTCGTTTGGCATGCATGAGCTGAACTGCCTTTCATTGCTTTGGTTCACTTTTTTCTTTAAACAATCAAATAGTATGCGGAGACAAATCTCATGCATGTGTGTGCATTACATCAAATTAATTTACTGTAAAAAGGTATCATATCTCTTTTCAGAGTGTTTAGTATGTCCATTGGTTCTCATTTTATTAGCCAAACAAAAAGGCGGTCTGCGGATACAGCCATGTAAGAAACAGAAAACAAACACCATAAACACACACACACACACACACACACACACACACACACACACACACACACACACACACACACACACACACACATTCTCATATAAACAAAAGAATATAACACACATAAATAGACACACTCTCACAAGAAGACACGGGGTGGGGGCGTTTTCTT
>CAAKHD010013449.1:45905-56886 GCA_901007705.1 Fistularia tabacaria
CCTTTCTCTTTTTGGTTTAGTGGTGATTATTTTATAAGTGGAGGGGGGGGGGGGGGGGGGGGGGGGGGGGGGGGGGCTGAGCTAAGCCCAGTGTGGGCCTTCGTCGCTATGAACCACCAGGGACCCTGTGTTTCATCGGTAGTTTAGCAGAAGTAGCATCATCCCTAATCCTCTGCTTTTTTGCTCAGAACATCTGAATTTCCAGACAAAAACCAACAAACATGAAGAACAGATTCATGCATGAAGTCATTTTTTATCCAAAATCAAATGGTTTGTGTTAGTGTTTTCTTCTGTTTAAAACCAAGAACAGTTAAACAGTTACTCGGTTTCCCATGCGAATGAATACAAATCTCTGCAAGCGGAATCTGATATCTACTGTGTTTGGTGTGTGTTTTCATCGATCTGTGACTCAGTTGTTCCTTAGCTTTTTTGAAAACCTCAGCCCAACAGATCCAAATCCCTTCAGAGTTCCACGGTGCCTTCTCGAGAAACGTTACAATATCATTAAAACTTTGATAAAGAAAGGGGGAGACTAAAAAAGATATGAAGAGAGATCTGATTCCAATGTCCTTGCATCCTAACAATTAGAAAGTTACATTGTAAAATTGTAAAAACTGGCAGGGAACTCAATTGTACCAAAATGCCCCTGACCTAAACCACACCCCTTGCCCATAGTCCCATGGGGTGAGAGGCCACACCCCTTAGTACCGCCCCCCCCACACACACACAGAAGGGACTCCCGGAAACAAACTAGTCCCTCATGGGGGGCTTGAGCAGCCTGTCATAACGCGTGTGTCGTCCCTTGGTCGAAGTAGCATGAGGCACTGGGTGTTGGACCTGTGGAGGTACAGCTAGGGAACTGGAAAGAGGGTGACCTCGACAGGGAACCTGAAAAGGAAAAACAACTTCCCCAGCCACCCTGAGTGGCAGCTTGGGCCCATCCAGTGTAAGTTGTCCCTACACCCACTCATATCGAGGACAAAACTCTTAATGCCCGTCTCCAGAACCCGTAATGGCCCGTCGTATGGGTGTTGAAGAGGCGAGCTGTGACCATCATGTCTCATGAACACAAACTGAGCCGACATGAGCCCTGCGGGCACAAAAGACCGCAGGAAACAGTGGTGGAGAAGAAAGGATCCGCGGCTGGATGGAGTGGGGGAGCAGATTGCTCCGGCAAAGATTCTCCCGGGACTTGCAGCGGCTGACCGAGAAACAGCTAGGCAGGTGACACGTTGAGGTAATCTTTAGGTCGAGGCCCGGGTTAAAAACGACCGCCATTGGTGCCGATAACCTATAGGGTAGCAGTTGAAATTGGGCAACTGTGGGTCGAAGAAGGAGAGGAGGAAGGCGTGTTCTGAGGCAGAGGGAAGAGGAAAAGCAAGAGTCTGGGACTGAGAGTAGGGACTTTGAATATTTGGACCATGACAGGAAAAGGTAGAGAGTTGGTTGTCATGATGCAGAGAAGGAAGATGGATATACTGTGTGTCCAGGAGACCAGGTGGATAGGTAGTAAGGCTCAAAGCTTAGGAGCACGGTATAAGTTGTACTATCATGCTACAGATAGGAGGAGAAATGGAGCAGGAGATATCTTGAAAAAGGAGTTTGTTAAGAATGTTCTGGAGGTGAAAAAAATGTCATATAGACTTGGAAATTGACGGTGCGATGCTCAATGTTGTTCATGGCTATGCCCAGCAGGTAGGATGTGAAGAAGAGGAGAAGGAGAAGTTATGGAATGAGTTAGATGAAGTGATGCAGAATATCCCCAGAGATGACAGATTGGTAATTGGGGCAGATTTCAATGGGCATGTTGATGCAGACAATAGAGGTGATGAAGAAGTGATGGGCAGGTGTGGTATCCAGGATCGGAACCCAGAGGGACAGGATGTGGAGGACTTGCAAAAAGGATGGAAATGGCTGAAGTGATTTTTAAAAAAAAAAAAATTCCAGAAAAGACAGGAACATAGGGTAACTTATAAGAGGAGGTAGGAGCAGGCAGGTAGACTACATCTTGTACAGACAAGGTAGTCTGAAAGAGATCAGTGACTGAAAATTAGTGGTAGGGGAGAATGTAGCCAGACAGCATAGGATGGTGGTTTGTAGGATGACTTTAGTGACAAGGAAGATGAAGAGGACAAAGGCATAGCAAAGGAAAATGTGGTGGGAGCTGAAAAGGGAGGAGGGTTGTATGGTTTTCAGGGAGGAGTTGAGAAAGGCTCTGGGCGGTCAGGGAGAGCTTCCAGATAACTGAACAACTGCAGCTAATGTGATTAGGGAGACAGGTAGGAGAGTACTTGGTGTGTCGTCTGGAAGGGAAGTAGATAAGTAGACCTGGTGGTGGAATGAGGAAGTGCAGGAGTGTATACTCGGCGGTTAGCAAAGATGAAGTGGGACACAGACGGGACTGAAGAGAACAGAAAGAAGTACAGGGAGAAGAAGCGCAAGGTAAAGATATAGAGGTAGCAAAAGCAAAAAAAAGGGCATACAATGACTTGTATGCTCTATTGGACAGTAAGGAGGTAGAGAAGGATTTATACAGGTTGGCAAAACAGAGAGATAGAGACAGAAAGGATGTACAGCAGGTCCGGGTCATTAAGGATATAGAGGGAAATGTATTGACAAATGCTAGAAGAGTGATGGGAAGATGGAAAGAGTACTTTGAAGAGCTGATGAATGAGGAAAATGAAAGAGTAAGAACGGTAGAAGAGGTGACTGTTGTAGACCGCAAAGTAGCATAGATTAGTAAAACTGAAGTGAGAGAGGCACTGAAGAGGATGAAGAATGGGAAGCCAGTTGGTCCTGATGATATACCACTGGAGGTATGGAAGTGGCTAGGGGAGGCAGTGGCAGAGTTTCTGACTAGAATATTCAACAGGATCTTAGAGAGTGAGAAGATGCCTGAGGAATGGAGAAGAACAGTGGTGGTGCCCATTTTTAAGAATCAGGGGGGTGTGCAGAATTCTTGTAACTATAGAGGGATAAAGTTAATGAGCCATACAATGAAGTTATGGGAAAGATTAGTGGAAACTAGACTGAGAGCAGAAGTCAGCATTTGTGAGCAGCAGTATGGTTTCATGCCTAAAAAGAGTACCGCCAGATGCAGTATTTGCTTTGAGAATGCTAATAGAGAAGTACAGAGAAGGTCAGAGCGAGCTGCATTGCGCTTTTGTCGACCTAGAAAAAGCCTACAACAGGGTGCCGAGAGATGAACTCTGGTTTTGTGTGAGGAAGTCTGGAGTAGCAGAGAAATATGTTAGACTGGTCCAGGACATGTATGCTGGTTGTGAGACAGTGGTGAAGTGAGCTGTAGATGAAACAGAGAAGTTCAAGGTGGAGGTGGGACTTCATCAGGGAGCCCCTGATCTGAGCCCCTTCCTGTTTGCAGTGGTGATGGACAGGCTGACAGATGAGGTTAGACAGGAATCTCCATGGACCATGATGTTTGCAGATGACATTGTGATCGGTAGTGAGAGCAGGGAACAGGTTGAGGGAAATCTTGAGAGGAGGAGGTTTGCTCTGGAAAGGAGAGGAATGAAGGTTAGTCGCAGCAAGACAGAATATATGTGTGTGAATGAGAGGAACCTGGGTGGAACGGTGAGGCTGCAGGGAGTGGAGATCAAGAAGTTGGAGGATTTCAAGCACTTGAAGTACTTAAGGTCAACAGTCCAGAGCAATGGAGAGTGTGGAAAAGTGGTTTAGAAACTGATTCATGCAGGTTGGAGTGGATGGAGAAAAGTTTCAGGGGCACTACGTGATAGAAGAATATCAGCCAGAATAAAAGGAAAGGTGTACAAGACAGCAGTGAGACCAGTGATGCTGTTTGGTTTGGAGACAGTGGCATTGAAGAAAAGACAGGAAGCAGAGCTGGAACTAACAGAGATTAAGATGTTGAGGTTTTCTTTGGGAGTAACGAGGATGGATTGGATCAGGAAGTAGTCCATCAGGGGGACACCACATGCTAGATATTTTGGAGAGTAGGTCAGAGAAGCCAGACTGAGATGGTTCGGTCATGCACCGAGGAGGGATGGAGAATATATTGGTAGACGGATGCTGGAATTGGAAATGCCAGGCAGGAGGTCCAGAGGAAGACCGAAGACATGATTTATGGATGTAGTGAGGGAGGATATGAAGTTAGTTGACATGCGAGTGGAGGATACAGAGAATAGGGGTAGATGTGGATGGTTGATTCGCTGTGGCAAACCCTGAAGAGAAAAGCCGAAAGGAAAAGACGAAGATGAGGTGAAGTCGTCAGCATCAAGTCAAAGCCGCTGAGAGTCAGCGAAGCTCAAAGTGTTCCCGAAACAAAAAGGTGCATCATCGCCACTGCCGACAATACACACAGCGATTATATGCTCAATGCGGGCGAAACCGGCAGCCAGCGAATTTGAGAACAAAAGTCTCTACATGCTCTCTTGCCTGGGCTCCTTATGACTTGAGGTGGTCTGAGCTTTAAGATGAACCCGTTAAACAATTTTACTGGTTGAAAAACTCAACACACATTAAGAAAAAAAAAATGGGAAGGTTTTAAGAACTTAACAGTATTGCCATTTCCAAGCACCTTGGGTGGAAAAAAATAATGATAAAACAAAAAAATAACCAAATTTATCAATGTACGATATTGTTTTATGTGCTCGCCAAGCCTTTAGGGATTGGAAAAGTAGGACTCCAAACGATTTGGGGGCTTGTATCAACATCTGTTCATCATTAAAATGTTTACCTGAATGTTGCACTGCTTACAGTAAACTTGGGGCAATCGCAAGAAGGAAAAGCAAAGGCATGCTTTTTTTTTTTTTTTTTTCTGGAAAACATCATTACCGGTAGTCTTCTGACATGAAGCACACTTCTAAGGTGTAGCCTCCCCCATCTGTGCTCCCCGCCACGGCGGGAGGAGGGAAGATGAACCTGAGTGACCATAAAACCCGAATGGCCTTCACTTAGTGTTCCCTGCATCCCTCTTTTCCATCACACTCCCTGCCACACCCTCTTCTTCTTTTTTCTGTCTTTTTATTTTATTTTATTTTTTTTATTTTTTTCCCCCCTGTACTATGAATAAATTTAGTCTGTCCCGGACATGAAAATGTCAAATACCTAAAATACACCTTGGCTAAATAGCATATTAATTTTTAATGCCTGCTCATCCTATGCTGCTATTCTCATATCAGGCCTGTCTGCCAACAGCTGTTGCTGGCTCTCCGGCTGGGAATTTATCATCCATCTAGCTAAAGGAGGGAAGAGAGAGAGAATAAAAAAAAGAGGGGTGAGAGAGAGAGAGAGGGAGATGGCAGACATTGTTCAGATGAAGATACGAAGTAGGGGAGGGACACATCTGAGTTTTCATGGATCTCTACCTTGCACCTTACGAGTCCTTTTTTTTTTTTTTTTTGCTTCTCTGATATATGAGTGGGATCCAATTACACTAATGCCAAACATAAATTGCTCAAGATTCCTTCCTTTTTCTTTTTTTTTCTCCCCCCCACCCCCAGTCTTTGTGGTGTTTTGCAGCATGAGCCTCTCATACATAAAAGAGAAATAGTGATGACATTGACGCCGGAGGTAGTGACATTGGAGAGCGCGGCAGCAGGAGACGCAACGCACTGAAGCAACGTGCCAGTGTGGGTGTTAAATGCCACCCATGTGTGTTTTTAGGTGGCATGTGGTGGATGATTATCATAGATTATCACAATCCAGATTGTTACAAGTTCTGTCTGCGTACATAGCGGCAGTGTACTGTAGCCGTGTTACTGTGTGTGTGTGTGTGTGTGTGTGTGTGTGTGTGTGTGTGTGTGTGTGTGTGTGTGGTTTAAGGCAGAGTGCCTTTGGGGATAAGACTAAAAGTGAGTGAACAGTTGGAGTGTGTAAGTCCATGCGTGCATTTATTTGTGTGTTTGTCTCTTGTTCTTTTATCCCTCCAGTGCCAAAAGCAAGTACCATACAGGGTTTAAGGAATGTGAAGGGGATTTTTTTTGCTACCGTTTAAGGTATTCAACACCGAGGTGGATATTTTTCCTATCATTTCTGCCTTTTGATCTGAATGGTTTGTTTTCAGAGTACATTACATAACTCCACCCTGTCCTCTGTACCTACATGGACATTTTGGAAAATGCATCGACAGCCAATGTGACTCTGTGGACTCTGTCCATGCTCTGGTCAAAAGGCCTGACATTCAGCCCAAACCAAAGCACGAGTCCAGGTCTTGAGCTGGGTGCTGTTCGATTGGAACACTGTGACATTTTGTGGGTGATTTGAGTCTGTTGTTCCACGGATGTTGGATTTAGGCTGCAATTTTTTTTTTCCTTCTTATTATTTATGAAATTTCTGTGAACATAGGGCTCATAATCAAATACTGAATGTCTAAACAGCTGGTAGCTAATATATTGTTGGACAGCAAATCTTTTGTATGGATTTTTGAATATCTTTTTGACATAATAAAAGACAAGCAGTACAAAGATGAGTCAGAATTAACACACTTTTTTGTTCTTGAACAAAAACAGAAAGTTGTTTTTCACCGCAAACTGCACACCCTGATAAAATTATGTTTGGGTTTTTTTGTTTTCTCCATGTTGCTACTTTTTCATGAATCATTGCCAGATTCATGATCAGAACTGTTGACAATTTGATCAATAATATAATAAGTAAAATAAAATAAATCTGGATGTTCAAGGTAAAGAAAAGTGAACGTTTGTCTTAGCTTTGACAGTGATGACAGGATTATACTATGCCAGTCAAAAAAAATTACAAGAAATAGGATGTCATCTGAAAAAATGCTACAAGCCAATCGGTGTCAAGAATAGGAAGACACAAGCAAAGGTGATTCACTTGTCGTTCAAAATCAAAATTACAAGAATGAAATATAGCATATGTAAGATAATTTGATATACCGTATTATGGTATAAGTTCCCCAAATCTATGTACATTCTTTATTTCATGTCTATTAATTCCATATCAATTCTTTTTATGGAATGAAAAGTGAAGTTTGTTTTTTTTTTTGTTCGTTTTCTCTCCATATTTCTTCATATTTCTTGAATTGGTTCAGCATCAATGGTGGACAATTGGGAATTATGTCCTGAAAAACTCTACAAAGTGCAGTTCTGATCAAACATCAACATAGGTGCTGTCACGCCCCCAATCCACTAGTTTTGTATTTGCAACCCTCCTTGTGTGACATAATATTCTCATCAGGTGTTCTAATTGTGCAAATCCCCAATTTCACACAAGTTTGTCATGTTGTCCAAACAAACTGACCAATTCAACTGGTAAATATCCATTCAAAACTCCAGTCCAGACTTTCTGGTCTGAAGATCTTAGACACCTTTAGCTCCTTCCCTTTGGAATGAGGGTGGGTGTGAAATTTAAAATTAAAAAAAAGTCTGTGTGTGTGTGTTTGTGTGTGCGTGTATTTGTGTGTGTGTGTGTGTGTGTGTGTGTGTGTGTGTGTGTGTGTGTGTGTGTGTGTGTGTGTGTGTGTGTGTGTGTGTGTGTGTGAGCTTACCTTAACACACCAACAGCATACTGGAGTGCAACTTGTCTGTTTAGGATCAAGTGGCCTCTCTCTGTCACTCCTGACTGACTAAAGCTGACTGGAACGGCCACCTGGAGGGAGAAACAGAGATGGGGGGAGATTGGAGGAGGAAGCGATTGAAATATAGACGTGAGGAGGCGACGAGGAAGAGCGAGGGAGGGACGGGCAGATGAAGCTGGGGAGGAAAATCCAACAAATTCAGTGAGCGATGCCGCAGAGGTCAAGGGAACGCAGCCGAAAAAGGTTAAAGATGAAATCAAATCTGGTGCGTTGCGGTGCCCCAAGGCACAGCTGAAAATCTATCCCTCCAAGGCAAGGCCTCCATTGACGCGAGACAGACAAGAGGCTAAATACTGCACGGCACTCGGGGATCTTTCATTTTCAGCCGATCAATATGGGCTTATATTTATCAGGGCCCTCGGAGCAGCTGCCACGACTGACAACCTCCACTCTATTTTAGCACTCTTTCCTCCTACCCTTCTCTCCTCCGTCCTCCTCCGCCCACTCCCATGCTAAATTGAGACCCATCAACCTTGAAAAGGGGCAGAGACCCTAGATTGCCATTAACAACCCCCACCCCTACCCCGTTCCCCCATCCCCTGGTGTTAACCAAAGTCTCTGACACACAAACACATTTCAACTACTGTCTTATCAATATGGCGTCACTTGCGTTTTCGAGGCGCCCAAATTTCTCGCACCTGCCGCGAGTTTCACTTCTCTTGCATGTCTCTTTTTTTTGTCCCAGAGAATAATATCATCCACCTACCCCAAAATATTACCATAGTAAATGTGAGAAGCAGTATGAGGAGCGGGTGATTGGGTTTAGGGGTCTGAGTTAAAATAACTGGCTGTCTAATCACCAGCACAACAATATTTGCTGTGAGGCATTCTAAATAGATTATCGCTAGTCCATCTGTGTCATCATTGATTTATAAGGCATTAAGCTGCTTGGGGAAGAGATAGGGCCTCGCCTTCTCTGCTGTTAAAGGGGCTTCTTGTCAAAATCAGGGGCACGTCAATGGAACAACAGTGGCACTCATCTAACCTCCCCTTTAATCTGGAGGAAGTGAAAATAGGACGGGCGTATCTGTGCTTTTTTTTTTTCTAATGAATCCAAATATTCTGCATGTCTTTTTGTTCAGTGATACAAAGAGGGTGGGAGGAGGGGAGGAAGTACAGGAGGAAAAAAAAAAGGAAAAAATACACACGGCGAGAAACAAATAGCACACACATGCACACATACAAACATGCAGGGGGAAAAAAGAAAAAACAAGGGGTATCATTAACATATGAATGCTATATGCAAATACTAGGGAGAGAGCAGATGTTGTTGCATTTAATTGACCTATATGTGAATTGGATCCAAACCTTTCAGTGTTTTTTCTGGGCCCTCCGAGTGCAGTTTTTTGACTTTGCGGCAGCACTCGACGCACGACCACGGGGGTTAGAGGGGCACGGCGACTTCAGTGGTGTTTAAACATAAGCAAATAAAAATAAAAAAAAATAGAAAAGCCGTGTGTTCACAGAAAACTCTAAATGAGGACAATCTATTTGGAACATTTTTTTTTCTTTTTTATGTTTTTTTTTCCTGCTGTCCCTTTCTAATGTCATCATTGACACAACTGAACGCAGCATTCACAGGGATTGCAGTGCAAATATTTGAGTATTTTGCTCAGTAACAGGCGGCGGCGGAAGCTTATTTACTCACTAAACTTAACTGCAGCTTTGCGGTTCTTTTGCACGACTCGTGTTTCCATTTTATCCCATTTGAGGTACTTGAACATTATTTTTCACAGGTAAGCTACTGTTTGAAACAACAGAAATAACTCACAAGCTTCACATGTGATGTATGCAAAGGCAAACAAAGGCATACAAAGACCTAAGGCTTTGTATGCCAATCTTTGGAAACAGATAAATGGAAATTATGACCATTTCCTTCAAAAGACATTAAACTACATCGTTGTAATGTCACTAAAAAGTCAGTTATGTTCCTTTGAGGGGCACAATACACAAAAAAAATGAAGCATGAATATATAAAGGTCTTTTGGGGGGACATGAAAATTCCTTGCAGGAGCATCTTGAAAATAAAAACTTTATTTGAGTATTTTTTTAATTCGATATACTATTAGCATATATTTATATATATTTATCTTATTTTTTCTACACAGGGCTTCTGCTTCTGTGTCCCTCTGCTAAATCCGAACTTAGCTGTTGAAGACATTCAGCGATTTCAGGGCCGGCAATCCTCAGAGCGGTTTCCTCATGCACTACCAGATTATGCATAACTTCAAATTTCTTGAAAGATAATGAGAGTAAATATGTAAATACAGGCCATCTTATGAAAGAATTTAATTTGAAAAATAGAGATTAATACATGTTAACTCAAAAGCAGTTTTGTATGGTAACATGTTGTCAGCATTACATCTGCCTCCTCCAGTCACAGCGTGTGCTTAAATCCTTACTCTCCTGCTCACATTTTAAACTGTCACTATCCACAGGTTTTTATTTTGAAGGAAGACACAGGCACTGAGACTGATATGATGTGTGTACATGATATGCATGTACTACATCAGAAACAATGCAGAAAATCAAAGATTATAAATTCATGGGTTGAAGATATTGCGTAATAGTGATTTGACACTCACGTAAGACCTGACTGATAATTCAGTAATACAGCGAAAAACAGCAGAAAACAGAAAAGTACTACAGTCTTTTTCGATCATTTGATATTTGGTTCAGTTTTCCTGCCAACACACACCCCTTCATCTCAACCAACAGGAACTCATCCCTGCTTTTACAACATGACATTTCAGGAAGTGTCATTTTCGAGTCTGGCTTGTATATTTGAGCTCTCTTCTCCTCCTAATCAGGTCTGGATGGATCTGCAGGTTCTACATGTGAAGGGGAATAACCAGGAGAGGAGCTCCACTTAATTATTACATTATGTATTTTTCTTTTCTTTCTTTTTTTAATGCTGCACTGTTTTCATGGCCCAGCCATGAAAAACACAGATGCCAATTTCATCTGCCCCCCCTTCTTCCCCCTGCAATTCTCTTACTCTATCCCTCTTTTTTGAAATTCTTTCACTTGACAGACCCCTCCCAATCCAACCACACACACACACACACACACACACACACACACACACACACACACACACACACACACACACACACACACACACACATGCACACACAGGCATTCTTGGGAATGTCATTAAATTGTATTAAATAGCCTTTTGTCCAGGGGGCAAGGACCACCCGATATATGATAATACATTAAGGCCCCAGAGTAGCAGCCACTGAGCCGAAACCATCTTACCAACAAGAACTGTGTGTGTGTGTGTGTGTGTGTGTGTGTGTGTGTGTGTGTGTGTGTGTGTGTGTGTGTGTGTGTGTGTGTGTGTGTGTGTGTATGTGCGCACTCTGGAAATGAGTGACATAGAGATGTATATAGACGGTGCAA
>CAAKHD010013450.1:6445-23447 GCA_901007705.1 Fistularia tabacaria
AAGCCCAGAAAAAAAAAACCAAAGGAGGGCCGGCCCATAATCCCCCTTTTTTTTTTTTTTTTTTTTAAAAAAAACCCCTCCCCCCCCCCCCCCCCCCCTTATGCATATCTAAGAAAGATTCTATGAATTCTTCTGACTGCTATCATTTTGCAAGGCGGCAGGCAGACTGAGTGAATTGTATAAATCAGATTAACTTTGAGGAAACAAAAGTCTATAGCAACTTGCGTGTGCCAAATTTGCACATATGCGAAAAGCCTCCACATGTTTGGAAGTGTTCCCTTACCTAACACTGCGTACACAGAGGAAGAGGTTAGCAACAATGTGGTCACCAGGGGCGTTGGAATATCAATGAAAGCAAGCGTCTCATTGATGAAGGGGGAAATAAGCACAGGCGATGCTGTGGGGGCTTAAACCTCATCTTTGACCCAGAATGCTTCCAAACAATGGCAGACATGAGAAGTATTGGAAATATTTTAAAGCGTTACCGAGGTAACCAGAGATTGGTATGTCAAAGAGCGTAGCCACAAAGTGTAGAATGACGAGTGAATAACTTTACATTCATCTTAAGACACATTTCAGAATTAAATGCGGAAGCCAACAAGTGCCTACCAACTTTTATCATGCCATGTTCTTTCAATAACCATCTGGAAACTAAAGCTTTTTGCAAGTCCTCACTGGCTGGAAGTACATTCTCCAATAACATGACCCAAATAAAGCCCGCTTGTCAAATGCATCGTATGCTCATAAAAATCCAGGCCAGGACATGTCACAAAGAAGCGAAACTGCCAAAACAGGACTTTACCTGATATCATCACTTTAAGACGCAACGTGAGGAGCATAAATCACACATGCACACACGCACACACAAATACACACGCACATGCACACTCACACATAAAACCTCTTCCCTACACCTGCGCCTGAAAAGCCTTGTATTGTTGGGAGGAGATTCATTTAAACGCTTTAGTGGTTGCTATTTAGAGTTGGAATCTATTAAATAGCCCAATCATGTCCACAGAGTGAGGTGGTGGCCCCAGCAAATTTATACCCAGTGAATAGATAGACTAATTAGCCTTTAAATATGTCATTGATTCATCTAAAACAAGGGATCCCTGAGCTATTCATCTGCCGGCTCTGCATCTTCTCCCCTTCTATGACTACATCCTTAACCCTGATGAAGGAGGGGCTTGGCTGGCTGGTCTCCCTTCCATTTGTCCTAATCAATGGAGGCTGTTCAGGCCGGACCCGGGGGGTCAGTGAAATTAAGTACCCAGCTCACACAGCCACACAGCAAGGGATTGGTCCGATGGTGGGGCGAGGGGGGCGGGGGGGGTTGGGAAAGCCCTTTGTTGCCATGGTGACCCTGCTGTTGCTGAGTTTACTCCGATACGTGACTTAGAGCGAACTCTTCTCCTCCACGGGTCGGTCTTTATCAGAACCGATGAAATTCTGTTAGCGAATCCATTTTAAAATCCTTGTATATTTCAATTTTCCGTTGATTTCATTTACTACAGTTTATTTTCACAAACTGATTTTCAAATAAAAGATGTAAGCATATTAATTACGCTTTGTGTGAAATCTAATTACTCTTCAAAATTCCTTCTCACTTCTCGCCTGAAGGGTTTTCTTTCATAAATTTAATTTAAATTTACACTTACAATTTAAATGTATTAATTACGTAACATGTAATTTGTCATGAATTCACAAGGTATTTTCAGCAAATTTAAAGCAATGTGTTTTTCATTTTTTAGTTTAAAATTGAAGAGACATTTGTGTTTTAGTTTATAAGAAGCACCTTTTAAGCACTTCATTCTTAATTTCAATGACCTTTTTAACAAATGTTAAAATAATATATATTTTTTGTGATATTCAAATGCTTTTAAATTTTGTTACCAATGCCATTGTGTTTTATTTCAGAGAATGAATTTTTAACTTTTCACACTTTTCAAGAGAATTTTTATTTTATCTGTTAATTTTCAAAGCTTTCCCCATGATTGCACAATTGGTCCCCTTTACATATTTTTATGTATCATAGGAGGGACTATATCTCATAGTCTGAAATACAGAATATGCTAAGGTTACATTATAGTGAGAGAAGTTGTTGTGATTAGAAGATAATGCCACTTTCCTCAAGCACCGTGAACAAAATAGTGTTTGTACACACAGAAACAACACCAACTCAGCAGAGTTCCCCCGGCAGAAATGTAAATGCAAACTTATTTACGCCGAAACACCATCGTATATTATCGCTTTGAAAAGCACACAGCGCTGAGCTCCCCTGAGGTCAGCTGAGAAAAAAAATGCGCCGTGTAAATCTGTCAGTTTGCGAACACACGGCGGCGCAGTATATAAACCATGCTCGTATTTTTCACATGCTCATGTCACGTTCGCTGAGCTGTGAGGAAATGCCCCTTGATTTGATTGCTACTTATGCCTTGATAGATGGGTGTTGTGGGGTTTCCATGGTTAGGCCTACATGTCATTCACGAAGAATTAGGTGTATGACTTTGATATGTGGCACTGGAATGCTTGCGTGACATGTATGATTTGCAATTTGACATTTCTATACAGGCGGGTCGAAAGTTGCCTTGACTGAGTTGCGAAAGCTAATCATGATAACATAATACCTCTGAATTTTCTAGCTCTTTTATAAATACTCATGAAGATACGTCCATGATATTTATCAAACCTATTTGGCCAGCGATTTATAACAAAGCCGATGAGATAGGACGAATCAAGCCCACTTATTTCTCCATCATAATAAGAAATGCCATTATTGTCACATACAGTTATAGATAGAGCTCAACATGAGCTAAATTTTGACTTGTGCATTTAACACCATGACCACAGGGCAGCTAAGGAATAGGAAATAGGAAAACAGAGGAGCGGTGTCTTGCTCAAAAACACTTCGACAGGCAAGGAGGAACCGGGTATCGAACCAGGAATGTTCGGTTCCAAAGACGACGACCGCTCCAACCACCTGCGCCACGCCGCCCCCGGATGCACACACACACACACGCTGAAATAAAAGCCTGGTTTTGTTGCTATGATTGTCGCGCAAATTAAGAAAAGCCATCGCACAACTTCAAGCAGCTCATAATGAGTGAAGGCCTGCTAAAGGTAAACCATGACAGATTAGTCTTGGTCTCCTGGAGGCAGCAGGATTATCATGGGGAAGCTAGCAGGGGGTCATGTCAGTTGCACTCTGGCGAAATCCCCGTCCATGAAAGACCTGGGTGAAATGCAGTGGGCTAAAGATTCTCAAACTATGTTTTTACGTGGTTGGAATAGCAGATAGCTGTGCTCCTTGGGATGGTTCCATGAGGGACAAAGATAAATGTTCCTAAGTCTTAATGGTTCACTTTCTGCTAATCTGATTGTGTGCTGCTAAAAACAGAACAAAAACAGGTAAAATGATGCATTTCATCCAGTGGCACAGATGACAAGAAGAAAAGGGGAGGGGAAATGACTACAGTCGCTGCACCACATGGAGTTTGAATGAGGAAATGGGAAAGACATCCATCCCAGACCTTCCATTGGTGGATCACTGCCAGCTCCTTAAACCATGACACATAAGCGTTTGATTAAAGAACAATCAAAGTCTTTCTTGCAGACCGGATTCTTATGAGATCTTCTCTAAGAAATGCATCAACAGCCCTTGATAAGTGCAACAGTCTGATCTTCATATTTACATTTTTTTGGGGGGGGGGAATGTGCACTGTCATTCCCTCCCTAAATTCACTCTAAAGAACAGATGCACCGACATGTTAGCATTCCCTTTTGATGCACTGAGACTGAGAACATACCATTTGATGTACAAAAACACCACACGTGGAATCATCATCGCATCAGCGCATTCTGCATTCTGCTGCGGGAGTGCAGAAAGGCAAATTGCGCCACTTCCAACTCATGCATGTAGAGTCATGAGAGGGCTGAGGGAAAATTCAGAGTTTTGTGAAAAAAAAAAGGGTAAAAGAAATGCGTGAGGAGAGGTTGTGTTCTGTGAGGGAAAGTACGTCTACATTTTGAGGGGGTATTTCTCCACCTCCAAAAAGAAGGTGTTGACTGTGCGTTTAACGCATGAGCAGGAGAAACGTCCACTTTGGGAGAAGCTTTCTGAAAGGGAATTTTACTCAACTGTGCCATGTTAGAGCAACCAGCGTAACTTTTTCTTGGAAAACCTTTGGAATATCTTTCCCCTATTTATTAAACTCTCACTTTTTACAGATGATTTTTTTTCCTGATCCTTCAAACACTTGCAGGTGTCATATGTGATTGCCTGCACGACCATGTTTTATCAATAAGTGTACAGGTACTTTTACTGTACAATAATTACTGCATTGTATAATGTCTTTTTTTGAGGACAGGATTATACATGCCTTGAGCTTGATAGTATTTAGTAACTGTTTGCAGAAAAAGAAGTAAAAAGAGAACGAGAACACCATCAATGAACTTTTGCTTCCATAAAATGTAGGACAGGGGTTCTGCGATTCCTTTTTGATTCCACCTGTGTTAGAATGATTCAATTCAATTGTTTATTATGGTTGGAGGGCGGTGACATGCGCTGAGCAGATTCAACTTAAAAAGAAACATACGCGTCCGGCGGTTTCCAAGCCAATGTTTCCAGCGTGCCATACATCTGGTCTACAGAGAAGTTACCATATGCGGAATAAGGATTAATATATTACTCAAATGATTCCCGGGGTCAATATTCCAAGTATTTAATGATGCCAAACTAGTATCAAAGGGGTATTTAGTATCTACATTTTAGTTTTAATGATTCTGCAGATGGGGAAAAAAAGAAACAACTACAAAGAATATATCGTGTGAGAGCGTCCTAATAGGTCAAATGCCTTTTTATCAGCACACTAACAGGTTCTGGCTCGACAAGCTCAATTAGCTGGCACTTAGTCTATGACTGGACACACACACTTAGCACAAGGCCCATATCAACAAAACCAGGGAGATGACAGACAAGCCGCTCTCACAAAGGCCCAATTGTGGCAGTCCCTGGAAGGCCGCTGAGTGGTTAGAGAGGGAGGAAGGATTCGGGTTCTCTGGGTTTTTCTGATGTGGCTGATAGGAATCTCCCAGCTGGATAACAATGCCACTCCAGAGTGTGTTTCGGATGAATTACTTCAACCCAGGCCAAAATACTTTAATGAGGAAAAATTGAGGAAAAGTATTTATGGATATTTCTAAATGAACAATTGTTCTCTAGGAAATTGAAGATACCTAATACATTATTTCCTTCTCTGATCCACAGACAAGGCCAGACAGCATGTGGCACGTCATCATCATCATCATCATCATCATCATCATCATCATCATCATCATCATCACCTATGTGGCTGTATTGATAAGAGGTTCCACAATTGGAGGTTATGGTGCGTAATCCGACAGTTACCTCATAAATCCATGTAAGCATTCCCGGGTCTCAGCTGTCATTAACAGCACATAGGTGATTCTGTTTATGCTCACCACTCTTGCAACATATCGCTGACGGTTAACGAAGCATGTTAAGGCCATGATTTCAATCACAGCCAATCATTCGGCAATGGGAAGCCTGCCTGCTGGCATTGGATCCACACAGACAGAATTTAAGTGGTCTTCTGCCAAGCTTTCACTGGCACATCTCCCCTATTGCCACACTTTAATAACAGTGAGGTACTACACTGCATGATATGCTCTAATCTCACTACTCACAAATCATTCTGTTGATCCTGCAACTGTGACACAGACACTCCTGGTGGCCTTGAGAGACCACACGGACATTCAATACTGCAATGTAAAATTCATAAAATCATTGCTTACTTATGCACTTGCTTAGGATTCCTTTACTGAAGAAACATATGTTCATGTTGTATGATGCCAAGAGATCATCATAAATACATAATAGTCTCTTGGCCTATGCAACATACAGTAAGGTATGATGTGTCTTACTCTACTCTGAACATGCTGCTGTCTATCCTTCACCCAGCATTTTGAAGACAAAGCACGCACACTCACACACAGATGAAAATGACTTAACTGCAAGCAATCTGTTGAAATAGGTCATTATGGAGGAGGCACGCTGTGAATGCACCACGTCCCCAAATCAATACGTGAAATGCTATATTTAGTAAGAAGGTCGCAAGGAGGAGTTATCAAGGCTGTGCAAGGAATGAATGACATCAGAGTATCAGCTCAGAGCTTCAGCTGAGCCTGCTTATTTTAGATGCACATGACTTCAAAATGTCTTCTCCCTGGTGAGGGTTACTCTCTGCCGAGACTAGAGCAAGACATCCCTTGAGATGGCGGGAAAATGTCAAGTTCTGCTCAGTGTCAAAGTCACATGAGTATCCTTCAAAGTGTTCAGTAGTAATCAGATTCCTGCATAATGTGGGGCTACACTGATTGAAAAGAGTCTAAAATACGCTTGTATAAGCGTAAAATATATAAAAATTTAATACAACTCAGCTTCAGATTTAGGGTAAATAATGGCAAACTGAACAACATGATGATGTTCCACAAAAGCGATTAGCTAAGATGATGTGAATAAACAACACAAAAATGTACGATCGATATTTGCCCTTATTAATTTCACACCAAAGCAAATGTGCAATATGTTGAGTCTTGTTAAATAACTGAATCGTTCTGTTTCCCTCCACAGGTAAGAAAAAAAGGAAATTTTGATGAATTCAAAGACTGCCTTGCTGCAAGCCTCCAGACATGTTTTAACATCAAGCTCTCAGTAAGAGCAGTGATTTTAAAGCTTTTGATTCCTTTGTCAAAACGTACAACCTGGCAAAAAACAAACAAAAATAATAAAATAAAATAAAATAAAATGAAAAAAAAAAAATCGAACACATCTGTTATTGTGATGCTCATATTGCAACGGGGCAACTGGCTGTCATCAAACTCTGATTGACTTGTGTGTTTCTTTGGGTATGTACGCAGCTGAGCAAAAACACATAAACACACAAACCAATCATTCTACTGTAACCTGCTACATGTATAAGTACCTTGACAAAAACGCAGATCGCCTCCCGCCTATTCTGCCAGTTTTCCTTCGACTCATGAAAGACACTTTGCACTCCTTCCATAAATCTATTAAAATAACTCTCAAAGCCATATTGTACTTCTGCCCTGAAAAATAAGCGTCTATAACTTTGAGAAACAAGCCGTTGACACCCAATTTGTATTTTACAACTGGGGTCAGGGTCCAGTCGTCTGCCAAGTCCATAACATCATGTACTGTGGTTAAGGGAGACACATGGGTCTTCTCCGCTGCATCGCAGATCTGCAACTGCGGGACCCTTTCTCTTCTTTCTGTCTGGCGGACTCTCTCTAACAACTGACAAGGTCTGTCTTTTTATTCAAGCCAGACCCTCTGCATCATCATGATTTTGCACCATGGAAAAAAAAAAAAACAAAGACAAGGGAAGAGAAGAATCAAAACAATCTGATTAATAGCTGTGACTAATGAATTCCAGGCGGCTCTTTAAGGATGTTACTTCACAGAGGAGAGATGTCCATACAGGGAGGGCAGCAATGGCCCTGGTGTGCTTCGAGACAATGCCACAGACTCGCCCGGCTGAGTGGAATGAAAATATCCAGGAGACGAACATGCGTTGATCTCTTCCCCCAACCTGACGCTACGCAAAAACACTGCTGAGACCACACAGCCTTTAAGATGACCATAATAAAGCAGAACACTGGTCCCAGCAGGAAGTGAGCATTTCCCAGGCGGACTATGAGCTCAATCCGGGCTTTGCAGTTAACACTGGAGGGTGGTTAATCTTCGACCCCACAGAGTTCTGAATGTGACTTTTTGTTTAGCCTGTTTATCGTGGCTTAAAGTTTCATTTCATCTAAAGGTTTATTTGCACACTAAGGCCTTTGTTTTAGTGATTAAGAAATAAAAATGCTGACCTGAAGGACTTTTTCTTACAGTTTTTGGCCGAGGTGGAATTCAATTCTTAGATTTAACGGATGTTATGGACCCTTATTATTAACAATGGCCTCATTTTGCTGTGCATTTGATGCATATAATTTTCAAATGCCCAACGCTCGTGATCATCTATGTTTTATTATGAAGACATTAAACAGTTGTTTCCTTCAAACATAAAGGGAACACTAAAACCTTAGGCTATTCCAGCACAGTTCTTTAACTCATGCTGCGAGGTGAACAGGAAGCAATTGCGTGTTATTTTTCCACGCACGGCATAACACAAGAGCTTTTTCATTAGCTTGTTGTTTACAGTCTCACCTCCTCCGTCTTAATAAAAATCAGTATAAACAGAGAATCCCTTAAGACTTTACAAAATAAACTGTGGGAAAAAAAGAGCACAAATCACAACACAGCTACAAGGAGGTGTAGAGGAAAGATGTAGGGTTGGGTGAGATTATTCTCACCATGAACCACGTTGTACCGGTAGGAATAATTCTAGCCGACTAGATAAGGATTAGCCTGGCAGATCGTGCTTTGCCTCCATCTCCCAGTGAGCCTTAAAGAAACGCTATCCCTTCGATGAACCCACTTCTTTACTAGACTCAGAAGAATGAGACGAGCGTGTCGAACCGTACCTTTGAGCTGAAAGCTCTGGAATCCCACAGGAGGGTGGAACAGCTCATTATATTGAGTAATTTATTTGCTTAGCAGCTGCCCAAGGGGAAGTTTTGAAAAAAGAAAAGGGAAAAAAAAAAGTTTTAACATCCAGAAAATTCTATAAGTAGTCCATTTACAATGTCGAGCTGTCCCCCAAAGCAACGGAAAAACCATCCCCCTTCAAACAGGCTTCAGCAATTAAACCAGGCCACTGGAGCCAAGACTGTTTTCCTGCCCGGCATCTAGTACGCTCATCCTGCACAATTACTGTCTTAATCGAGTACTGTGATAAACAAGCAGGCCGTGACAATCGTGAAGGCTAAAAAATTACAATTGTGTAAAATATGTATGGAAAAAAAAAAGCAGCATGTTTAACTTTATTTAGGCGATGGGATCAAGTAATGCATGCATGCATGCATTTATTTCCTTGTGTTTAGGCCATGTGGGTGTATACATTTTTCTAGAAATATAATAATGATGAAATGAAATAAAAATAAACGATTTGATTCAAAATATGACATGTCAAAAACATGAGCCCTGTCAGTAGTCAGCTAGAAGAGTTTCTTATTTAACTCACATGATAAAATGAGAAAACTTTCTCTAAGAAAGTCATAAAAATGTGTTTATTCCATGAGGCAATTTACTGCTGTGTAATACTTGAGAGTGCTGGGGGGGAAAAAATAAAAACTGTTCAAAGAAATGACTGATGCTTTAGATACCCCTCAGTCACAAATTAATATCTTATTAGGACACGGAGAGTAAACCTTCACTAATTAATATGCTATGCTTTGATATGGCCTGAATGAATAAGGAAATGGAGCAGCATGTCTGGCTTAGGGAGAAAAACTCAAAGCTCGTCTCGACGGACCGACTCATTTTAGTCACTCAGAAACTGGCATGAATTTTCTCTGCTAAATTTTCTGAAAGTTTTGTTAAAAAATTGTGATCCTTTTTTTTAATGAACGCACAAGGTGCTCCAGGTAATCCAGCTAAGACAGAAAAATCAGTTTTGTATTCCCAATCCATGACCGCATCTCTGGTTACTTCACCATAGAAGAAGAAAAGAGTGAAGAATGTAAAATGTGGCTCTCAGGGGATAATTTGACTCTCTAAATCTATAGGAATTGGTTTCTTGGGGTTGCCAGCTATACTGAAATAGAGATTAATTGATTCTGTCAATGGAAGTCAAAGTTAAAAACCCCAAAATACACAAAATAAAATCCCTCCAAGATGTCAGATGGTTACCGTGGGTTCGTTGGTATACATGTAATAATAAGAAAAGAAAGACACTCCAGTTCCTCAATATTTCATTGCCCTTAGATTAAATCCATATTGATCTTCATCAACCCTCCCATCTGTGTCCTTCACCCACTATGACTTTTAACCTTGAATGCCAACAGGATCTTAGCTAACGGTTAACACTTGTTTCAAAATGCATAACAGATGTGGAGCATACTATAAAATGCAAATTACCGCATCCTTAAAATTCCTGAATTATTTTCAAAAGGTCAAATCTTCTCAGATTTTTTTGGTGAGACCAAATGTTTTTTTCATGAGTCCATGTCGCTGGGGTAGTCATTAAAATGACTGTCATGGCAGATTGTGGTTATAAAATAAGGTACTGTTGCTGTTGTCAAATTTTCTCTCATAGGACAAAATGTCAAATAATTCAAATCAACTGGATGACAGCACTTGGAAGGGAGTATATTATAAAAAAGGATGTCCTTTTTTTCAGGTCTTTAATGTCGAGAGAATCATTCATGCATCAGTTGGTTTTGCTTTACCAATCATAAAACGCAATTTGAAAATAATGCCATAAAACACTGTTATGGCAACATAAACTATGCTAAATCAGTTGGCTAAATGTGCAATGAATAAATTGTCAATTAATCACCTTGAAAAATCTGGGAGAAAATAACTAAAAATCAGCTACGTGTTTGCTAAAAGAATGAATGAATACTTAAATCTGTGACAAATTATGAGAAAATACCTAAAAATAGAGGATAAGTCACCATAAATGATGAGGAAATTCTCAGAAAATTAGTAACACACGATCATTTGTTAAAATAATAATTTGTCGAAACAAATAAAGGTAAACAATACTGTCTAAATGCAACACAAACATTTCATTAAAATGAAATCAAAATTAAAACCTTCTTTGATTACCATTGTGCATCTGATATAACACTTTCTGTACCTTAGTAGACCTAGCAAAATTGTTCAGTTAATCAAAACCAAAGTGAAAAAGCAAAAAGGAAAGACAGCAATGCACACAGGACTCAGAGCAGCTGGAAAAACACATGGAGATTTCGTAAAGAATAATGGTATATGATGGACAGTATGGAATGTCAGGACTGTATATGACATTGAATGACATTTTGTCAAACAAAAAATGTAGACTCTACCCTTTCAGCCTTCTGACCAAGGGGTTAACTGTCTGAACAACCTCAATCATTTCTCAGATACGCCAACTGCAGAACACATGTGTTATGTCCCAGCAAGGTAAGGATTGGATAAACTTTGTCTCCCCTTGCACTTTCACAAAGAACCTGATAGATCAACGACATACGACAAGAGATACCATGCTTTCCCCTCAGTGTTGACCAAGTTCAAATACATCACTGTTGAACAAGGTCATTGATACTCTGGAGGGTTTCCTGTCTTCGACGGTGAGGCCAATTGTGTCTCATATCTCATCTGCCTCATATCCCGACAGATGCTTGATCCATCAGTCGCTCGCCGTGTAGAGAGCGGCTTGAATCCTTCAACAGGACGTGAGCCGAAGACATCTGAGGAAGAGGGAGAGCAAGCACATGGGGATGTTTTGACAAACCCCCGGCCTTGTCGCTGATGATAAAAAAGGGGGCGCATATGGAACCGTACAGATCTCATTTCCTCGTCCAAGGTGAATTCATCCAAAGCAAAACCATAAGGTCCCCGGCTCCTCTCCAAGTTCTACTCTCATTCACCAACACCAGAAAATTGTCTGTGGACATCAGGCATCCACATATACCGGGGGGCTCAGGTTGAGACAGGAAAAGGTGTCACAAGAAAGAACCAGACCCTCAAGATGTCCGTATATTAGATAAGGGGGCCAATCGTGTGATAAAAGATGTGTCAGAGGAAACTGAAATTCAAAGATGGTGTGTGACAAGGGGTTGAACAGGTCCTCGGCATATGAAGCGCAACCCCACATGTGCAGAAACATGTGGAAAGTGTTTACAGGCTTAACAGGCCATGACCTTTGAGTTCATGGAGATTCGTTGGGATGATGGGTCACGTTATCACATCAAGGTATGATGGATGTGCTGTGAAAATTAGGATGATAAAGAGAATGTGCGCTGGTATAAAAGGTTTCTGCCCGAGCACATGAATGCAATTGGATGTAAGTAACCGCAATATGATTTTCTGCATTTGCTTCAAATCAAAGGCCTGAGAATTTTAGAGGAAAAGTGTGCATTTTTTTCTTCTTCCTTTCCATGTTCTCTATCTCTTTACAAAACAGTATGGATGTGTGCAGGCAGGGTGCAGAGCAGAAAGCAAAAAAGAAGAACAGGGAAGAAGAAAAAAAAGAACAGAAAACACCTGGCCATACTGAGATCTCATCGAGGAAGCGAAGGGGGAATAAAGGCTTCTGAATGTTCCCTGGGGGCCTCGGTAGGCAGAATGACATGTCTGAGAGCTGACTGGTTTGCCTCCTGCTGCTACAACAGCATAAACTGTCCCACAGTATAAAGACAACACCTCCCTAGAACATCGCATCCCCTTGACTGCATCTACAGTGGAAAGATCTGTAATGGTAATAAAATCATAGCACACGGGATGCAGAAATGAAGGCGGTGAATGCTGTTTTAACAGACAAATAGCGCAGTAAAGAACATTTGCTCAGGCATCCATTTATATTCCTTGACCTGAGCTATAAGGCCGGTAATCAAGCCATTAGTGCCGGAGAATAGGTGTGTCTTTTAATGCATTGAAGGGCACATACAGACCCTCAGTGAGTGACCAAGTAATCAATTCTGTTAATCTTCAGCTTTTTAACAAATTATTTATTCCAACCCCTCAGCCAAACTCTCTTGTTCCATCTCAACAATGTTTTCTTTACATTTTTATGACAACATGTACAATGTACTTGAGATGTGCACTTTTGCAGATGCTGCCTCGGGCTTCGGAAAACACGGTTGATTTCTTCCTCTTTTTTTTTCTTCTTTCTTCTAACCTTTTTCTGCCATTTTTATGGCCGTATCATCCAGCCAGCAAGAAAATATTTGAAATGTAAACAGTTGATGAACCAACTTTAACGACTGATATAAAGGGAATGAAAGATTGTCCTACGAGTGATGAGATGCAGCTCTTTTGGGAAAAAGATGAGATCGACATGACGACCCAGTAATCACGAAGAAAACAGTGTTAAAATACAGGCCATGTGAGCTGTTTGATCTGACAGTATACACACCATCCGAGGATAGAAAACTGTCTATCAAACAATATTTCCCTTGAACATTTCATTGCTACAGTCTCCCAAAAAGCTGCAGACTTGCTTTATGGCCATGTGTTATATCACTTACAGTACCTGTTTTATGTTCTCCACTGCACCTCATCCAACCTCGGTGGAAGACCAAACAAAAATGATGGAGGATCTGCAACACTGTGTCTGAGACAGAAGAAGATTCAAGAGCCAAGCCCACCCAAGACAAGATAAGATTAGAACTTGCACTGAAAAACAAGGGGGGGGCTGTCTTAGATCAGTTTAGATACAAAACACTGATCGGTAAAGATGACAGATTTTTTATTTATAGTGTTGATAAATTACTAATCCAGTGATCGAGGATTTATGTCCATATTGCACAGGCCTAAAAAAATGTTTCTCAAATCTGGACAGGATCTAAATGCGTGGTCATGTTGTATCAGTCCAGCCCGGAGCAGAGAGAAGGAAGGAAAGTGCTCACTGAGTGAGAACCATGAGAACATGCTGTAAAACACCCAAAATAACAATCTTTGGGCAAAATACCCAACACAGTCTGAGTCTGAAAAAAGCAGCGAGCGTTTCAAATCAGAAATCTCATTCCAGATAGTTTCCATTTAATATCTAGGAAAACACAATAAATGCATTTCCTGCGATGACAGTAATTTGACATATTTTTGCACAATAACTTTACGTCTGATCATTTGACCTGGCTTTTGAACCAGACTTAAGTTTGTATTTCCTCCTCTCTAGCTGTCTGTTATCACAGTCGCATGCAAACCCTCCTTTATCTTTGTTTGCACAATGCACTATACAGCTCAGCCTCCGAGGAGTGTTTATTTTGTTTTGGTTTTCGTCTTGTTCCGGCGCAGAGGACAGTCATCCAGTGATTAGCGTGGCTGTTCACCATGTGCCCTGTTACTCAATTAGAGCTGCCATTAAAGACAGAGGCACCCGGGGAAATAAAAGGCAGCAGCGTGTATTTGCCTTGGCTACACTGATCCTCAACCTCGTACTGCCGGCAGAAGACAGTGGATTAGAAGGGGGGGGGGGACTCATTTCCTGTCTTCACCTCCTCCCCTTCTCTTTACCAGGCAATTATGTCTATCCAATCATGTCTGCCCTACACCTTTGCACACTAACTATTTTTTCATCCACAACAGCATTTGGCCGAAGAATTACCAAAGCCTTTCTTCCTTAATCGAATTGCTCTTTGTGTAATGGCAGGGGCATTGCTTCCGAACAGCTACAGTACACAACAATGACGCAGACCTAGCCTGGGGACTGTAACCACTTTTGCAGATAGCTCCCACAGTTCTACAGCGAAAAAAAAAAAAAAAAAAAAAAAAGAATGACCCCAAGCATAGTGAAGCAGTGTAACAGACACGCAATTATTCCCATCCTTCAAATGGCAGGTAAAAAGGACTGAGCCTAAAGGGGGCACTTGTGTTATTTCTAATGTTACTCTTATAAAGGTCATATGTGCCAGACGAACTCAGAGATGGGCCTCCAAGTCCTGTGTATCTGTGTGTGTCTGACATGCTTTGGAACAATCAGAATGGGAATGAAAATGCGATGATAGAAAATCCAAAGAAATTGTGGGTTTCTGCACGATTTCCTCTAGTAACGTAGAGCCGATCTGTAAGATTTCTCAGAAAACAGGGTTTTGTTGTCAATGCTTAAATCGGATAAATCGGAAATAAAGATTTCAATGTTTTCATACCATTGTCATTTTAATAGCTCTAGTGTAGGAGAAAAAGGGATGATATTCTGTACCTTAGTCTTTTTTTATTGCTTTCTCCTGTTATGGTGGCTGCAACTTCTGTCAAGTGTAAAAATGCATGTGAATTTTTTAATATTACATGGCATTATTGGATATTTTGCATGTACAAAGTTAAAATGCAAATCAACAGCTGAATGAAAATCCCAGTTATGGGGGTGCAAATTTGTGTAGCTGTGCATCAGTGTAAACCAAGCATTGGTGAGAATCTAATTATCTTTTAATAGCTTTGAATTATATTAACTGGCTCCAATTCTGATATTAAACAAGCTCAATATTAAGTTCAATACGTGCTTGAAATGGGAAAAAAGACTATGCAAAAACCTATGGTTATTTGTTCTGTATTCTCTCACATTGCTCTGCTATCAGGGAACAATAACAGACCCAAAATCATTATTTTCAATGTTTTCCAGTCGATGACATATACTTTACCCTCTTCCATGCTCGATGATATCATTGTTTGACTCCGCTCCATACAAATGTGGCCACAGGGCCACACAAAGCACAATAACTATTTTATAATGCTTTTCTTTTCCACCTAAAATCAGTCATTAACAAACGTTTAGCGTTTACATTACTGTGACACATCTTCTCCCACAGAATCTTCACTGCCCTATAACACAAGCCACACTCCCACTGTTGGGACCCTTGAACTCACAATAGCATGGAGGTTAGATGATCAGATTACAGTGGAAAAACCCACATGGGCATTGTAAAATAAGTTTGCAATTCCACCCAAGAACATGGCTCTCATTGTACCCAACTGAAGAGAATGCTTTTCATTCTGGGGAGAACAGCAATAGCAAACAGAACCCCATGTGTCCCGGTAGTGCACCATCCCCTCAAGGCTCTGTGGGGAAATAGGATCTCTCTTTTGAGGGTTGACTCTCCTGAACGGCCCTGATGCGAGTTCCTTCACTCAGAGCGCGTCTTAGAGGAGAAACCCAATCTCACTTGTAAGACAATCACGGAGAACAGTCTCAGTTTGATGTAAGCACACCCATCTATATCAATATTTTGACAGATTTCATGACAGCATAATTATTTGCCAGGATTCCTGCCAAGGATTTAATTGTTACATGCATAATTGCATGTTTAGTTGTTGAGATCTTGGAACAAAACATTGATCTGATTATTAATATCATCGCACATATAGCCTCATTCATCTTGCCTGTCTCTGTGGCTCCATAATCCAGCTAAGAAAGTGGATATCATACAAGCCTTATGAAGGCACTGCTCACAAATTAATTCATGTTTCCATAATATTGGCAAGCAAAGGCGCATCTTTCATAGATCAATTCATTATCCAGCTTCTAGCAGTTAAAAGGCACAACTGACCACAGCGTAAAGTGCTTATCTAAACCTCTTGTTGTCAGGAAGATGACTAGGGGGGGCTGACCATCCATCAAAAGGGCCTTTTGAACAACTGCAGGACCACAGAATACTTTACATCTTTTATCATTTGAAGTTAAATTTCCCTCTTTTGTAAAAACACATACCCCCTCCCCTTATTGTTGACGTTGATCATTACTATTGTATGCGGGTATAAAATCCATCTGTGTGCACATTTCATTCTGCCCTGCACTGTCGGATAATGCTTTTTGCTCATAAAGCTTTAATATTCACTCGCTGCATCACGTGACTGCAGGGAGGCAGAGAGAAATGATGAAACTAGTGTGGGGAATAAGTGTCGCAGGTAATGACAGTGAATTTGAGTCTGTGCATGTGACGGGTTTGTGGGAGAAGGTAAACAGCAGCCTTTTATTTACTTACAAATCAAAATATAAGAACATCCCCTGTCCTGGTAATTGTGGAGACAATGTAGATTTTGCCAAGCTTTTGTCTGTTGAGGGGATAGAAACTACTTGTATAATCCCATTTAGTAGAAAAAAAAACAAAACATTGAGACTGAGCATACCCCTGAGATGTTCCAATCCACCACATGCGGTGAATTACATATAGGTCAAAAATAAGGCTGATTTTGTGTAATTATATCAGAATGATGATTCACAGTAAATTGCTGTACCAGAGAAGCAATCCTCATGTGCCTGTTATCGGCCTCTATTTATTAAGGAGGAGCCGGTGCCTCTCCTCATTAGTAGTCACTGAAGAGGCCTTGCAGTATTTGTGATATGAGCACCCCTCATATCCCCCCCCCCCCCCCCCC
>CAAKHD010013450.1:23467-43467 GCA_901007705.1 Fistularia tabacaria
TTGTTGTGTGTATGGTCCCCGTCTCGCCCCCCCCCCCCCCCCCCATACACAGACACTTGGGGATGTGTTGTAATTACAGGTGCGCGTTAAATAAAATAAGAAGGAAAGCGACACACAAATGCAGGTGGGAGTTTTGTTGTGCTGTTAACTGCACCAGCATGGCTCAGGTTTGCTGAAAACAGGACGCCATGCTCTTTTTACCTATCAAGACCACTAAGTACGTTGACCAAACTGTGCATGGGTGAGGCTTGACGAAGGGAAATGTTGGGTGGAAAGGGATGTTTTGAAAAGTCAAATTCAATTTGCCTCTAAGTGTTTCTGATTGATTGAGCTACGCAGACAAATTGTAAGATATCTGCCTTTTTCTACACGGATGGCAGGAAGTTCTTGGACAGAAGATTAGCAATGCACAGCCATCCATCCATCCATCCAACCATCTTCTGCCCCTTATCCAGCTGGGTCGCGGGAGCAGCAGCCGGAGCAGAGGACATAGTCTCTCCAGCGTGTCCTTGGTCCTCCCCGTGGCCTCCGTCCAGATGGACATGCCCGGACTACCTCCCCCGGATAACGTCCAGGAGGCATCCTGACCAGATGCCCAAGCCACATCATCTGACTCCTCTCTATGCGGAGGAGCAGCAACTCCACTCTGAGCTCCTCCCAGATTGGCCGAACTTCTCACCTTATCTCTTAAGGTAGAGTTCAGCCACCCTGTGGAGAAAACTCATTTCGGCCGCTCGTATCCGCGATCTCGTCCTTTCGGTCACTTCCCACAGCGTGACCATAGGTGAGGGTAGGAACGTAAATCAACTGGTAAATTGAGAGCTATGCATGTGGTGATGCACTGTTGCTGTTCAATATGTATTTGAATTTCTGAGAGTGATTTCTGTTATATTGTCGCGAAAGACCAAACCCTCAAAAAACCTTGGTCATACCAAAAATCCCGGGGGAGGTATAGCAGTAAATAATTACTTCTCAGATGAGCTGTTAATAATGACGCTTCCATCCTTTCGTGACAGCTTGAAATAACATGATGAATTGAAAATGGGCATGTTTTGCAGTCACATCTTCAAAGGCAGCAATATTTTCACATCAAACCCTCGCCAGAATTCAGATGTCCTTTTTAGTAATGTCCATATTAAGTCAAGTAATGGTGGTGAGAGCTCCAGCTGGATCCATTCACAGATTGCAGGTGTTGTACCTTCTGTCATGTTTTGAATGTGTGCACTATCACTTGTATCGTGAATGGGATTGACTAGACCCAGGGAGCTTCTTCTAAATAGAGTGATACCTGAGATGAACAATGTGTGAAGGGTATTTACTCTGAACACACCCTGTACTCCGTATTTATAGCTGGGGTGATTCTTCAGGCTTAGCGGGTGTGATGAAAAATGAAAACATACCTCGACACACAGTCCCATTTTCCACAGCTGCATTCCCAGCCTTGCACATGCACCGCCCGATGGGTACCAGCCAGTCTCCTTCCCCGTTGCAGTACAGCTTAATGGGCACATCCACTTCCTCTGCATTAGGGATGCAAACACCCCTCGCTGCCACCAGCGATGTGCTCTCAGCCCCTGAGAGTGTCTCCTGGAACAGAGCGCCGTTTGTAATGATTCGAGCGCACTTTCGGTAGAAGACCCGAACGGCGATAAGCGACATGCAGCCGCCATAGTCCTGGAAGGCGAGGTAAAAACCGTTTCGTGACACGGGGCCGAAGCTCCGAACCTCAGTGTTGATCTTCATTACTCTGCCCCCCAGGTCCACCTGGGAGAAGCTGTTATCTGCTGCTATAGTGTCCACCTTGATCCACGGGTTCTCCATCCAGGCTGGTGAGGTTCTCGTGGCTGTGTCCGCATCGGATTCATAGTAATAGAGGTTAAAAGTCTCCTTACACGAGCCCGGCACATTTGGGATGCTACTACAGTCTCTCACTGAGAACTTCATCTCCACATGTATCCTCTGCGCACCGCGGCGCCGGATGTACTTTGTCCGTACCCAGTTGTTTTGATTGTTGTCGAAAACATTGCAGACCTGGTACGTCCGGATGGTGTTCATGTCTTCATCGTAGCCGCTCACCTCCTCCCACTGTCGGGCAAAGAGAAACACAATCACAGTCAACATTTCTCAGGTCAATACCTGGACTCCGGAGGAGAATTATGGGCAGTTAATGAACCTGATCCATTCAAATTAAGTGTAATTCAACTGTAAAGCAGTAAATGGTCGACATGTTTCCTATTAATATTCATGTCCTGGCTGATGCCAGTTGTAGAGCAATAATATGTTATCATTTAGACTTTACAACAGTTTTATTTCTGTGGGTAATCAGCTTCAGGCAACATTTTGATTAAACTGATTACATGGTGCAAAGTAACAGAATATCCCGAACAACCTGAATCCATGAGAAGAGTCCAAAGGAACAAATTAGAACCAGCCTTTCCAGCATATCCTCGCGTTACCTGAGATAATACTGTGTATGTTACAAAGACTAGTTCCTTCCACCAAAACACCAAAGATGATAAACAGGCAAAGAATTGGATTACCATTTCACTCACAGCATAGACTGAGTACAGACATAAACAACAAATTAGCGTTAATGCATGAAAACCTTCAAATTTCCTACTCTGGATTTTGGATTTGTAGAAATCTATGATCACAATTACTTTGGAAGTGCAGTTCCTTCGGGCTATATGAAACGTGAAAAAAACCCATCAATCTCCATCCATATCCTGTTGCATCCTGGGATTTGTCTTTCATTTTTTTTTTCTTACTTTTTAAATATTTACTTTGTAGTGAACATCCAGACATGAATCAATAAACTGACTTCTCTGCAAATTAGATAGAAATATGAATAAAAATTTCTTAATGGCTAATCATATTTCCAATCAATTCAATAGGTAATCAAAAACGTAGCCTAGCTGTAATCATTTACGTATGACTATATAATAACTAATTCCCCCACCCTGAAAAAAAAGAAAGCAATAGAAAGAAAGTGGAGGACGTTCAATGTATATAATCAAGACTTAGATCAATCTTGCTTGGTGATTTTTTTTTATTTATGTAAATGTCTCGATTCTTTCAAAAGCAAGGAAATAGCAATGGGATTCATTTATCATTCAGAATTCCGGTTGAGACTGAGTTTATTTGTGCCGTGTATCGGATTTGATTTTCCAAACTGAGCGACTGAGCAGACATCTTGAAATATGCTGATTTTGACCAAAGATAACTGAATATCATGGAATTCCATTCCTTTTGTTTTTTTACACAATGTACAAAAAAAAATATATATATATATATATATATTTTGCATTGCTAGGTGGGGTGAAGAAATAAAACCCTGCTTTGCACATGGGCAATAAATGGTTGACAAAGTGTAATGGGTTCAGAGAAACTGGATCTGTGACATGAAGTCACTTGAACGCAGCTGTACGCTACTTTTATTGTATCTTAATAGGACACATTCATAGCACATGCTGTAATGGGTTACTGACATAGTGAAAGCTTTTTTCACTGCGGCGAAGCATCAAAGACCCATGACAGGAATTTTTCCACGATCATAGTCACACTAAAAGTGGCCTTATCATATTCCACAGGTAAGTGTCTGAAAAAATGTCACCTTTTCTGGCTATTCCGCTCTTTCAGGTCCAAACACTGCACATCAAATCGAGTTCTTTCTCCCACTGTACAGACTCCAGATGCAACCTCTGTGGTTTTCCTGCCCCTTGGCCACAGATCAAGGGCGTCAGCTTTAAACACCATGTGCTCTAACCACCGAACAGGTCGTGACCTTGACCTCGGCATCTCAGCCAAAGGAAAATCACTGTTCTAAACACCAAAGGGCCACGCCGCATCAGTGGCACCCTGTACAGCCTCCACCACTTGAACCCCTACACATTCACTCTTCACTTCACAGCTGATATAATTTCTCAAATTAGTACCCACTTAGTGAGGATTTTGACAGATTTTGACGGGTTTGGGAGAGGAAAGTCACCACTCTTGTCAAAAGAAAAAAAAGAGGAAAAGAAAAAAAGAACTGGCGTTCAATCAAACACTCTCCGGACAAAACTGTCTAATTGGAACAGATTAAGTTCTTTATTCCCATGTCCTAATTAATCTCTGTGAGTGTGATGCTTGGCTTGACCCAAGCCCAATCCACCTTTAGAGCCAAGCCAAACAGAAAAAAACTTGTATGCTGCCAAAAACAATACTGATAATGAGAAAGATAGAAACTCATTTTAATAAGAACAAATAATAGCATGTTGTCATGAAGTAACGTTTGCAAAATTAGGAAAAAATAGTTTTGAATGGGCTGATTTCCCAGTGCTTTGCAAAATTACAAAATACCTTTTGAACAGTTTGTTTTTATGATGGTAGCTGACAATGCAATTGTGAAAAGCCGCAAAACTTGACCAACGCCGCTCCGCTAAGGAGTTGGTGGACTGTGCTGCGGTCCCTTGGCATGTTTGAGGGAGCCGTTTGTCTTGTGGCCTGTCTCGACTAACATGTTCATCACAGGTCATGAACAGCCATTGACCTTCCCACTTCTTGAAGAGCCGCAGGGAAGCAGCGAGCCAATTAAACAAGAACGGACAGTTTGCTTCTGCTAAGCGAAGGCTTGGACAATTGCAGTTTGATTTGACAAAAAAAAAAAAAAAATGAATGTGGAGACAGGTGGGGGTTGCTGCTAATGAGCAATGCGGACACGAAGAACTGCAGGGAAAAGTGTTGGCGGTGATATGGAGGAAGGGGTTGAGCCGGGATAAAAAAAGATTCCAAACAAAATGTGTTTTGATGGAGGGCCCCTTTTTGTCCTGTCATGGACTCTTTGCCCTGCTTTCATCACAGCCAGTGGAGGGAAGCAAATAGGCCATAATAAGACCCTAACGATCAAGCGCAGAGTGTGAAATTAGACGAAACGTCTTCATTTTCACAGGTTTTTTCCACCAGCTCTTTACTTAAGAGTGCTGTAAGAGCCTGGTGAAGTGTTTTAAGCACTGAAGGTGGAGGTAACGCTGGCGCTGGTTGCCAAGAGAGATTAGTTGGAGGAGTTGGGGATCAGACGATGACAGAAACAACTCTTGTTAAACTGCTATGCAGCGTTATGAAGATTATCTGTTGTTTTTTTTCTGGTTCACTTGAAAAAGGTTGACTACGAATAGAAAATAGATAAGATGACATATTTTATTGTCTTGTACTTGAGCAGCGGCAACACGAGTACGTTTTTGTTTTAGGGCAAATATCCAAACCAATTACAGACTTTACAGACAACAATAAAAAGAATGACAGGGACAAAACAAGTGCAACATAAATAGAATTACATTGTGATAAAAGAAATGGACCAATGGAGAAACTCATTTAAAAAGAAAAAGGACTGAACTGAAGATGGGATTTTAAAGATCGGAGCTCCTCAGGCTGGTAATTTCAGAGTTTAGGTGGCCTAACAAGAGAGCCACGATTTCTTCCAGGCTGAAATCTAAACACAGGGTATGTTATTTTTGTGGCGGCGGAAGGACCAGCACATGCGAGAGAGGCTAAGCCAGTTTGGTATTTTCCCAAAATATCAGGTTCACTTTGAGATGTCCAACCAGTCCAATGGGTTTGGGACCTAATACATAAATGCTGAAGACCAAAACAACAAGACATTTACTTCTTAAGGAGAGGCATGTAATTTGAGTGTGCAGCTCTGTAATTTTAATTTTCATTGTGATTTGGTTTGCAGGGGAAACGTCCTGGACACATGTTTCGGAGGGCAGAGTATAGAAATGTTTTATCTAAAGGCCAACGGTCTCGCTGGCAGTATTAAACTGACGGAGTGAGATGTGGTCGGAGAAAGAGTGCTTTTAGTTCTTCATGTGCAACAGGGATTCGTCCTTCCACCTACCAACTAACAAACACTAAACAAAAGTCCTATAACGTTGAGGTGATTTGTGTCTCAGTTGGATAATGAAAAGCAGATCTGTGCATTTATTTCTAGTGGTTGAGATTTCTGTGAGGCTCAGTTCACCAGACCGACAAAGTGAGTGCTGTGTAAAATCCATCTCCCAGGGAGAGACACAGTATTTACGATAAGGTTAGAACACACCCCTCCTGCCTCCAAATTACACAAGAAAAAAAAGGGGTTGAAATGTGATGTGTTATTTTAAATTGGAGAAAATCACGGGGTTTCCTGAGTTTCCTCACTAGACCTAGAATAAATGCCAAATGAGGTCATCAAACCCTCAGTCATTTAGGCCCACATGCTTTAAAAATCAAATCTATGACCCAACAGTATATTGTGAAAGATACTCTTCTATCTTGTATTTTATCCATCTACCTATCTATCTATCTCTGTATTCTAACTTAGTTGATACAGTCGCTATTAGGAGATCATTATCTGGATATGAGTATAAATATCAGGTTCAGCCATCCGGGACCATCAGGGTTTTAAAATAAAAATTAACTATACACCTGTTTTATGAACTGATTTTTAAATAAACTTCACTTTACTAAGTTTTTGTTGCTCTTCCTGCACATAATGAGTTTGTCTTAAAACAGCAGTTAGAAATATTTTTCTGTTGCTGCCCGTTTTCTAATTCCTCACAGACAAATCTTGTTGCTGGGAAATCACCTGCAAGTGAAATTTAATCACTCAGGTAAACAAACCATTTCCAGAGAACTGTCATTAAGATCTCAGGGCTTCTATTTTATTAGCAAAACATTATTAAGTCTTGCATAAATAATACAGAAAGGTCATTCTTCCAATTTGTGGCCTAGACAATTATCTCAATACTGAGCAGTTATGGCTGTGTTGTGTAGTGTGTATTGGTGCATGTCTGTGTGTGTGCGTGTGCGAATGTATGTGTGCATGTGCGTGCATGCCTGCACACCCTCAGCCCAGCAAATTTAATGTAAGTAAGTTAGATCTGAAGATTGATTCAAGTTTGATTTCAGCTGGAATCAGCCTTTTGTCAAAAAGTCCAAAAGTCAATAATCCTTATCCTTCTACAGACGGAAAAGTATCAGAAAAGGGAGCTGAAGTGACCGTGGATCGGCAAGGTAACGCCCGGAAAGTGTTCGATAGGTGTGGTAGACCTCTTGTCCTCTTGACTTACGTGTACCACCAGAGTTGGGTGACATTCGCTGAGGGCAGGGCTAAACTACATTTTCTCTCCCACTTCAGACGAGCGAGAGAGAGAAAGGGAGAGAGAGAGAGAAGGAGAAAGAAAGAGAGCAAGAGAGAGAGAGAGAGAGAGTTGACCTCTGCAATCCATACGTCTCCATGACACAAGAGGTCTGTTTTAGTTGTAAAGCTGGAAGAGCACACTGCCTGGGCTGAATTTCTCCTTCAGCTGAGATACAAAGCAACGTTTTGCTCTATTCATTTCCAGACATAATACATTTATGGGCTCGTTTACATCAGTGTCCTTGGATTTTATTACTTATTACCTCCGCGGGCAATTATTGTGCAGGAACTACTGTCCACTTATCCCATTTTATATTTGTTCTTTTGAATTAAACTGACGTTTTAATCCCAATAATGATCTAAGAATGTGCAGAAAAGGTTCCCATCAAGACAGTACTGTATTAGTGAGATGTTTGTTAGTACAACAATAGACCTGGATTTTAGTCCAAAATCAAGCACTGAAACCAGAGACAAATTCTTGACATAAAGAATGGCAGCGTTTCTGACGGTCTGCACAGTCAAGGGCAGAACAACCACCAAAGAGGGCGGGTAGCTTGATATTCCAACCTTCCTACGCCTCTGCTGGGACTGATAACATCGGATACCAGAATCAGATCGCGGGCAAATCGGGCTGTAACATTCTTCCTATATGTAATGCTATATCCTGACAAAATAATTGCGATGGGAATTGAATGCAAAAAATAGTCAATATCAACTACACATAATCGCATTTTGTCATTTTCATGTTTAATTTCAAACTGAGGCAGCAAAAAAGAGTTGCCTGAATCTTGTAGCCTTCATGAGTCTCACCGATACGCGAGCCTTTTGCAAATATATTAGTGAATGTGTTCACTTCTATAACAACTTTAAAATGTGATATTTTCCATTTAAACTCTATGACAAGTTTCCAGCTAGAAGAGTGCATTTTCGATGAATTTGATAGTGATGGCATTTTGACCTGTCACATTCAAAACACTTTAAGTAAAACCAAGTGTTTAAAACTTTCAGTTACTTTCCGATTCCTAAAGATTTATATTGATTTTAATTTAGAAATCACCTCCTGTGGAATTTCATACTAAAATGCAGCTGATTGTGAAATACTTTTTGCCAGCATTGATTGTTAAAAATGACTCAGTTCGACAAAATGCAAATACTGTTATGATATAAATGAACTTAAACAACTTAAAAATCCTTGCAAATTCATGAACTGTAATTCATATTGCTCAGAGTACTTGCACATAGCACATAAAGAATAATGTCTGAAAGTTTTAATCCAACATAACAGTATCAGCTACAAAAACCTGCAAAAATGCAGCAAAGCCTGAATCATCAAGTATATATAACCAGATTTGTTGGCACCAAAAGGACAGCCACGAAAATAGGATACTCTAAAAATAGGATGGAGAACAACTGGATGCTCATTACAGTGATTTAAGGTAATCAAATGAGTGCAAAGGTGGTACTTAGACCATAAGAGTTCAAGATGCCAAAACAATCTTATTATGATAACAGGCGGGATTTGAACTCAGAAGTAACTTCCTATCCATTATAGTTATAATTAATCCAAAATAAATATGATAGGTAGAAGCTGAGTATTCCATACTGGTTGTGTCTCATATTTCTTGCGCACGATAGACCTATGAAACACCCTCAACAACTGATAATCGATCAGCCGATCTCCCGATAACCGGGAGGCAAAGCCATCAAGCAGCTGTGTGAACACACCGATTTAAAGATTTGGAGTTCCCATTGTTTTGATCTATTTATCACCTCGGCCCGCTGTGCCGTTTCAATTCGGCTGGACTTGCCTCGTAATCTGGAAGCTGCCTTACATATCAGTGTTTCATCACTGACAGGAATAAATCAATTATTCACACAAAGCGAGAAAACCCTGTGGAAAAAAAGAAAGAAATCTCCAGGCAGAGCAGCTCTCTCTTTGGCAGCCACGGGGAAATCTTTCAGCACAGGACGGCGTTCCCTGGAGGGACGGAGGACAAATGACACCCACTCTCTGCGTTCAATTACTATGGCCATGGGAGCTGAATCTTGCAGGAGACCCAGTTGTATGTAGGGGACAGACACACACAGACGCGCACACACACACACATGCACACACACGCAGACATAAGCAGAACTGTCTGCTACAGTCAACTCCAATTACCATTGTCCACTACTAATGCACAACATGTGAAACTAGAAAAACAATTCCATCTTTCGCCACACACACACACACACACACACACACACACACACATACACACCGCAAAATTACATGTGGATTATGTTTTCGTATTCCTCCTGCATAATTCCAAAAATATGATTTCACAGGCTTCATTTTGTGAATCGCCGCAAATTAGTGGACACTTTAAACTCTGGTTAGTCCAATGTAAAGAAATATGTTCAACAAATTATTTGTGAAGTAGATGAAAAAAAGGCGACCCTGTCCGCCATACGTTCCCGAATATATAGTTTCTGGATAAGTTGCAACATGAAATGATGAAGATCATCCTAAAATCTCCACTGCGGTTTGTGTGCTGATAAGTGACACACGATAAACCTGTCCCACACACACCTCCTCATTATGTTCTCCGCTGAAGCAGGAGGCCCGAGTTTTCCTTCCATATTATCTGCGAGTGCTGCCTACAGCAGAACGACTGTTTCTAAATGGCTGCTGTTGTCGGTACTTCATCGTAGCGGCAAAGAGGAGGAGGCGGAGGAGGTCAAGAGGTTGGAGCTGATGTTCACACAGTTCTCGGCTCCACTTGAGAAGAAAACGCATTGAGCATTTAACCCTGCTCTGCTCGCCCGCATGAGCTCCGTGTCATATTCTGTTAGCTGCTCGCTGAATCGAGATCCCTGAGCAGCTCTACGTGACTCTTGGAGAAAGAAAGACCAATTTTTGCAAAAAAAATAGGGCCGCGTCCACCAGTGCACGGTAACACTCGTCACAGCTTCACCTAAAGGGCAGTGGACGGGGATTTAAATAGAAACCGCAAAATTCCGAGGTGTTTATAAAACCGTTAAAACACATTGGGAAAATTGGAAACAGACACACACATGCATATGTGTATATACATATGTATATACTAATACATATTGATTAGGAAATGATCATTTTCATCATTTATTATGCATTTTGAAATTAATGTATTTAAATGTATTTTTAAATCATTAAATGTATTAATTAGTTAGTCAGTTATTAAGTAATAATAGATGCTATTATTTTTTATTTTTTTATTTGCATATTTGTCTATTTTTAATGTATTGATTCTTTTCATAGCTCAATCAGTTGAAAGGCAACTTATTCTGAAATGGCTCTGGGGTGTTTTTTGATAACGCTAAAAAATGTCAAGTTTAATCTTAGAGATAAAAAAGGAATTTGCGAAACCGCAAAAGCTTTGTACTAAATTGCCAAAGGGTTTTCAGATGATTTGAGCGATTATAGATGTATTTTCCACATTTGGAGTATGTATAATATATTCTTCCTGTCACTGTAAATGAAGTACAAATACTTAAACTTGTTTTCCAATGACATTTTGTGTTCTTTTTCTCCACCAAACACACTGTCAACACAAGTTAGAGCGTGAGATTTGACTTGGCGCCTGATAAGTGACTTTCACTGGCAAAATCTCCAAACATCACTACAGAAAGTACTTTGAGATCAATTCAAGTTTGGTAAATGTTACATCAGTTCCCAATTTTTCAGGATCTTGATATTGTATAACAGAGACGACATGGATGTCTGGCGACCGGACAACATCATTTTAACTGTCATTTTAAATAATTCATTAAAAAAAAGAAAGAAAAAGAGAACTCCCTGGCTGAACAAAGGGAGCAATAAAACTTGATTCATACAATCTGAGATGTGTAATTAAATTTATTTGTATTTATTCTTCCACAGAAATCAGGCACAGGAACCTGCATGGGAGGTAGACTTTACAACTGTATTGTAAAATGTGATAAGCAAAAAAGAAAAATTAAATATCCTGTAGTAAAATAGCGTGGAGCGACAGCAACTGCCATAACATTACTGACTTAATATCACACTGTTACTTGTTTGTGTTTCCATTGTGCGGCAGAGTATCCTGTGTCGAGTTAGGATACATTTCATGAAGCTCACAGAGCAGTGAAAGCCAACTGCTGATGCGGCGCTCTGCTGGATCTTACTGATCCGCTGGCTAAGCCCGTGAAGCCGAGCATATATGTGTGTAAGACAATAGCTTCTGTAAAGCACCTCTTGCTGTTATATTGAGAGGCAGGGCAGGCTCTGTTTCCCCACCTGTCGCCCGGGGCCACGGGGGACAGGCCATCCACATCGCTCTCACTCTTCACCCTCCAATAGACGTATCGTCATAAAAACCTCAGCGCCCACGCAGATAAGGCCGGCCTGTACCTGACCAAATCCAGGGGGCTTAGAAACTTGTTCGCGTTCGATTGCAAGTGAGGGATATTTGGTAATTACATACAAGGGCCGTATTAAATGGAGCGTTATCCCAAGGCAGGGCTTGGTAAAATTGGTTAAAAATGAATATCCATATATAGTCAGAAGTCTGTTTAAGGGTAATGATATATATCATGATAATCTGGTTTGGGAAAAAGTGCATCTTAAATTTACAACATGAATATGGTATGTGATTGTTTCGGATATGAGAGGGAGTAGTTTAAATTCAACATTCAAATATTTCTATGTACAGTAAAATCATTAAAAATGATCACTATTCCTTCAGTGATTAAACATAAATGTTATTAAAAACCTTTAGCTTTTATTCTTTCCACCATCTTCTAAATGTATTTCTCATTTCTCGATGATAATTTACAGCTACATTGTCGACATTTTTGTAATCAGACATGTAATATAATTTCCTCATTCACACAGATTTTCAGGTCAGATTATATTGCAAGTGATTGACAAATTATTCATTGGCCTTTCATGGGGATTTTAAAAACTAAAAAGTGAGAGCACATCTCCTTGATGACTTCTAGGTTAGCTTGCTCTGATTTTCCGGTAATTACTTTCTGATTTTCCAGGTCATCTAGTGATTGAATAAATCTTAGGTAACAATTTTGGGACAAAATCAGAATAATAAAAATAACGAAATCAAGAATGCAAATTTCTCAAAATCCGTTATTTTAAACCAGACTAAGTTTAGTGTAGTGTAGGGAAATGTGTTATAAGTTGATATTTAAAAAAAATGATTGTGGTTTATCTGTGATGTTTGTTTTTTTTATCATACATTATTAATCCCTTGCGAGAAATTATTTCTCTGCATTTAATCCATTGTGGATGAACCATGAGCTGCCATTGCCAGCCACTTTTCCTGCTTTTGTTGATGTTCTGAAAAATAATGTACTTCCTTACCAAACCCGCTGACCCAAAGTTCAAAGAACTCCATGATTTGATATAATTTGTAGATAATATTCAATATATATCAGTATATTAAAACATCATGTGGAGGCATCCAGTGCAGAGGAAGAAACTAGTCATGTGCAGCAATGATGAGTTTTGAGACTGTTCTTTTTATTTTTGATGTTGATATCCAAATTCAGACCTCACTTTGGCCAGAGTGTAAAGAAAAGCCTAAAGTGACCTTTCCCTGATTTATTAAACCCTTCAACTCTATAGCCTGTGTGAAGTTCCCACCAAGTTTTCAGAGGTTTTATGAAATATGGGCAGAGGGATTGTTTGTCTGTGTCTGACGTTGTGTTGAGACGAGGGGAAGATGTGATGTAAACTGTCCTGGGGGTTAACGTCTATGTGTGTGTGTGTGTGTGTGTGTGTGTGTGTGTGTGTGTGAGAGAGAGAGCAAGAGAGACAAGCGATAGAGAGCTCTGTGTCTGCAGATTGGATCCAGAGCTGGCCCAAGAAAGGGAAACCAGGCTGCTCTGTGCCTTTGTATTGATTGTTGGAATTAGCAGAAGAGACAACAGGCCCTCAGGTCAGGAAAGATGAAGTTTTTTTTTCCCCCCAAATAAAAATCATTTTTGAGTATCTTTGATGTTGTATCATGGAACTGTTGAAGAGCAGCTTGCTATGCCTTTGTCTCCTTTTTTTTTCGTCAACCCAAAAAAAGGCCACGCATGATGGAGTATAATTCGAACCATCTTTAATACAAACCACAGAAGCATAAATAATTGAATAAAATCTGCAGTGGTTTTTTTGAAATGCACCAGCAAGTAAGTCTACAACATGTTTTCTCTGTTTTGGACCCATTCTAAGAAGTCTAAATCTAAATTTTGTGGTGGGGAAAAAGTGAAGGAGACTGCGACTATGGCTGGCTTTAAGTGAGCCTGTCTTGCATGTGGCGAGAAGGAATCAATGTGTTGGCAAAGCTAGTGGAAAAACTGCGAATCAAATGGTATCAAGACCCATACAGCACTGCACATATTGGAAGGGGGGGGGGCTTTAAGTTCAAGTTTGTGATGAGTCACTCATTCAATGTCTAACATGAATATGAGAGTTCAGTTCAGGTGAAGACGTAAAGAACTAATGTCCCCCGTAGGTCTTTTAGGGGTTTGAGCCAAATAATTAAAAATGTGTTTAAAAAATAGGACACTTCAAAATGAAGCAATGTTAATGCATTCAATGTTTATTGTTTTTTTTTTTAATTTTACTTTTTTGCATCTTACATCTCACTTGCTTTTGATAGTTTTTTGATAGATTTTTTTTTTTTATAGGTTTTTGCTATGACCAAGCACTTGCTAGATTATAAAACAAAGATTTGGAGAATAACAATAATATGGTGCTACGATCCCTATTTTATTTTTGGTTAATTTCTTCATAACTTTTCAGATCCATTTTCTGCTTTTTGTGTATTATTTTTACTCCTTTTCAGAATTTACAGCTTTTAATTGTGCGTAACTATCAAAGATGCTGAAAGGGGATTCCAGTGGATCCACTTAAAGGGAATATTAAAATATGGGATTTAAAATAAAGAAAATGTGGTAATGCACTTGAGATTATGATCCTAATTCAAAAGGTCTCCACAAAGGTCTTGCTCATTATGTGGTCATTTTTGGCTATTTTTATATTGTTTTATTGCTGATTTTTGGTAGATTTTTGCAAATTTTCAAGTAACTTCCTGTTATTTTACGGTGATTTGGTGAGGAGATCATTTGCTGGATTACTGATGATGTATTCTGACAGTAACACAGTAAAAATTTTGGAATATTGTTTTTGGAATACATTGATATGGTAGCATATGCTTATAGCCAGCAAGTACAAATATATACTGGTGTGTATTGCCAAAAAATTGTATTACTTAAGTTGGGTTTCACTGCCAATATTCTTTTCACCACTTGTTTTGTTTAATTAGATGATTTAACTCACTCTGGGGAGCCCGAGGCTCAAGACTCGCTCTTTGACCTAAGAGTGACAAATCAAAACACTGGCACTCAGCAGACGTAGCTTCACTTTATCGTCATACAAAGGAGAGGACAACACACTTAACATTCAGCATGCTGAACACACACTGATTAGCAGGCTAACATAGATATGCAACAATTGCTTGAATAATTTAATCAGACTGTGCGTCAGGAGTCAAGCGTGTTACTTACACTGTTTTCACTGGTTCCAGACACGGGGTAGACCGTCCAGCCCAGCTCTGCTGTGGCTGTGGTGGAGTCCATGATTGTCTCTGTGGAAACAAGGAGACACGGTGGTCAGACAGTCTCCCGACAACATGGAAATGGCATCACAGCTAAATGGAAACCACTTGATTATTAGAAACATTCAGAGAAGGTACATTTTCAGCAAAAGGGCAAAATACATTGCCAAAGAATGATTTAAATCTCCTCTGACAAACAGAGACCAAAGTATAAATCAACGACCACCATTTCCGCATGTGAGGCGACAGATTTTGATTCATTGATATGTATCGAGTATCACCAAACTCAGACACCCTATCCTGGACTTTTTATAAAAAAAATTTGAAAAAAACTTATGGTGCATCACTTTAGTGGCGACATCCCGAATCACTTTTTTTTCCCCTTCAATAAATCCAATGAGTTATAGGAAAATTCCATGACTGAGCAGTTAGTACGAAGAAGACACCTTTAAAACTCAGAAAAACATTAGCTTGGAGAGCGGGCAATAATTTTCAGCCTATCGATCACAAAAATCAAAAGCAATGACAAATAAATCATCTGTAATTGAATAAAAGAAAATTACATGTAAGTTGAGGGGAAAGTTCTCAAGGCTCTATTAGATAACAATAATCTCCACACTTGGTAGAAAAGAAGTAGAAAAACTGAGTAAAATAGACCTGTTACTTTTTTTTTTTTTATAAATTGCTTAATAAGAGCATGCAATCAAAACTAGACAGAAATGGCATGAAAATTTGCATGAAATTACCTAAAAATGTCTCTATTTTTCTCTATTTCTTTGAATGCCCTTATAGCAACTTTGTTTTCCGATTACTCCCTTGAAATTGATCCTAAAATTTCACTCTTGATTTTTAAGACTTGCAAGCCTGAGTTGTAAACAACTGCACACCAGCTCATCACCTGAGACCTCATAGATTCCTGGTCAAGATCAGAGGGTAACGTGGATTTTCTGACAGGGTTGCAAATCTTTTGAATTCCTTACAAGAGGAACTTAGAGGAGACTTGGCGAATATACTGCAAGTAGGCGAATAACTTCAGGCATGTCCCAGCACATGCTCATTCACCACTGGATTTTGGAAGATCATCACATCATGAGTGTTTCAACACAAGATTGTAGGTCGCGATTTAAAAAATAAAGCTATCAAATATTGCTAAATTTAACTCAAAATATAACAAAATATGGCGACACAGTGGTGCAGTTGTTACCAATTCCGTCTCAAAGCAAGAAGGTCCTTGTTTCGATTCTGACTGGGGGCCGCTCGGTGTTGAGTTTGCATGTTCTCCCTATGTCTGCGAGGGCTTCCCTCAAGTTCTCAAGAGAATTCTCACAGTCCGAAAAAAAACAACCAAAAGAACATCATCATCAGGAGACCCTGAATTGCTCAGAGATGTGAATGAAAGAATGACTGGTTGTGTGTCTCTGCATGTGGCCCTGTGATCAACTGGCAACTGGTCCCGGGTGTACGCTACCCAATGACAGCCTGGACAGGCTCCAGTCACCTGACTGCAGAATTAGCGGTATAGAGACTGAATGAATGAATGAATGAATGAATGAATATCACAAAATTATAAAATGAAAGTATACCGTAAACTTAAAAAATGTTTGCGTAGGGAAATGCCACATAGTGATCACATAGACCTTGCCACTAGCAGGCATATAATAGTTCCTGTATAAGGACAACATGTCAAAGTGAAGTAAAAATGAAGTACAGCAGGTAACGATCTCAAAATTATATAATATGATAAAAAAAAACACTTTTATTGTTTTTTTTGTAGTGTTTCTTTTAAATATTTATTTCGTGTGTATGTATGTCTGTACAGTGCCCTTGAGTGCAGAGTAGGGCATCTGAAAAAATGCATGTAAAATGTATGACTATTAATTCTTATTAAAATGTGGGAATTGAAGTCACAGAAGAATGTAAAATAATCTCCTTGCTCATAAATGTTATAGAAATGAACAAGATAAATGAAGTGTACTTATTTTAGTTTATTTTACTCTATTTTATTTTATTCTTAGCACTAAAGCCTTGCAATTGTTTTTGATGCTGCATCAGAGTGATTAAAACAGATTTATTTATATATTAAAATTCAATACATACAAAAACACTGTCAGAACCAAGTGTTGTTTCTGAAGAATTAGACCAGAAATACATGAAAACATGAATAAATGATAGCTTTGAAAACAGTTGATTGAGTGATTAATAAACATGTTCGTTAAAGTTCTAGCATATAAGACTATAAGAATAAATGAGTAAACGTACATTTTTAATTGTAAGGAGCTGGACTTATCTTTAAAAAAACACACCGGTTATTCATTGATTAATTTTAATGTCTTCCATCTTAATTGATAATTTAAAGAAAAGAAATATATACAGAACGATGACAGAGTAAAGGCCACGACTGCAGGCCTCCTTTTAGGGGGATTTGCTGTGGCTATGAATGCCAGAATGTAAAACATTCAGTCATCACCCAAACAGATGGACTAAGCTGTCATAAATTTGACTTTGTGGGGAAAACAAGCCGAAGAAGCAAATCTCAGCGGTGCAGCGGAGGGGCCACCGTACACGCCACGGATTAGCCGGTGAAAAAAAAACACCTCCAGTAATTGGGGTCAAAGAGAACGGTCATCATGTGTGTCGCAAGGTCGGTGGCGTTACATTCCGCAGCTCAACCCAGCTGTCCGTCATTCGCTTCCCCTCTTGTCTCTTACCCGGGGGTTTTCTTTTCCATCCCTGACTCTTTCCCATCCCTGACTCCCATTCTCTCCTGGTGGAGGAGGCCAGCTCCAGTGAATTACTCCTGCTGAGATCAATCAGTTTCCGTGTTGAACTTCACAGATGATGAAGACGTTTGGCTCCTCAAACTCACATTAGGATTTAGACTCTTGGATATACTGCTATCAAACTGTCCGAGACACAGGCTGATATCCTGCAGAGCTGGCCTGTAGTGTGTCCGTGATAATTCTACATTGAAAAATAAGTCTATTTCTGAGTATCTTAATTTGACTTCTAAATTGTAGGAAAATGCCAGGTGAGAAGGAGTAATGAGACACTTTTAAAATATCAGAAGTCATGAAATGTCAAAAAGAATGTACAATTGATATCAAGAATAAATTATCTGAAAAGATAGATAAGAGGTAGATTTAAAAGATGCAGAAATTAAAAATATACATAATTTAATTGGAAGACATAAAAAAAAAAATCAGAAACAAACAATTAGCCAGAAATCAGAGGTGCTTTGTTTTTTGTTTTTTTGATGAAAATAATCTATTCAAAGTTCTGTCAATTTATACGCCATCAGAATGTGAGGCATTGAGAAGCGTCTCATGCGCACTGAGGCAAAATTTTTATCAAAGTTTTTATTTCAGACCGCTTTGCATACCGATGCTGATGAAAGGACTTCTGACTGTCACAATATCTCCTTTTTCTGCCAACAGCCCTTCATTAGTTTAATGAAATGGCAAGGGTTCAATTGAAATAGATGTTCGCATAAATAAAACAGAACCCATAAAATCAAGTTACATATAAAAGTTATTTGTGAAATGTATTATGGGACTTATGTAAAGAACATGAAGACGAAAGATCTGAAGTTACATCTATGGATCGCCTGAAGGTTTTAGTTTAATGCTGCACCCTATACTTAACTCTGCACCAGCGAGCTGGTATTTTAGATATTCCCAGTTTTTGTTTTTTTTAAGCCCGCGTTTCCTCTGATTTATATTCCAGCGAAAGTCGAAGCCTTTTAATTAACAGGCACGTTGGTTTATTTTCAGGTTCTTCGGCTGCCTTTCCGACATATCGCCGGCACAACACGGGGATCCACGTCCTATTCAGTTATAACAAAAGTGAGAATCGTATAATTAGGCTGATGAGGCTGCAATTGAGCTGCTACTGATAACCTTGCGTGTCACTCGGAGCCTGAAAAAAAAAACCTACATGGATGTAAGGCGGCGAAATGGTAATTATCCCCCTTAATGATAAAGGATAATTAGTGGAGGAGTGGTGAGAATAATGAGGCCTCTCTGCAGTGGTTTGGGGAGCGTTGTGAGGGAACAGGCACGCAAAATTCCCCGGGAACATTAGCAGAGGCTGGATGAGACGCAGCCACAATCCTGATCTCCCGTATGCCGCTTCCTATATGTCCACTAGTTATCTAATTCTAAAAGAAAATTGTCCAATTTTTTCCCCTTTCCTCGCCTGTTCCTCTTCCTTCTCTCATCCCGCTCCTTTCCTTTTTCCCTTCCGCTATCAGCGGCCAACATGCCGGACAATTTGACCCTACGCCCCGAAAGACTCAACCACCTTTCTTCAGCCCCAGGAAGCTGAAACCGATTTATTACCTCCTTTCAGCAGCGCAGCGCTGCCGGCCGCTGTCTCCCTCCCAGCCTGAACCCCCAGCTGTTGCAGAGCATGGCTGCTCAGCACGACGCACAGGCTATTAACCAGCAGGAAGACGGGGCGCAGAATCCATCAGCTTCAGATTCCTTTTTTTTGAGAGTATTTGAAATTTCACTACTCCTGGGTGGATCGAACTGATTGATCTGGCTGCTCTAATGATGACAATCCAGAGTAGCGTGTATTTGTATGTATTATTGGTAGATTGTATTTTGCCTGATTTCTGCTTTTACAGTTTGAGCACTCCAGACAGATGGTCTACATGCGAAATGACCAAATAAAATTACCACGCTTATCGAATAATATGTCGTTGGGCAGTGAACCAATCAAATATAAACATGGATGGATGCAACTAAATATTTATTAGAGCAGCAACAGTAAAGTTTACAGCAGTGTCAATATTAATACCATTCCATTAAAAACAAAGCTTCAGAGTCGAAACAATGAATAAATGTTCTCGACTTCAAAGTGCTTAAGTTTGGAGGGGATGAAGAGGTTTTAATGATAGTTCTCCATAAAATTGAATCGCCCCAAGTTCTTTGTGCCATGAAAAAGAAAGCATCGGTACTGAAATACACAGGCTACCCTGAATTCAATCCACATTTAAAACATAGATGAAAGCGCTGAAAAATTTCTGGTTTTGTCCCTCGAAGTTGAAGATGTGTCCTGCATCCTCTAAAACCCAAAGATATTCAGCTTATTGTCACATAAAACTTGAGAGACATCAGAAAAGAAAAACTGCTTTATTACACTCCCTCCGTGTCTGATCAGAGCAGCTGACCTTTGCCTTAATTTTATATATTTGTGACTCAAAGAAACCCTTTTTCCCGTTTTTATTGGCAACG
>CAAKHD010013450.1:45036-57820 GCA_901007705.1 Fistularia tabacaria
TAAAATATATTTAGAATAACTCCCAAAGGTGGTGAAATAATGTGTGTGCTGCAAACCGGACAGTTATAGGGAGGTTGGAAGTGTTTTATATTCGTATATATATATATATATATATATATATATATATATATATATATATATATATATATATATATATATATATATATATATATATATATATATATATATATATATATATATATATATATATATATATATATATATATATATATATATATATATATATATATACATACATATATATACATACATATACATACACATACATATATATATATATACACACACACACACATACATATATATATACATACATATATATATATGCATACACGTATATATACGTATATATATACATATATACACACACATATATATGTGTAAATGTATATACACATGTATATGTATATACACATATATTCACACATATATTCACTCTCCTGCAGTCTAAGCAATGCAATCATTATTTAGCAACTTTCAAATTAATCTCGACTATTTCCAGAGATGTATAATTTGTGTTTGAGTCAGAGTAATTTCACAACAAATTCACAATTCTGTTACCCCGGTTGAATGTATAGAGACTCTTACTTGTTTCTTTATCATTCAAAGGCAGTACGTCAAATATATCTGGGTGACGAACATCAACACACATAAGAGCGTCATCTTTAGCCTCGGTAAACTCTGCGTTGGTTTTAAGTTTTAATAACTCACAGAAATACGCGCACGAAACATCACATTTTAACTTAAAATTCATGGTTCTGATATTAACCTTCAGCTCAGATGCAAAATGTGGCATCTTAATGATGTTAAACTACCATCTTTTTTCTGTTATAGTGAGATTTGTCGCAGCTGCTTTCTATTCATCAGTGTCATGGGTTGAAATTGACTTTGGAAAGACAATTAAATATGGCTCTAACATCAGCAAATATCTGCCTTTTTGAAATACTTTCACTCCAACATATCGGTATTGGCTTCAACATCTAACATTTGCCGCTCTCATTTGACCAAAGTTCTATTTTTTTTTCCCTCCCATCTGTTTAACAATTGACCAGTCAAAAGCACGGAGATCAGGGTTTGTCAAACATTGAGACTCTGAGTGACTCGTGGAAAGTTTCTTCGCTGCCACAATTCGTCCCCAAACTAAAACTGCGGCTTCCTGTATATCGAACCGTTTCTCCGTAGTGCAGCCCTCAAAACAAGTCCATGTCAGCTCACGTGTAATTGAAATGTTAACTGTCTGTATCTTTTCTTTTTTGACTGGCTTTTTCTCAGCATGAAAAATCAAACATGACGAATGGTTTTGCAGCCCATTGCATCAGTACTGAGGATATGCAAATTTAAATTGTTCGTGAGAGCGGAATCAAAGAGAACATACCAGAGCGTGTTCACAAACTAGCCTGTATTTAAGAACGAGTTTAATGGCGGCATTTTGAAGAAGCAATTCACCTCAAAACCAGCATGAAGCAGCCCTAAGGAACGACTTCTTTTCATCTTTCTCCCCCAGCAGGGCCACTGCCTTGGCTCCGTATGGAACAAACTCCTCATCCAATTTAACATCGACGTGAACCGCACGGTGCTTTCAGTTGCTGTGATAATGTCTGGTTACAGCGCTGAAGAACAGTAACACATTAAACTCATGACGGCCTTCCCAAAGTTCCCTTTATGCTAAGGCGTGTGCATTTCCTCTTATGTCTCCGCTCACCTGAAACCCCAGCTTTTTCATGGTAAATGTGGGAAGAGTTTTCTAGGACTCTTCTATTGCAGAGTAACATGAGCTTGCTGTTCATTGTGCTAAAAACAAAACGCTTGTGGATCCGGCACGGAAATCTGCCCAGATTTAGGGGAAAAGCAATGATATGCCCCCGAGGGAGCCGGTGCAAGTGGAGGGACATGATTCATAGCATTATTGACGGACAGGGCTACTGTACGGCCTGTTGGAAACAATAACAAGCCTGTTTCATTGTAGCGGGTAGAGCTGGATGGTAGTTAGCTAAACTTATCTGTCATCGCAAGCTGGGCCCATTAAGGTAGAGTGCAGCTCCCACCACCGTCAAAATGACAGCGTATCCCTGTTTGTTAAACTGATTCTTAATCCCTCAATGAAACCAGGGCATTGTGGTCTGTGCTGCACTGGCCTAAATTCCGATGGTACATTTTGTCTTTTATTTCAAGTCAAAGACAGACTGGCATGAAGCTTTTGGGATCTTGGGCCTGACATTGTGTCTTTGATTAGATACCAATCTGTTACAGAGATTAATGAAGGGCACGGATTACCGTTGCATCGTGAAAATGGAATGCGTGAAGTTACTTGACGATGACCATGCTGGGTTTTTCTAAGAAGCCACTAGGTAGGAATTTAAGTTTAGCCCCACCTCATCAAGGCTGCCATGTGGTGTATCCTCCAAAGCAGGAAAAGATGAGGGAGGAAGCTGGGCAGTTGGTTTTGGCAAAAGACAGCATGGGTTGAAATACGGTACCACACACACAAGTACAAATGCAGAGAAAGTGGAGTACTTGCGTTGTTGACAGAATGATACAACATGGCATTCCCTCGGGTTCCGAGCAGGATGTACTACAGTAATCCCAACACAGCTGAGATGTGTTATCAGTCCATGTAACTTCACGTGTTGGCAAAGCCAAAGCAGAAAATTCTGCTTGCTCTATGACTGACAAACTGTTGGATACTCTGGTACAACAAAAACTGCTTTTGTCTCAGAGGTTATTTCATGAGAACTTGATCAAGGCTTGTATTTGACTCGTTGTCCCTTATCATGAAATAGAGGGTTGAGGAGACCCGACTATTACCTGGAAGTTTTTATTTATATTTTCAATGGTAATGAGACACTGTCAGGCTAATAGGATTTCAGTCTCAATTGCAGGCTATATATAAGAGCACAGAAGGAAACAATGAACAGAGACACTGACTGTGAGGTCACCTCTCATTTGGTTTTTTCATATTTGCCATGGACGGACAAATTTTCATGGCTGTTTTAATTCCGTTGTGCTGAGTCCGCATTACACCAGAGGCGAATATGACCATGATCTGCTTTGCCAAAACTTTGATGTTGGCCGCCTTTTCTCCGAGGAAAACTGTTGGAAAACTCTTGACATAGAGTATCTCGGTCCAACAAGAATAACTCAAAATGAACCTTCGGATTTAGTTCTAGATTTAGATTTTAATGTTCAGTTAAAATTGGCTGCAGTTGATGCCGGGTTTCAGCTTGGACCTCACAATATGATACACAACACAGTGCTGGGGTACCAATACAGCTTGGTCACAATTCATTGCGATATATTGCGATGAATAGCATGACTCAAATTTACTAGAAATGTAAACGGATTCTACCACTAAAATTTAGTTGGGGTTTCCCCCCCCCAATTTTCTTTTTTAAACATGAAAACTTGCAGAGGACTATGTGTTAAAGATAAATTATCACTCTCCATTTTGCAGTATGCTTCAAAAACTTTAAAACACATAGCTCCTAATGTCATAATGGGATCGTGTTGCTATGGAAGTCTGAGTGCTATGATATGAAATCAGCGCAGGATTATCATTAACATTAATGAAGTAGAAATTACGGGGATAAATTGCCACATTGCCAATAAAGCGCAGCCCCATTTTACATAAATGTCAATCTTGAGCTTAAACTGCCCTGTTTTTACTTTTGTATTTTATTGTTTATTGCATTCGTTCAGTTAAAGGCGAGGGATGATGCCATATATTGCACTAAATACATTAAAAGGCGCTTCCCTGTTTCATCATCAAAGGCTACAAGACGACGTGTTAAATACACTAGCAACTAAACAAGAACAAAGCTTTTTCAACACTGCACTTATCCATTAAAAGCTACAGGCCATGTTTTTTGAAGCAATGGACACGGTCTTATCTACCCGGTTATATAAAAAATAAATAAATAAATACATAAACTCAATTGTCATGCCAGTCGTCTCAACATAAAGCTTTCCTTTCTCTGCTTTGAGATGTGTTTTTGCTATTAAAGGCACCTGTAGGTGTATCATTAGTCTGGGCTCACCATTAAAATGTATTTAGCTCTGATTGACACCGTATTTCATGGAAGGCAGACATCAGTTTAACCAATAAATCATGAGTGGGGAATGGTCACCTGGACAATTGCGAGGATTGTGAAAGAAACCTGGCGAATAACACAGACCAGAGGATTTATAAGTGCATTTTCCATATTTCCTCAAATCCCTGACAACCTAGCAAGACCTGTTTAACAGATGAGTACAGTTAAAATCGTCAACTGGAAAAATCTGTAAAACGGGGTCCTGCTATTTAATAAGCAGCAACTGAAGAGAACATGGGTATGATCTTTCAAACTTTTTTTTAATCTTTTTTTTTTAAAGGCCATACAAATCACACTTTTCCGTTCACCCAATGATTGTAGGTGGAAATACCCACAGCAAAATTAGACAGCAGGAATTAATTCTCTATCAAAGTGACAGCCTTTCAGACACCAACCACTAATTGACTTGATGGAAACTAATCATTGCAATCCTCCCCACGCCTTGCCTACGAGCCATTAGTTAAAAGTGGCTGATTGGAAAGTGAATCCAGCCCGTGTGAGAACATGAATGAATCCTTTACGTCGTGGTTTTAGGCTCCCTGGATCCACATGAGAGCCGTCATTCCCTCTGTCTTTTCTTTTCATTTCCCCTCGCCTCTGTGACTTCCTCTCCATGGGCCTGCTTGCGTTGCAGGTAATAACAGAGCTATAGGCCCTGCAGGATCACTGGAGCTATAAAACACTCCGATAAGACCAAAGACAAAATGTAACTCCTCAAACTAAAACTGTTCAAATAGATGTGTGATAGCAGACGGACCGATCTCCCATCTTAATTTGTCCTACTTGAGCATCAGTATCTGAGTCCAATTTTATTGACAGCTCTGACACCAAGAGCCTCAGCCGGAGACCATGTTTTTGATGTGAGCAGACGCTTTAGTATTTATGTGTGCAAAGGTCTTGTGCTACTTCTCAGTCTGTCCATGTTTTGTTGATAAAAATGACACAGCCTCCCACCGATATCTGGGTGAACTACATTCAGCAACAGAAGGTGTGCCAAGTCGAGTCATAAAAGTTTGACAAACACGTGCGGTTTACAACCTATTCAATATCCTTTTTAAGGGCCTTTCATCATTTTGAAAGATCCTTTAAAAAGAGCAATATATTGCGTGCAGAAGTCGCTGCTTCTTATCAGTTTGCTATCGGGTGTCAGAGTTATCTGCTGACCTGTGAGGGCCGCGGGTCTGACGCAGTTCATAATAGACCTAAATCACCTCTGGTCCCTGCCTCTGCACTTTAAGACGAGGTTTTTCAACTATTTGCATACATGCATTTTGAGGCAGAAAAAATGTTTGTCATTTTGGCTTCACTAGTTCCCAGTAAAAATGGTAAATATGCCAGCTGGATATACTCCCAACCACAAGTCTCCAAACACACAGGGACTGGTTGGTATTACCGCACTGGTTAACTGTGAATGTAAAATCAGCCAGCCTTTATATTTTCTTATAATGTCCAATGAACCAATACGCTCGCATGGAAATTAAGTTGAAAATCATGACTAGACTTACCAGAACACCAGTTGTTGAGTTTGATGCATGGGGAAAAATTAAACCACTCTTTCACCAGATTTGTTCCCAGAGTAAAATATTTCGGGCGACGGTAAAACGATCCTCAGTTGCCCTTGTGTTTAGTGATTAATGTGACTCATGTTGAGCACTAAATGTTTCATAATATATGAATAAATGTGTGGCAGCACCTTGCGGTGAAATCATGTGTCTTTGTCTATGGTTAAGTTATGGGTATGGAGGGTAATCAAGGATACATCAAGGATCCCCTTGAGGTGCTTATTAAGATAATTTATTCTAAAATAATCTGCTTACAGGAAATCGATCCCTAATAGAATTTTACAGCAACCGCACTATTGCAGCCTGCAAACGGTAAAAAATTCAAATGAGCTTCACTTTTTTCTCGGGTACGTCATATCTTTGACTAATGCATAGTCGTTTTTGTAACCATTCTCTATTTATGTCAAAGCAAAACATTATAAAGACTAAATATAATAAATATGTGTAAGGATATTTTGTGTAATTTTTCGGAATTTCTTTGGAAAAACAGACGGTAATTACTTTTGCTGGTGCTCCAGAGACTGCTCTAAGGGAATGACTAATTACTGAATCTGGAAGGGATTTATTTAATTGGTCATTTTGAAGGCTGTGATTGCCGCTGTTTTTATTGGACTCAGGTATTCTGAATATTTTGTGCATATTAATCGTCTTGCCAGATTATGAATGGCAGAGAATATGTTGAAAGTGAAAATATCCAGCAGATCTGGGGGGATCAAAAAAGAAGGAATAAATGGAAATCCCTAAATAACTCAAATAACACGCTCAATCAAAAAGTGGATATCCACCCTCGCAACGACTGGTTTTCTGTTCTACTTCTAGGAACAACTCTTCCTGCGGATGCGTCATGCAGAGGAATGTGACCAGAGTTATTAATGTGTGAGCATGTTGCTGGGTCAAACTAGGGCAGTTGATCTCTGCCCGTCTGCCAAGAAAGTCATCACATCCAGGTTGTTTTCTCTGTCAGGGCAGGTAATGAAGCTTCCAAACATATAGATGGCAACCCCTTCCCCCTCCTTCCCTACAAGCCTACAGGGGGATAGTGTTACTAGAGTGGCGTTGTTTTGATGAATGAAACGCCGGATAAGAACCCTCAAATTTCGAACGGGAACTGAAAAGCAGTGAGTTCAGAAGAAAGAGAAGATGCAGTGAGAGGCAGGGGAAATTGCAATAAACTAGTGCTGTTAAATGGTAAGGTTCCCATCTGAAGAGCAGCGGGCTGGACGTCAGATAGTAATAATTTGTATTAATGGCTAAATGCACCTACAGTATGTTTTACAGGGCCTGCAGTCATGGAGGGAGGGTAAAAGATGAGTGATGATTTATTCAAACTTATGAGAACACCAAAGACGCTCCGTCTGACAACTTCGTTGTCTAATTTATCCCTTCTTGTTTTATCTCCACCACCTGCCTCCTCTGTTCTGTCTCTACTCATTCCTCCCTACCTCCCTCCTATCATCTTTCCTTTTCCCTTCTACACCTCCTCTTCCACTCCTCCCCCATCACAAACCAACAAATTGCATCCTCTCGACCCCCGCTTAAAATTGCCCTGTTTTGTTGTTGAAATGCTGCTTTTTAAAGCTCTTATCACCACACTCACTGACCTGAGGAGGAGGTGGTGCAGCACACTGCAGGTGTAACTATGAACACCGCCATTTTTTTGTTTGTTTGTTTTTTTTTTGACATATTTACGGGAGAACTGGGTACACATGGGAGGTAAAGCACATTGGTGGATTCCGAGACTGTGAGCTAACCTCCTTCCGCATTCTGTACTGGAAATTTTACAAATTCGTGACTCCCCTCCAGGTCTGTGAAGCCAAGAGTGGGAGGCAGAGGAAACAGTACCACAGTCATATGCAGCATGGAGCACTCCTGGGACTGTTCACTGTCCAATCACAGACAAATAGCGACAACAGACAACGGCATAACCCAAATATCGCTCACTGTACAGGCGTCTGTAAATCCCCTGCAATCAACATCTTGTTAATCACTGACTCGACAGCAGTGGAAAGTGTCCTGGCAAAACATTAAGGCACCTTTAGACCCTTCTGTTCACCCTCACACTTACATACACTGGGAGATACTGGATACCAGCGGAGCATAAACAGAGAGCTAATGGTTTCATGGTGGTCAGCTGCAATGAGCAGGACAGAAACCTAAGGCGAGGAAAGCTGGGGAAAAAAAGGAAAAGCAGAAATATGGAAAAGCAAACCAGGGCAGCTCTGCCTTCTATCCATCTCGGTTTAAAAAAAAAAAATCCTCTTTCATCTGTCAGCGTTACCAGTCATCTCAAATGAGGTCCAGCCAGTTAAAAATAAAAGTTTGTTGAAGTATTTTATCAATAATTTAAAGTCTCCAGAAGGGATAAAGCAAGTTCATCACTGGTTAGACAGAAGTTACTTGAATTCCTGAGCAAATAAGAGCACATTAAGACAGAAGGCAGATTTTTCCTCATAATTCAGTTGTATCCTTTATTATTAAGTCCACATACTATTCATAAGCAGACTCACCGCTGCTTATTTTAATTAATTCATTGACTTCATTTCCTATTTGAAGAATATCAAATAAAAGAATTGTTGTGTAGTAGTATATATCCCATAAAAAAGTCTCTTTTGATGAAGCCACAAAGCAACGGATGTGTTTTCCTTCTTCATAGTCAAGAGTCAGATAATGAACAGAACATCTCACCCCTATATTATTAATCTAACATTCTGAGATTGAGACATTAAACACTTCTAAATTATAACTCTTGTGGACTCCATTTACCTCCTATGGAGAGGGCTGATAGGTGGCAGTCTCTCTTTATGTTGCGGATGGGGAGAAACATTGTTGAGACACTAAACAATGAAAAATTGAGATTCCTGTTTAAACTTGTAATTACAAGTCGATCTTCCAAACCCATTGTGGTGCTGGAACAACTGGCACTGTTCATTTCATGAAGCATGTAATGAATATCTGGGCTTTTATTTATTCTCCTTTGTGCTAACATCATGTTGGGTTTTAGGCTACGCTTACTGTTATTTATGTATTATTTTCAAAGCGGCTGTGTAGTTTTTGGTCTATCTGTGATAATCCAGGGCTCCCATAAGAATAAAAAAAATAGAATAGTTGCTATTGTGAGATACTATCATAATAACAGTTTTCTTTTTCTTCAATAGAAAAATCAACCAAATGTGTCAGGATCGATAAACAAGCAGTTTACCTGCATCTGTTCAAAATTCCAGGAACACAAAGTTTTCAGCTAAATATCTCCTCTGCAAATGTGTGTGTTTGTGTGTGTGTTCGTACGTGTATGTGTGTTGGCGTGGATTCTACAGCTCTTTGGCACCTTATCAACAGTGCAGAGACAAGTTAATCAGATAGTATTGTTGTCTTGCACAGATTAAAAAAATACTTAAGCAACTGGTCAAATATCCTCTGGGGAGGTTAATATACAACAGGAAAAGTTAAGTATTAAGGTTCTTGTTTTTACACAGAGATTCCTCAGCTACGGAGAGACAACAACCACACCATTGTACCACTTTGTTTGTTCACACTGAGCCACACAAAGCTGCCCCATGTTCAAATATATGTACAGTGTTGGGTGTAAATACAACAGAGTCAGTCTTTTCAACGTGCTGTTACGCTGGTCCATCTGTCTCTTTCACACGGACGTCAATTTGGTTCTCCCAACGATCTGTTACAATTTTGTTTGTTTTGTTTATTTCTAACTGCAGCATTTTCTTCAAATTGCCGGGTGAAAACGGCAAAACGTCGGCATCATATTCCCCTCCCACTTTCAATAGCCGTGTAGAGTGGGCATGTGTGTGTGGGAGAGAAGCACTTTGTCAGGAACAGGAAGGTGTGGATCACACTTAACCAAATGTTTGCACTGCAACCTGCAAGGTAAAGAAACAGGGTCTGGCTCGACTTAGGTCCGGAGATGGTTTTTGGTTCCCTGTGGAATGCAAAGTCTCTCTTTGCTCTGAAACATCGGGCTGAGCGCCTGTTTGTTTTGTAGTCATTACGGCCACTTAGCCTGACAGAGCACTTTGTTTCCCTTATCTCCTCACCAGCTAAAGTGTTTCAGCGTCTGTTAGACCTTGAGTTTAACTCCTATCACTGTGTTTACTCTGGGCACAGATCAAAGACAGATTGTTTTTGAGCATGTAGTCATTTGAATTTGAAATAAAACAAAAAAACTACTTTATGGTTTCACTCCCCATGAGGTAAAGACAAAATGCAAATTTCAGCACCAAAGGTCTCTGCAGACAAGCAAGCAGAGGTATCCAGTGATAGCAGCCAATAGCCATGATCGGCAGAGGGAATATGTCTGAATGATTTGCTTGGTGTGACTCAAAGACAGGCCCAAAAACCTCATCAACATACCATGGCAACCGTCTGTCGTTATGGTAACAGGTCGGACAGGGTGCTGAGGTGTGATGGGGCAGAATGTCAATACAAGTGAAGGATACGAGGTCAAGATGATGTGTCCTGTTCAGACGCCACAAAGGAACCTTGTTATGAAAGAAAATAAACCGATTTAAATATACATATTTCCCCACTTCTGAGATACTTTTTGGAACTGCAGGAGAGCCAAGGGGATTAAGATACATTACCATGCTATTGAGGAGGGGTGGGTTGACTTGAAAAATATGAGCAACAGGCAATTTTTCCACATTTTTCCAATATTTAATTTGTATCACCATCATCATCATGCATCATGTATCATTTCAGATGGTTTTAATGTACGATCCTTGCATGTGGATGATTTATCACAAACTCACTTCATACCGACATGCCTCAATTCTTGCCATCGCCATTATAGCGTGGAGGCGCTGATGGCGTAAATCAAAACTTACTCATGTTGACAGATTAACTCAAAGATCAGAAGAGGACAAAAACTTTAACTGTCACGGGACCCATCAGTCAGTGTGCGAAATAGTCAACCTTTTTTTGTTACTGCAAAGTCAGCCATCGGTATGAGAACACGTCAGAAAGAAAACCTTGTAAGCTTTCTGACAAATGTTGGATTTACCGAAAAAAGGCAGTTGATCCCAGGAGACAACCGTGGTCACTTCTGTTTTAAGGTAGGAGCTGTTGCCCCCAATTACATTGACTATATTAGTCATTGCCTGACATGGGTGTACGTAATGGGTGTTGATAAGGACGTTGATGGATCTGTTGAAGGAAACCTGGCTGACCTCGTAGGTAAACAAAAAAGTGAGCTCCCCGGGGTGGCACGGTTTAGTTTGCACAAAGTTTAACAGCATGGTTATATATAACAGCATGTCAACAACATACACTATTGGGCCAAATGCATGCTGGATTGCATATTATTCAATTTTTGAAAGTAATTTACCATAAAGAAGAAAGGGAGAAAATAAGTCTCATTGGTTGTATCCTGTGCCTTCATCAATGAAAAGAAATGTTATAAGTGTAAGTCGACTGAAAAGCAAATCCGGTTGAGAAAGGAACTCTGTGTGCGGGATTTGCGTGCAGAAAAAAAAAAAAAAAAAAAAAGCAGGTGCCCCCTCACTTTGAACATTTTTATGGGCCCCTCCAAAGTCTCATTATGGAAAGGAATCAACAGGTGGCAAAGAGCAACAGTCACAACACAAAAAAAGTGAAATGATAAAACTGTCAGGAGGGGGAAAGAAAAAAAAAGAAAACATCAGAAGGAAATCCTAAAGAATGAGTGCAGTTGTGGGAACCGTGAAGAACAGATAAATTAGATAATAAGATAGTGAGGCTTTAGGACAGCTGAAGCAGGAAGCGACTGATTCACAGGCGTGGTGAATGGCTGGCATGCTAATAAGGCCTGTATGTGATTGCATGCAGGGTGAGGAGCGGGTGTGCGAGGGGCTTCACAGGCAGTCATTTGCCAGTGTTCAGCTCCCATCAATATCAGGGCCGATTAATGAGGGGCTCGAGGGGGAAGCAGGGAGAGGGCAGAGAGGACTGGGGGGCAACGGCCAGGTGTCGGAGGAGGCACAGAATGGGAATAAAGAGGGCGCGGGCAGTGATCCGCGAGGAATTCCTGCCGAGCAGCAACAAGAGCGGGGGTGGTGGGATGGGTATGGGTGGGGTGGGGGTCGACCACTGCAAAAAGTGCCCATTAAAAAGCTGTACTTGGTTGTATTTTCTTTTTCATTACACTGCGGTACACAAGTGTGTCTCTTTATTTGGGGAAACACAGATTTTACTCACTTGGACAGAATGTGAACAAAAATGCTTTAAAAGCTTTATCAACAAGTGATTACCTTTGATGAGCTTTGATTATTCAAAAAAAAAACAAATTGGATGAAATAAATCCCAAAACCTGGTGTTTGTTTGTAGAAATTTAATGCGGTTCTTGACCCTTTGAAGTAGCCAAATGCAGCTTTGAAAGTCACATTACAAAGCTTTTCAGGACAACAAAAAAAAACAACTCTAGTTTTCCCAAGGAGTCTTTTCATGGTGACGCTTCAAACTGATGAAATTCTACCTGATGAAAAGCATATTTAAATTCATGAAGCATCAAATGCCATTTGAAATGGCACTCGGCAGGTTGCATCATTTCACTCGAGGGTATGCAAGTGAAAAACAGCTTGCACGAAATATATTGAATTTATGACAAAAGGCATTATTTTGTCATTTCTTTACATGCTGAGAAATAAATGTCATATTTATGTTGACTCTAGTTAAATGTCTGTAATTGAATACGCAAGCTCCTTTTGTTGTTTGTTTTTTTACACGTTTGCTGTGCCGAGGAGAGAAAGGCCTGCAGGGGATAAAAGAAAGTGATGGAGGTACTAGTTGTGGATGTGTGTGAGCCTCTGCATGAAGCCCTTTAATGTTTGGGACGGAGGTTTAAAGGCTAAAATCATGTTTCAAACTTGAATAGCACTCCTCCCCCAGATGAAAAGGTCCCAGTGTAGATGACAAAGGGTCGTGTTCTTTTGGCATTTGTACACCCCAAGGTTGTGTTTTGCTGCTGGGTGGCCACCCATGTGTTTGTGTGTAAAGAACTGCGTGTATCTGTGTTTATATATAGGTGTATGCGTGAGCGAGTGTGTCTATACATGGATTTTTGTGCATGCGCTTGTGTGTGAATGGGTGTCTGTCTGTGTGCGTGTGTTCATGTGCACGCACAAC
>CAAKHD010013450.1:57840-69387 GCA_901007705.1 Fistularia tabacaria
TACTATACATGTATATGTATATATTTCATGTATATATCTATGGGTGTGTAAAGAACTGCGTGTATCTGTGTTTATATATAGGTGTATGCGTGAGCGAGTGTGTCTATACATGGATTTTTGTGCATGCGCTTGTGTGTGAATGGGTGTCTGTCTGTGTGCGTGTGTTCATGTGCACGCACAACTGGCAAGCGATAGCGCCGAATGGTTTAGCATGTGTATGTGTAAGAGAAAAGAGAATTAGGGGCCCATCAGAGCAAGGATTGTAAGGGGGGCAGGGAGGAGGGTTGCAAGGGGCGACAGACCTCGTCCCCCACATCTCCCCAACCAGACACACACACACACACACACACACACACCTCCTCCATTCATGACTCGCCAGGTCATGTGACAACTGGTTCTCACAGGGACACTGGCCAGTCGGAAACAAGAGGGCAGCGTGTTAGGGCCGTCCATTGTTTGCACAGGGTGCCTCGCTGCTGAATCCAGACAAATCAATCCTGAAACCTCAGCATCAACACACATTAGCAAACGGCACTGGAGGAGGCAGGACAGAGGCAGCACTGTGCCGGCTTACTCTCTGGGAACCGACTCAGCAGCAGCCGAGAGCATTTACTCCTCGTTTATCTGTCTGTGCGGCTCCTCTCTCTGTTGCTCGGCTCGCTTTCTCATGAGACTAAGAGCGAAAGGAAAGTATGCCTGTCTCTTTCTTTCTTCGCCTGGCTTAGAGGTTCTCCCCTCACGCAGGATGGGTTGTAAATCCAACAATGACCGAAGTATTACATGTAAAAATGCTGAATGGGGGTGTAGGGATACACTCATACGTTAATCTGATACCCCCTGTTGCATCTCCTGTGTGATCCTCCGCAGCATTCCTTCCATGACAAAGTGTAAGAAAGCAGCAGGGTGGGGTATCATACTGCAAGACCAGAAAAAAAAAAAAAAAAGCATAAAATCCTGATCATTAAAGGTAAATGTTGACCAAGCAAATGGAGCGAGAAAACACACACATATGAAAGTCACAAGCTTGCTAGTTTGGGAAGGAAAATGTCAGTCAAAACCAAGCCTCTGAGTTTGCTGGTTGAGTAGGACCTACGGATCAGAGTCCCTGTTCTACGCGGTAATGAGGTGACAGTCATTAAGGAATAGTATCACTCATTTTCTCTCAAAGCCACATGCTCATTAGGGTTCCCTGCCAGAAAAACCAAGTCTCTGTGGCCGCGCTGAATGACGTGTGTACTTTGTGGTTTCCACCACATTTCAGAGGCCACAGACTGATTTGAAGCCTTTGCTTTGAGACACACGTTCAACGACATTGCAGCACAGTGTCATATTTTCAATCATCGCAAGTCCGAGATTTCGCAGATCAGTTGCAGAGGTTCGGTCCCAATACGTTCAGAGAGTTGAGCCAGTGGTTACCACAGGGTCAGTTTCAACCATGGGCTAAATTAAACCAAATAAATACAGGGATTCCGGTGCAGCCCCCTTGGAAATAAACGCCACCACAGCTGTGAGAAAACCGCAAGGCACAAAGGTCCCCTTGATTTCCAGACAACGATTCCCAAGGGTGGGGACCGGGCCCGATGCGGACAGTGTCTTGAGGTGGGGGTCGCGTGGGGACCGTGTCTGTCGGACACGTATTATGAGGCACAGGTTGCCTCTCTATCGAAAGCCGCTGATGGAGTACTGGGGCCTTTGCCGAATAACCAGCCTCATGCACTACATTCAGAGGAAGGCTAAAAGGTTAATTGAACCTCGGTGCTGCACCTTCCTCTGTGTAATTTACTGTGATTAATGCATGGAGGTTACTGTCAGACTCATTTACTAATTGTCCAAAGCAGAACGTAATTAAGCACATCTGCGAGAACATGTCTGGAGCTGTACGGGCTGGACACAACACAAACACTGCATCGAGAAAAATCTCCCGATCCCAGTGTTTCAAAACATCAGATCTCTTGTTGCACTTTAAGTCTGGGAGAAAACGCATGCCTTGTAATTACTGATGAGGTTTTCTTCGAGCTGCCTTTATTTAGATTTTCTTTCAGAAGGAAAAGGCACTTCTCTTCCAATAAGAGGAAAGAGAATTACCACCTCATCAATCTGAGGCGCCACCAAAAAGTTTCCACCTGAAACTAGTGACTAGTTTGACATGCACACATTTTGCATCATAAAAAATAAGGAACTGAGGAGAATGAGAACGCAATGTACCGGAATGTAATTTGTTCCTGACAACCGATGAGACATCCAAGGTAAACTTTTCAAGCTGTCTTTTTTTTTTTTCCTGTCAGTCTCACACTGACTGGCACTGCTCCCCGTGTCGATTATTTCCGGAGATCCCTTTCGTGTCCAAACATCTCTTATATTTAAAGCAAGACTGTCTCCTAGGTTACTATAAACTCTGCTTCACAATTGAATCATTAAATCCAACACTTGAAAAGTTAGATTTATTTATTTATTTATTTTTCACAGTTGCATTCCTTGAGATATCAATTTCAAACTGTCAGTGCATATAAGTCTCAGCTCTTGAGGGACGTTGAAATTTTAATGGAACCTTATTCTTTGAGATACGAGTGGCCAAATTCTCCCGACAACATGCTGCCACAGCTTATCTCTGGGAGGGAGTGTGTGTGTGTGTGTGTGTGTGTGTGTGCGTGTGTGTGTGTGTGCATTAATTTTCTTGTGTATTCTCTCTGCTGGGGTGTGTGTCTGCATACATTGAGCACATTTTACCAGCCCAGTGATGTGACCTTGTATCCCAGTGTGTGTGTGTGTACACAGTACTACGGGTGCCTGGCCTATTCTCTGCCTCGTTCCCGATGATGGCTGTATATACATTTTAATCTTGGATTACTCAGCTGGCTCAGTGGGGAGCTTTCTGTCAGCCTGGTCCACCCTAACAGCCGTTACAATACGCTAAAGCTGAATAGGAAAATCATTATTTTACACTACCTCTAATTGTATTCCATCTCACTTAAGGCGTGGAACAGAACAGAGGTGTCAAGAGGACAGGGGCAAATCTTTCCCCACATCATTTCATCAGGCACACAAATCATTGATGCCCAGATCAGAGATCTTTCTTTGTATTATGAAAGATGCTGTTGGCTCTCCTTCCCTCAAACATTTCCATTAAATACACAAAGTGACAATAACATTTACATTAATTAAACAACCATTTTCACCCCCTGGGCTTCCACCGTCCCAATGTCATTTTTAAACAGCAGTTTCCCCTTTTCTTTCCAAGGGTGTCATTTAGAACTAATTACAGCAAAGTCAAACTTCCCCTCCATTAATTGTTATTTATGAGGGCAAATTCATTTTCAGAAAAGTTGCGTTGGGTTACTAAGAAATGTGCAGTGACCTTGGTAGTAGGATACATCACTGTAATTCATTCACACCTTTGGCAGAATTTATGCAAAGGAACAGCAAACTGAATATTTGATCAGGTTTTCACCTCATCAGGGCTGCAGTTAGGTTTTATTTTCTGAGACTGTTGTATGCTCAACAATCAACTGCAATCACAACTAGAGACTTTGTGCAACAGCAAACTGAAACACAAGAATTATAAAGACTTAATAAACAGTTTGGTTATTCATGCGTACAGCCTAGTGAGAAGGGGAGTGATGCTGCTTGGTGCAGCGGGGAATGTGGGTTATAATTAATTCACTGCTAGATTATACTGGATAATGTCCGTATCATTAGGTTGATGGTGGTGTTGGTGTAGATGAGGCGGCGCAAGTGTCAATCCACACAAGAATGTGCATCTGCGTGTTTGCCTTATTATGGAGGCATTCCCCGGCCGTTGAAACACCCCTAAGTGGCGAATGGTGATTAATTATACAGTACGTTGTACACAAACAAATGTACACAACAGCAGATACACAACATGGCTAATCCCTGTGATGCCGCAGAGCCAAGTGGTGTTGTAAAGATATATCAGGTCTCAATAGAGAACCCCCCCCCCAAAAAAAAACTACCATCCAAATATGGCTCATGAGGGAAATTTCACAATTTTGAAGTTGACCACTGTGTGTTGGGAAATAAATCTCCTATGATGTAATTACATTGACCCTGCTCTATTTGTTTGAACATTCAATGCTTAATGACGTTGAGACATTTTTGCCACGGATCCTTTCAGAGTGTCAGTGAAGCAGAGATGGGTTTTGTGTTTTGATGGATTCATGTTTTGTGACAATTTGCACATTGCTCAGTCTGTGGCGTAGCCTGTCCTCGCTCCTCTAACAGGGACAAAATGTTTTCAAGAACGGCCTCAGGAAAACTTGAAAGCATCCCTGCACTCTGTCCTTTCTCTCACTCCCCCCAACACACACACACACACACACACACACACACACACACACACACACACACACACACACACACACACACACACACACACACACACACACTCTTTTGATTTGCACTCGCACAAAGGCAGTCAAAATGCAAAAAATGCTTGACCATTCCACAGGCGTCCTCCCTCTGCATAAACTTCTCGGTTGCCCCTTTGTCCGATTAATACCTTCATGTCTTTCAGGCGGCCCCCCTTCCTCCCCCAAGGCCCCAATCCCAACCCCACATCATCGTCCCAGACAAGCCTTAGTCCTTATTATACACAGCTTCCACTCTAGTTCCCAAGATTAGGCAAATGAGCTCCACAAGCAGAGTCTATAGACAGCAACCTGAAGCCGCTCCCCTTTTTTTGGGAAAAAAAAAAAAATTGGCCCTTACGTTCACCAAAAATTCAAACACACTTTATTAAGCACCCATTTGCTCTCTCCTATAATGTAAAAATTGTAGTCAGAATCATGGTAAGCTGGCAGCTGAGACCGTCTTCTCTTTTTTCTTTGTTGTTTTGTATCCAATTTAAGTTGATCCATTCAGAATGAGCATTCCTATCAATGACAATAGCACATTCTCCAGCGGCCGGGCAAATCCCCTCACAGACGACAAAATGAAGGCCCTCGAACACAAAACCGTATCGCATGCAATGTGAACATAATTCAGCATCCCCTGAATCACTTCCTGTCGTTTCAATAGGCCCATCTCAGTAATGCGGTATTGCTCATTTACCCTCCCCTGCCCCCTCCTGCACTTGCTGTAACAAAAAACAATAGTAATCCTGAAGGATAAACAGAGACTGAATACCAACTGGTAATTTAGATTTTTAAAATCCCAGAGTCTGAATAATTGGGACGAAAACATTTATAACAATCAAAATTAAGTAAGAAATTGGATGTGTTTTTCTGCTATTTTTTTTCAGGACCATTTTCATTTTTCCAATTTAACAGCGCAGACAAAAATGACTGAATTCTTTATTGCTATTGCCACTGATATATTTTAAATGACTCATACAGACGGTACAAATTCAATCTGGGTGAGAAAATACCTATGACTTTGGCAGACACCGGCAGTCAAAAGGACACGGATAATGTATGATTGACCGTGCAGCAAATTTCGAGTTCATTTATAGCGGCATCGGTTGCAAGCATTCCGTTTCCAATTTACTTTCGGAGTACAAAAAACACGTTTGCTGGGAAAGTCCAATCTTGTCTTATCAGATAATGAAATCTCATATTCAGGACGGTCCCCGCCCCACATATCCCGACATGGACCATGTCCCAGCCATGTGCAATTTTTTTTCCATCAACAACACAACACACTTATAGGGCGGGCTGTGTTCGGTTTTGACCCTGGGAGTGATGTGAAGCTGATTATGGCCTCGTGCCCCCTAAAGCTCCTCAGGGCATCCACAAGTCTTAACCTTCTTTACCTTTCATTCCTTCTGGCCATGAAGACAAGGACTAGTCAGCTAATGGAGGGTTAAAGGTCAACACACACCCTCATGTCAGTCACGCGGGCTGAGAGTCATTTAGAATTTAATCCCACATTTTACACTGAAGCTTAAAAAAAAGTTTGTTAATTGATATTTCTTATTGAAGAAAATTCATTAGCGAGTAGTTTTGTTGTTTCTTTTTCTTCACAACCGGTAAATTGTGAAAATATTTTTTGAAGCATTAACATCTAAAAAGCTTTTCTGAATGAATTTGTCTGTTCCCTTTCTTCTATGACAATTCATTTTAAAATTTAGATAGTTAGTCAAACACAAGTAAGTAAGACAACACGTTCAATCATAAGAGCCCAGTTTTGACTAGTTACACATAAAAATGAATGTTCTAGTTGAAAAGAGCAAGGACTGCTTGATTCATCATGAAAAAATAGCTGCCACTATGTTTTAGGGCCTTTCTACATTTAAAATGTGCAATATACTAAAAATCTGACTGACATTTCCATCACCTGCACATTCTCAAGTAATGAATGTCTACAGTCTACAATCATCATAGAATTTCAGACAAACCCCAGATGTGTACATAATAAACAGTCAAGGTCAAAAGGCCGATCAGAGATTTTAATAAGTAATTAATCCTGTATATATTAGTATGTTCCTCGGTTTTGAGGTTTGAAACACAGCAATTAATAAATAAATAAGCCTTTTTTTAACTGAATTATTAGTGTCTAACTTTGCATCCTCGCTGTGAAAAAAGAAGCAAAAGCTCGGGGAAAAAAAGTGCTGACACATTTGATGCAACAGTATGTTCGCATTAAAATCATAAATGGGGTTGAAAAATAAATGTGTCTTTACAAAATAAAATGGAAAAAAGAGACAGTGAAGAACTTCAAACCCACTGAGATTTCTCCGCACGCCTTTGAATTCGTCATCTCTCTGAGTTTTGTTTTTGTTTTGGGTGTCTGGATGTGTCTGAAGGACGAAACCAAAACTCCTGCCAGAATAAACAATGGTCACATCTTGTTTTATCACGCCTGAACATTCATCTTTAATATGAAAAATATCTATTGACGGAATTATTGTTATAAAATACTGTCTCTCAGACGGACACACACTGACATGCACACACACAAAATAAATAAATACAACCAACCCGTCAGTGGATGTAAAATCCTTTCCAGAGAAAATTGTCCCTATCGCTCAGTGAGAAGCATGAACTCTCAAAGTGTCTGTAGAAAATAGATCAGCCTTGAATTTGATAAAACAACTCCCTTCATCTCCTGGCCAATCACCTTGGTGTACATTTCTACCACTTTCACTACACCACCACTTGGAAAATTGCTATTAACCCAGACACTAGTCACTCCTTGACACTTGCTTTCAATTCATTCTGCATGTGTCAGCTGATCTAAAGCTAAGGAAAAAAAGAAAGAAAGAAAGCAGGCTTGCTTTAAGTAAGGACATTGGGTTGTTGGGTAAATCCCCTACTCTGAATGAATTTCTTTGGTTTATATTTGTCTAATTTCATCCTTGCAGATGAGGATATGACATAAAGTTGGCATCTAAAACTTTGCCTGAATCCAACTCGACGTTGCTTAATGCAGAGAGATGTTGCGGGCCTTTCCAAACTTGGAAAGAAGTGTGAATCCTAAGCAGGCAGGCCAGATAATAACAATTCATCATACAATGCAATTGGTCTGATCTAAGCTGGCGGACAGCCAAAACAGCACTTTCAGGAGAGAAAAGACACCTTTGCCTTTTAAAGAAGCTATAAATCCCATTGATTGGAGTTAAATGCTTTCATTCTGTGGATACTGCCTATTACACGAAGCTGCGTGTAAAAGAGGCGGAGAGATCATTCAGAAACAGCAAGGTACTCAGCTAATGTTCATTTTAGATGAAGTCAATATTGGACTAAATGCGTTCGGCAGCAGAGCAGGTCAGAGGGTTCTAAAACCAGTAAAAACAAGGCTGTGTATGTTTTTCCTAAGTGGCACCTCACAGAGGGTCAAAACAAACAATCTATACGTGTTGTCATTGTCATGTTTGTCGGTTTCTCATAGTTAATGCAGTGCGATTTACCTTCAAGGTTTGGTAGCCTTCTCAGACAAGAGGAGCCATAATTCACAGCGGCGGGCTATTATTAGAACAGACCTGCCGCAGCAGTACCAGCTGTCTCCTATAGGAAGTGCTCTGTTCCTAAATTCCAAATGTGAAAAGATAAAAATAGAGCAAGGAGAGAGATCGGGCAAAGAATTTACAATACACCTTGGTCGTAGAGTTCAGGCTATTTTGCCCATCCTTGCAAGGCTTCCAAAAAGTTGCAGCTAGACATTAGCTCCAAACGTTCATGATCAGTTATCAATATTTCTAAAGTTAAAAATAAATATTTATTTCAAAAAATCCAAACCTCTTTGGGGGGGCTTGGAGAAAGAAAAGAAAGGCATTCAAAGAAAAAATATTTGGCTTCAGTTTGACTTCACTATGGAAATATTCAGTTTCATTAAAGAAATTATATCATAATCATGGAGTCAGATGAGGTGGCTCGGCATCTGGTCAGGATGCCTCCTGGACGCCTCCCGGGGGAGGTGTTCCAGGCATGTCCACTTGGGAGGAGGCCGCGGGGAAGACCCAGGACATGCTGGAGAGACTATGTCTCCAGGCTGGCCTGGGAGTGCTTTTGGGTCCCCACAGAAGAGCTGGACCATGTGGCTGAGGAGAGGGGAGTCAGGGACTCCCTGCCCCAGCCGCTGCCCCCGCGACCCGACCAAAGAAAAGCGGGATAAGATGGATGGATGGATGGATGGTTGGTTGAAAATGTAAATATTAGAATATATAATGATAGAAGGCCACAACTGTCACTTTATATGTGGGAAAAGAAAGAAAAGACTGCTTGACATTCTCTCATAACGGATTATTCGAATAATCTTTCTAAGGACTTTTCTTGCAGGGATATGACACAAAGTTCCATCCTTATTTTGTGTCAGCAGCCACACTTATCTTTTTTTAGATCTGTCATATTTGTCAGGCTACTCACGGCTCCTCCAGCCACTAATTCAGGATCAGTCATAATTCTGACGAGCTGATAAATCATAAATCCTCAATCTGGAGATAGTGTTGCAGGTCTGATTTTATTGTCTTGATACTTTCAATACCAACATATCACTAAAAGAAGTGGTTATTAACATGTGTTAGTGAGGACATATGAAAGCAACAACACTATGAGGTGTGAAATATTCAATCAAGCCAAATACAAATAATTCAGCTTTCAACTTCGCCTTTACATAAATAGTCGGCGATGTGATCGGGGCTCATGTTCATTCTTTTAGTGTTTGTCTTCATTTTAAAATAACTATCCACAAAGGCAGCGAGGATTTCGAATTTACCAAGCCGAAAGAGCAATTATTTCTTGAAATTGTGATTGCCCTCCGTTGTTAAATGGATAACACAGCAATCCACACTAATTTCACATCAATCAGTCACTTAATAGCTCACAAGAAGGAGCGATTTAGTGAAGCTGCGACAACATTAATCTCCGCAGGACAAGCATCCCATTGCGATTTCCCCTCCTCTGCGATGCCGCTGAAAAATATTTGTTCAAGAGTGAGTTAGTTCCATGCGCTGAGGTCAGGTATTCGGCTATTTTTTCGCAAATGAGTAACAACTGCTTTTCCATGCATCCCCTGACCTGCCTCAACTGTGACATTAAAAAGTGGTTAAATAGCCACACTGTTGTTTATTTGATTGAATGGCTCGCTGATTGGTTTGCAGGGGCGCTCTTTCAGAGATACTGCTGAAGTTGTAATCTGTCCCCTCACTCAACAGCCTGGGATCAGCCCAGCAAGAGGACCGTCTTAGCTCCCAAGAAGAAAAGCAGCCCCAGACCATGGTGGAATATAGATCAAATCTCCGTCGTAATCTCTGTATTATTTTTCTGTGGATCTTAAACATATCAGTCCAAGTAAGTATGCCTATCTCTTCCAAGAAATACATGAAGTGAGGCAATGATTAAGCAGTGCCAGCCAAATCCCCCACTGATCTGCTCGCAGTTAACATGAAAGCAGCTCTGCATTGAAAAACATGGGCAGAGTTATTCATTTTAACCCACGCGGTCTTATCACTTACTGTATTATAAAAAGAAAACCAAAAAAAGGAACAAAGATATTAGCAGGATCTTGCTGAGTAAAAATCACTGGGGTATTTAATAGAATGTGGGGTTGGGGTTGGTCATTGATCCGTATCTATCTATCTAAGAGTTGAGCGCGGTCTTGTCAAAGAACAAACATTCGATATCTTGGACAATAATCCATCCCCTTCTAATAGATCCAGTACATAGCGAGGCAGTTCCCTGTGGGACAACTGTGCATCTGGAGGTTAACTGGAACGTCACTGCCAGATGTATCCACCATAAATACAAATACATCCATCTATACAGATATTATTCATAATCTTAACATTCCTCAACAAAAAAAAGAGAAATTCTTATAACAGCATCAAATTACTCCTGATTACTACAGTATTCAAATTAAATGTTTTTCAATTGCAATGAAAATGTATTTCATCATCCTGATGAAAGATGATTTATGCACTTTTTTCCGTTGGTAATGTCATGGTTTGCTTTTTTTTTCATTCCAATTCTAACATAATTTCACACTCTATTTTGAACATTTTATAGTGATATTCCCACTCATTTGTTTGGTACACTATCAGTAGTCATTGTCCTGCTCATTTTGAAGTCAGTTTAGGTATCCCCTTTCTTATATTTATTAGTCATGGCAATTACCCGGGGAATTGTCTGAGCAAATTAGCAAAAAAAAGAAGAAAAATAAAAACAATCAAAGATGTTTTAGCCAAACAATTATTCATGACTGCATTGAGACGATAAAATTCAATATCACAATTTTAGGTTTAACACAAATCCACCATCAATTCTGATATTACTGCTGCCTATTGTTTGGTTTTGATTTATTGCCCAGCCCTTCATGTCACCATTATTTGCAATGTTCTTGTGAAAAGCAACCACTCGGCGCTGCGAACCATTTCCTCTGATCAACACATCATGTCCAGCTGTCAGCCGAGTGTGATTAACCTTCCCCAAACAAAAAACCCACACCCACATCTGCTTCTCGTGTCCCAAAATCACACCTGTAACCCGGCCGAGCCCATCTCTTGATGTTGGCTGCCATCAGGGCAATAAAGGAAACATACTCACGAGGACAGAAAATCACACACCGACTTCTGTGTTCTTAATCTCCAGATTATGTATAATTTTCCTCCCTACAATTCTTTTACCAAACATGTGTCTGTGTAATGTATTGCTCCGACTCCATGCTGCCAAGCCTGACTTAATAATCACCACATTAAAAACTGCTGCTGACAAGGAAAAGGCAGTTGATTGCAGTCAATGCAGGATCTTGCTTCCAATGAAAATATGTGATTATTGTTTGCAGTAAGTCCCTCAGACATTCCAGACCTGAGTGTATGCAATCTGTTTGAGTCTACTGGCTGGGGAGCTATAAGGAACTAATGACTCATGCTCTACTGATGGATCTGTGCCGTGTGTATGTAAGGGTGTGCATTTTAAAGAGTACAGGAGCGAGCTGGTGGTGGGTGTGTGTGTGTGTGTGTGTGTGTGTGTGTGTGTGTGTGTGTGTGTGTGTGTGTGCGCGCGTGTGTGAGGGGGCGGGGAGGGGGGCCGGGGGGGGGGGGGGTGGAGAGTGCGCCTCCCACAGAGAAAGGAGAAAAGACAAAGGGCTGGTCCCTTG
>CAAKHD010013450.1:70127-81369 GCA_901007705.1 Fistularia tabacaria
GCTACTTGTGAATTGAATATTAGACCATTTGACGCTTACATGTGACATTTTAGTTGATTTTGCCTGATATAAAGATTAGAAATCAACTAAAATGTCACATGTAAGCGAAAAATGGTCAAATATTCAATTCACAAGTAGCTACTACTTCCTGCTGGCTGATTTTTTTTTCTTCCTTCAAGCAAAAAAAAAAAAACCCTTTTACCAGATAATATGAAAAAGAATCTGCTATATACATTGCTTTGCAGAAGTTCATCCTGATTGTTTGTTCCCATTTCAATAGGGATAATGAATGTTCATGCTGACAGGTCTGTCATTTGGCAAAAACTATTTTAAAATCATACCATGCAGAGACACTGGTGACAACAGAAACCTAAATCAGTTATTCGATTAGGATCAAATAATAAAAAAAAAGAATAAGGGATCTCGCTGACAACAAAAGACACACAATTGACAGCAAATAATCATAAGATGAATTTTCTGTTTACGGTGTTGGTATCAGCCAGAAATATCTTTTATCTGGTTGATAAAAGCCGGGTTCGCATGCGGAGACAGGGACAAATCCTGCAAGCGCTGCTCTTGAAATTCAAGATGATTACTGACATGATTGAAACAAGCTCAACAGAAAACAGCTGATCATTCAGAGAGGGATCTACTGTAATGTAACTCTTAATTGTTGACATTCATGCACTTCACAAGAAGCTTTTTGGCTGAATCAATCCAGCACTCCACAACCCTGCCAAAGGCCCTGCTCTCATTTGATACTGATTATAGGATCAAGAAAAAAGGAAGAAAGAAAGTAAGGTTGTTATCTTTAAGCGCTCTCAAGAAATCAAATCAAATCTAAGAGTTGGATGCAGAGGTTAAAAGTCACTGTCTCGCCAGAGTGTTAAGAGTTTTATTTGCAACAGGGTGATTAGGGCTCTCTGCTAAACCTGATTAATCCCATCCATGCTCTTCAGTGATTAATCAGCATGTGCACTTTTGAGTTTACGGTTTGCTAAAAGAGATTTAAAACACACAAAAAAATGCTGATATCACACACCAGGCATTTAAGAGCAATTAAAATGCTACTGAAAAGGATGTTTTTTTTTCCCTATTTGTGTTTGCAAAATATAGTTCTTCCTGGCATACATAAATCCTGATAAAGATGTGCCCAAGGTATTCAGGTATCTTTATCTTTCGCAAATCCAGCTGTACTCCAATCCTGGCTATATTTAGCTGTGATGTATGCATAGCCAATTCCCCAATAAAGCTGTGATGGCGCCAGTCATGGTTGCTGGGAAATATGTGATACAGCTGCAGAGCCTCTATATAATGGATGACTGTTCACTCCAACCGTACTATTGCGTCTGACACAAACTTGCACCTTCTCCTGAGTGTATCCCACATGAGCTATTCACTGTGTCAATGGGGCTGAATACCATACCCTTTACACAGCCTCCGCTAACCTCCAGTATTCTCCCAGTAGTAGCCGCAGTGTTAGAACACCATTCGGTTTTAATGAGCGCGGAGAGATTCCGTCTATTTTCACTGTGATGCCCTTGAGCAAGACACACATAACCAAATGACACCTATACGAAAACAGCTCGAGCTTCAAATACTGTTCTGCGTGTGCACTCGGTGCTTAAAGCCTCCCTCCCGTCAAGCATTTTTTGGATGAAACGGAGAATTGAGTGCTGGCATCTGAGCTGTGGCCACAGTGGGAGGAACAGGGGAGGAAGGTTAGGACCAGAGCCAGGGAGAGAGGAATGGGGTTTGGACTGTTAGGGAAGGGATGTGGTTGAGACATAACCGAGGCCAGCTGAGACTGGGAAAAGAGCAAAGAAATATTCTGAAGTTATTAATCCAAGTATTTAGCACGTTCAAGTGAAAACATATGAAAACGGTGTGGTAAAGATAATTGTGTTTTTTTTTCCCAATGCACTTCTACCATATTTGGGAGTTCCATTGAAAATGGAATGAAGGAAAAGTCCGAAGTCAGTTTCTCATATTGGGACAGGACCAGCAGAAGACAAAGACTATATAGAAGCAAATCTAATTTTATCAGGGCTGTTTGTTTATGCAGGACATTTCTGTTCTGTGTTAAAATGGGCAAAGAGATCGTAGAGATCTGAAGCAAGCACCAGGGGCGTTTTAGTTTTGGATCATCTTCAGACCGATTTAATATTTTTGCATTAAAGCAAGGCACGGGCTGCAGAGTGGGCACCCAATGCCAAGTATCCTCAGAAGATTGACAAGCACCTTTTCTAAAATGTATCTTCACATCGTATCCATGGAAGTACAATAGAGCTGGACACAGTGTTAGAGATAGGGCTCTATTCGTTCCTATAAGGTGCTGCTCAGTGGCACATGATTGAAGAAAAAGAAGACACTTCCTAGTTGAATCTTACGGGTTGATGGCTACATAGAGCAAGAACACTTGGGGCATCCACCGACAAATTTCAAATAGGCATCGGGTATTTGAATGGGGATAATTATGTGACTGACAACAGTTCCAAACTCACAAAATGGTACTTCACCAAAGGAATCATTGAAGTTACGTCAGTTATTTCAGGAGGTGTGCAAATCTCATCAAAAAAAGTTATCCACCCTTTAACAGCAACTTTTTCCAATGACAAACTGAAGAGAAGGGTCTTTTTTTTTTCCCAGTCAGAAAATTTGCAACTCTGCTCCATGCTTGTGTTATCCACATTTTCACATTGATTGTCATTGCAGCACAGATCCAACATATGGGTAAAGCCTACACTCTTATTCCCTCCAGTATCTGCTTTTGACTGGTTTCTCTGCGTAGGTAGCACAGATCAGTATTTACTGGCTTTCACATTCCACTCCATTACAGCTACGATTGTTGAAAGTGCACAAAGAATGTCAGCGTTTAAGCCCCAGCGGCGACTAGTGTTTTGGCAGTGTCATTTTATCTCAACCCATTCACAACCGCTTAGGAGTATAATATACACCATCTGCTTCAACCTATAGTGTGGGGTCCACACGATGTCCAACTGACATTTAAGAATTTAAACAGTTAAAAGTCAAAGTTAACCTTAGCTTAAAAATACGCTAAGAAAATAAACTTGAAGATGAAACCCTTCATCATTTGATAATGCACACAATATCTCTTGTTCCAGGTTTGGTCAACATTGCCCTTGAAAAAGCTGTTTTATCAGCCAAGAGCTTCTCCATGTTCTTTGTCAGGTTGAAGGATGGCTTCAAGGCAAGACCATTAACCACTTCAATTAGACCTTCTGTTTGTCGCATCCTCCTCCCCATTCACCGCAAAACAGACTTTACTCTTCCAGCAGCAGCCGTACACGGCATACGACACGCGTTCAAGTGAGAGAGAAAGCAAACCAAAAAAAAAAAAACAAGGCTCCCAATATCATTCAACACACGCATCTGGTGCAGCCGCCTTGAAAGAAAGAGAAAGAGAGAGAATGCTTCTTTAAGGCCAAAGGGACAATCCTGTCTCTCCCGTAAAGAACCTCTAAATCATTTGGCACCAGTGACATCCTAATCCAGAGACAGAGTGACAGGTAATAGTAATTTCTCCAGAGCAGAGCATTTCTCCTTGGGCACTTTTGTTAATGTTTCACATTAGCATCGGGGCTGACAGGTGGTGGATGGTCAAGAGAAAGAATGGCAATTGAAGCTGTTTTTCATGGAACAGGCCGGGGAAACGGAACAAAAGAGGGGGGGGGTGAAAGATGGCAACAAATGTAATGTTTTCAAATGGGCACACGAGGCTGTAAGAGCGAGCAGCTGACAAGTGCCCTCCAGGTCGGTAACATGAGTGTACACAACAGCGAGTGAGAGTTTAGCGCACTTCCTTTGTCAGAGGAAGGATTAGGTGGGGTGAATCCTTGGTCCCACCCAACAGCCACAACTGAAATGCTAAAGCCACTGATTTGCTACATTAATGTGAACATGCTTTAGCTTTCCAAAATGCATCAGGAACAAAGGTCCCGCTGGATTCAAAGTACAAGCACATTCGTATATAAACTCACATAGAAAATGTGTTCATAAGAGAGCTGAAGCATTTATGTTTAAATAAATAATGTTTATGTTAGTGAAACATCACTAAAGCTGAATGGTAACCCCAACAGGGTGCCATCTCATCCTGTTATTACTTTCCAGTGTTGAAGACAAGTACTTGCAAGCCCTTTGAGTGAGGATTAATTCAAACAGTTGTATTTTTGAATGGTTATCACCAGATTAAAACTGTTATCTGTTTAATCATCCGTTATCTCTACCACCTATTTCTCACTCAGGGTTGCTATCTATTTACACAGAGGGATTTAAAATTGATCTAGAAATAAAAAGAAGATTAAAAAAGATTTTAAAAAAAGTTATACAAATGAACCAAACTCCACAAGTCAAGCGTTCTGTTTGGACACTGTAATAACCTGTCGGTCAGTTAAAAGATACAATATAATAAAATGAAATACAATAAATAAAATAACAAAAGTAAACAAGCAGCTTTCAGTTTCTAATTAATGCGGTGGTAAAAAAAACATACCAAACCAAGGGTAATGTATGTGCTGAATCAAAACCAAAACACTTGGGGTGGTAACTTGGCGGAGTATGAGTGTCAGTACATCCTACTTTACATCCTACTGTGTGAGTATCGATAGGGTGTAAAATCTCAAGTAACACACAATGTGATCCTGCATGATTTTTTTAGATGAGTTTTTTTAAACTTAAATCATTGCTTGTGTCATTTGATGACTATCAACTTAGACATTCTAAAAATATGTCAACTGAACCTTTTTTTATATCACCTTCCAAATAGAGTATCAATTCGCACCACAGAGCAATTCATCCCCATTAGATAATTTACAGTTATCTGCTGCAGGCAATCCATGTGCATAAGGCAAGAAAGGGACCATATCAAAACAATCATCATGCATGTATTAATATTTACGCACCACAGCGATGCAAATGGATCATTGGTTTCAATGCATCGATCAACTGTTATGCCCCGTATCACTGGTAGTATTTATCCGAGCTTCAGTGTCATAACTTGCATGTTGGTAGCTGGCTGGAGCGATGACACCATCATAAAAATTAACACTCTGATTAATAGACGATGGGGCATGGACTGTGAATTATTCACTCAACATTATTATCTAGTAAAATAATTACACTCTCAAATATGGGAGCAGAAAATAGCCACGGTCTAAAAACAGATGGCTTTTTTTCTTCGTCAGGTGCGAATTACTGCCTTGTATGACTGGCTTTATCAGAAGCGGAAACTGGACCGCAGCAAACAGCATGTATTTACTAATCAAAAATAAACCGCGCTGGTTATTGCTGTGGCTTTCTGTTATTGTTACATGAGTCATGTGAGCAATAAACTTAAGGCTCAACTTAAAATAAAATAAAAAATTGAAAAAAGAAACATTTTTGAATTGGGGATGGAGTACATCCACTTTAGAATGGTTAAATATGCTCTGGATAGTTCAGTGACAGCTGCGGAACTTTGTTTTATTACTAAATAATACTTACAACAAGGTCTTAGAGGTTTGGGAGGTTATATGATCACAATTCTGCCTGGAGTTTAATGTGAGGTTTGACTTTACACCCTCGAAAAATATGTGTTTTTAAGGCTTAGCATTGCGTTGTTTTCTGACACAATTTATGTCTGGAAAGCAAAATAACACTGGCGTGTAAATAACTGCAAATCATGGTTGGTCTGCATAACTTATGTTTATCTTGACTTTTGTAAATCCATGCAAATTTTCAGGCCTCTTCTTGTTTATTTTTAGGGGAAATTCTTGCTAATTTTAGGGCAATCTCATCTTCCTGGTTTTTCAGTGAATTTCTTGCAATTTTCTAGGTAATTTCGTGCTAATTTCAAGGCAATTTCTTTCTAATTCACTCACGGCATTTCCCCTTGATTGCAAAAACAACCAAGTACATATGTCGGGTAATGGTGATTCACGAGGTATCAGCAAAAAAAAGCCCACTAAAGTTTAAACAGAATGATGGAAAAAAAAAAAAAAAAAGTCGAAATAAACCTTTCTGGAATATTTCACAATGAGGTTTCCTCGCTAGTTTCAAACCAAACCAGCATTTTTGCAAAGCATTCCATGAAGCTTCCTTTTTTTCATGATTTGTGCGTCAACTTGTTCAGCAAAATATTAACCCGAAAGGCCGCACTCTCTCTGACCTTTTCATCACACCCCGAGGCAACTAATCCGGCTTCAGACCTCCGTTTTCCATGTTAATGCAATAATTCATAAAAATCCCTGACAGCTCAGGCCTGCAGGTGTTGACAGAAATGCTCGGAGATGGATGTGTGACACAGAGACACCCTGAAAGAGGAGTAGAGAAGGAACTGAGCAACGCCGGTATCTATGAGATAGAAATGAATGTGTGCTGAAGCCAAAAGTCTGTCTGTAGACAGAGGGAAACCACTAAACACTATTATGGGTCTCAATTTCTATTTCTAAAAAATAGGACATATTACTGTAGGCACTAAGATCAAAGGGAAAACATTTTTTTTCGTGTAATGTGCTCTTTTACTGATTCCCGTGGTGGGAGGAAGAGGAAAAAAAAAAGGCTAAGGAACACTGTAAAATGACCCAAAGCCTTTCCATTCTGCTCAGAGAGGCAAAACCCAGCCATGCTAAAACAATTGTCTCTTCCTTGGGGTTAAAACCTGATCACTTCCAAAAGTATTCAGCGCGCCTTGAGGGGCATCTGATGCAAAGCTCCGGATGACTTTGTGTAACCGCTAGCTGGTCACATGGTGAAATCTATCATAGCATGTAGGCAGAGGGAGGAAAAAAGCAAAAGGTCCAACTCTACCCAGGTCATCACTCGTCGGCAAGAGAGAGCAAGGTTCCATGTACACACATGTGCTCGTGCGCACACACACACACACACACACACACACACACACACACACACACACACACACACACACACACACACACACGTTCCTGAAAGACTCGCACACAAATGAGGACAGACGGCTAATCCTGAACATATTTTTTCAATCACTCAAACAGGCGGCTGTCCTGACAGTGTTCCCGCCAACTGGTGCGTGCGCTGCGCCCGGCTGACCACTACAAAGTGTGAAACCATTCCGAAAGGAAAGCAGATTGGAAAGTGCTCGGAGGAGGTGCAATCAGGCTCCTACCACACGGAGCACAGTGTGAGTAACCATACACAGTGGTGGGGCTCCTTCCCTGCTGAGGCCACCCATGCCACAGATGTATTTGTTTCCTTGTGGTACGTCACAGCGCCACAACAAACGCGCTCACAAAGCGGCATATGTTCGGCATATACCTAAAAGATGGAAAGTTGTGTTTTGCACTTCGGATGTAAGGGGCTTATAACGGTTGATGGGGTTAAATGGCTGACAAGAAGGTGTGGCAGGATTCCTGCCGGATAAATTTCGTAAGAAAAAGAAATCGAAGTGGTATAATAACAGTGGTTGTGTCCACATGTGGAATATTTCTGATGTCAAGAAAGCTCCTCAGCACGTGTGCAAATCTCTGACTTACAAATGACTTAAATACACCAGCCGCTTTTAAAATTCAAACTAAAAGCTTTTGTTTTCCTCCACGTTTTTTTTTTCTCTACATCAAGGTGATGTCATGAGTTAAAGAATGAAAATCTCAAATACTGAACTCAATGGCACAAATCAAATGAAGCGCTGCTGTGTTTAACTTTGAGTTTCCTCTGCTAACAATAGAGCAGAAACAGGATGGATCGCTCCTGAGTACAGCACTTTGGTTTAAATACAAGGCATTTACGGCTCCTTGTATTATGTGAAGATGAAAACCAATCGGGACAATACAAATAATAATATTCTACATGTTTAGGCCGATTGTGTAACACTCGTTTCATTTAATTGTCTCAGCTGGATCTCTTTATTGATTTCACAGGCACAGCAGGTCTCCCGAGATCCTCTATGGATTTTCCAGCTGCCCTCCTGAGCGATCCATTGAGATTTCCCCCTGAAAGGCCCCGGCAGGGGAAGGCAAGGAAAACGGTCATCACTTTGCCATCTCCGCACATACCTGGCTCCTTGCTGTATAACACATAATGCAATTATAACCTCCATTCAGCCATTGTTTTATTGGCTCGAAAGGACCATGTTAGCTCTAATAGTTTTTTCGAATAAATAAACTATATATGTATCAACATAAATTCATATATATGTTTCTGCTTGGAATAATATAATTGCGTTAACAAGACTAAAATAACAGAAGTCCACTGTGAATTTCAATGTGGCAAACGCTGCTAATCCCTCATCTCAGCCAATTCACTCAGAGGCAAGTGATGATGCAAATGCGGGCAAGTCTCTTGAGTTTGCTGAATATGAAAGCATGACAATGAAGCATCATCTGATAAAGTTCCATAAACACAATCATAGATGTTTAGTCGCTGCTGAGCCCAGCGTATTGATTTTTGAGCTGTAAGCCGAGCCAGACTGATTGGATTGCTATGAGGTCAGTGATCCAACCTTCTGTCGATTGAACTTATGCCTGTTATGCAAGCTTTCATATTTAGATTGAGGCTGTTTAGGAATTTGCTAACAAACAAGATGATAAAGATCCATGACTTCATTAAAAGATAATATCATTCTTACTGATTAAATGCGACCCACATAAGGCAAACACACACACACACGCACACACGCACACACACACACACACACACACACACACACACGCACACACGCACACACACACAAAGTTTTTCTTTAGGTTTCTTAAAATTATGAAAACCTCAAAAAATTAGTGCATCTATTGACTCTCAATAATAGCATTCTGATGAGAAAGCAAAAAAAGGAAAGGGTAAAGAAGGTGTCTTAATTTATTTCCCAACACACTCAGTGCCAGTTAAGTGTATTTCTAACTGGTAAACAATGAAATGTTCATCATCTTTTTCAGCGACTCAGTAACAACCCCTTTGCTCTTGCGGAGGTCTGGCCATCGCCTGTAGGTTGTACAGCTGTAGCATGTGTAAGCACATTAAATGCAATCAAAACATTATGGTGGTTAAGTTTGAAGGTTTCCAGCCACATGTATAACACGGTGTTGATCCTAGCTGACATTTCACATCCAATCACTTCATGTGATTTGTCTTCCTCGGTCATTCTAAACCAAGCGAGGTTATTTCAAGGGAAGACGCTCGGTTGTTTGAATATGGGGGATAACACACACTTCCTGACTCCCGAAATGTTCAGGGTTGCGCTCGGCTGAACACGAGAACAGTGTCAGTAATGGTTGTGAACAGATGAAAAAAAAAAGGGAGAGAGAGACAAAAGAATTTGAAATTGAAGTTCAAACCCCGACTCCGTTCGCACCTCTCCGCAGCTGGCCAATTATGGCGTGAAGTGGGTGTGAATGTCGGATTGACAGTTTCTTAGTTACGCACGTACACATTTCATGTCAGTGAGGTTCTGTGTGTACGTGCACATGTGTGTGTGTGTACTGGAGGGGGTGACCAAAGAATCCCAACCACCAACTGACAGCTAGGTCTCTTACCACCACAGGGGTCAGACATCTATTCCACATTTGATAGCTGAACGTATGTTAAAGGGCATGTGGAGTGTGTGCATGTGTATGATCTTGTTTAAGCGAACTCTAAGAGCATAGTTTCCAACATCTGTCTACAATGACTGAATCCTTGTCCGTAACCACTTAGTCTGGTCAGTTATAAAAAAGGAGATAAAATAAAATAATTTAATTATTAGACCGAATGATTGAAATATATTTTGTGATAGATTGCAGCCTCCGCTTTCCTGAGAATTATAAACAATCCTGTCTCTGTGGGTTTGTCGTGTTTCCTGAATAGGTTACTGAATTATGAAGCTTGGAAACACCATGTGCTTTATCTAATAAAATGATTAAATTAAAATCTTATTGAAGTGCAGCCAAGCACTGGCTTTGGATAACAAGGATTCTTCTCATTTCTTTTTTTGTCTTCTCTGCTGCAGTGCCTGCTTTCTCTTCCTCAACTGGAAGTCTTGAATGCCCGTGGGTAAAATATGAAAAAAAAAAAAAAAAAAATCTCAGTGCATGTTGACATATCCTGTCATAAACAGAGGCAGCAAACGATAAATAAAACACTGGCTAAGACAGGATTCATTAAATAATTCCATCCCTGAAAAGAATCACATGAAGCACATAATCCACCCACTGGTGAATAGAACAGTCGTGTCAGAAGATCTCTGCCCCAAAGTTGAAAATTGAATTACAGTCTCGCCTCTCAGGGACAAACAGCCACCGCTCCTATATAACTGGATTACAGCTGATGAATTACCACAAAGCGTGTTTACCCTTCACCTTTTAAATCACCTTTCTGCCGTTGTTGTTTTTTTTTCTTGTATTATTTATTAATTACAGTCTTGTCACGATAAACTGGATGAATGTACTGTCACTCAAATACACGTTAAGCATCTATTCATTTGTTATAACTTTGGTTTCTGAGATATGTGAAATTAAAGGCTGCTTTTACACGTTTCTAAATGTCATGTGGATCAGATTAAATCCGGCTTTCACATTAATCTATGAAAATATGGCCTCTAGACGGAGACAAGTCACAGCTAAAGGCCACACTAGTTAATAGGCTTGCACTGCCTCTGTATTCTCTGCGTTAATGGAATAATCTGTGAATAGAAACAAAATATCTCACTTCGGGAGAGTGAAAGCCATTCCCTTCCTCTCCATCTTCCCCTCTGCTTTTGAAAAGCCGTACCTTGGTTAACACTTTCAATTTATTCATAAAGTATTTCAAACAACGACTGAGGAGTGTGCCTTTTAGTTTCCGTTATCGTGCCTCAGATAGTTCTGGCATCTTTGTTGCACCCCCTCCACCCCTGAAAATACATTTTTCAGCTCTCAGAATAAAAAATGGTCGGCGTCATAAAATATGACAGCAAGATGCAGAATTTAAAAAGCGGTTTTCTTTGATGAAGTATAAGAAGGGAAAAAGCCAAAGCGTGGCTCCGAAGATAAAATAGATTTAAAAAAAATGTGAAAACATCAGGAGATGATCGCCAGAGGGAGGCTTGATACGTCCCTTCCTCCGTTTGCTGCCGGACACGGCTGGGTCACCGAAATAAGACAATATCGGTTATGAAACGGCAGAGGCTGCCTGAGCGTGGGCCTAATCAGATAAATCACGTCTGCGACTGGCAGCACTACGGCTGCACTGTTTACTCTGTCTGAGTGAGACGCATGGACCTGTTAGACAGTCGGGGGTGTAGGGGGTTGGGGGGGGGGGG
>CAAKHD010013450.1:81931-99785 GCA_901007705.1 Fistularia tabacaria
TCAATGTCCCCGGGAGCTGAGCCCGTTTGGCCGAGACGCAATCAGGCCTGCTTTGTCTCGGCCAAACGGGCTCAGCTCCCGGGGACATTGAGAAACTAATCCGGCGGGTTTGTGTTCTCAGGCACTCATAAAAGCAGCGTCACAGTACCTGGGGTGTGTGTGGATGGGGCTCTCCGAAACGAGGTCTGACCTCTCTCAGGGTACGCCGTCCCTCCTCCGCTTCCCTCTGTCCCTCTTTCTTTCTGCTCCCTCGCTAGTTCAGTAGCTGGCAGGCTTCAATATGGTAAGAGCCATATTGTTAATGCGTATGACTCAATGTTCTCTTGAAGGATGTGACAGGAGGACGGGGTCAAATTGATCAGCTCATTTCTGGTCTTTGACCAAACGCTGTTATCTATCAACATTAATTCTAGCACTTGAATAGAAATAGGCATAACGGTGAATTCCACCTAATGAACGGACCGTGCAAAGAATGAAGCCCACAAATTAGACCAAGGTGTATCCGGGCCATTTTGAGTGAGAGTGCTGCATAGGGTTCCTGTTATGAATAATGTCTGAAAATACATCTTTACTGTCCCCTAATGATTTCTATTTCCCAAAGGGATCCGATGAATCAGACCCCGCCTAATAAATATGACTTACCAAGAGACTGCGCATTGCCAATTAAATGTGCTAATTAAGATACCAGGATATAAGAACATCCTTGATCTAGATTCCTTTGTGATATATCAGTGAGGTTATATGGAGGTAAAAGCAAGTTTTCTCTTGGAACTATGAATCCGAATTAGCATGCAAGTCAGCAAGAAACACGCAAACGTACAGCCACAGGGGTAGAGCAAGCCCAACGGTTAGAAAAAAAAAATATGCTTAGACAGACTTCTGTATTATCAAATGATACCTGTCTGCAAACTAATTCACCTTTCAGTCAGAGTGTGAAATTTATAAAAATTAAATAAGGAAGAAACGATAACCAGCTGCACTCTGGAACTTTAGATTGTGTTGTGCAAAACAGGGATGCAAAAGCCTTAGTTGTAATCCTTCCTTTTTTGACAAATCTTCTTCCCGAAAACACACTGGAACAATCTAATGGGAAACTGCACCAATCTTGAAAGCACCAGAAGAATAGCTAAAAAGACAACTGATTTGCCAGGTCTCCTATGTCTTTACCAATCCATCGTTGCTGCACACAGCAGCCCCAGTGTAACATACACACAACTTTGATCGGCTCACACACAAGACGTTTTTGAATTGATTATAGGATGTTAAAATTCCCTACAGGGATTTCTCCAGTACGAAATAGGTTACATTTAAAAAAGCTTTAAAGGGTGCGAAGGAAGGGCTGTCCATCATGTTGTGAAAACATGTTGTAAAGGATAAAACTATGCTGAGACTGTCACAGTGCGTTCTCTGGTCACGCCATCACGTAACGGTGGGGCGTCGAGCAGGCGGGCAGCGACGGACACGTTGGAGGAAAACAACTTAAAGCTCTGATGACCGAGGTCAAGCTTCTCAGGGGTAACGCTTAAGAAAAAAAGATATGTGTAATTTGCTGGAACTCATAGTTTATGATGAAATGAAATGCTTCCTTCATAACACACTGGAGGAAAAAGATTAAAAGTTTTTTAGACAGTGGGTGCAGCTTTTTCTCCGGTTCAAGATTTGTTGATTAAATTTAAGACAGTCTGCCAGACTTCCTCCGCCGGGAGAACCAACTATGCGCTTGTGACTGATTTCTTCAATGCTGTAAATTCATAAGAACATAAAGCACATGTGCTTGTTTAAACATCCTGTGCACTTTTAAAGTGTATTTGAATTTTCAACTAATGCGTGTAACAATAGCGACGTCGCTGTGCTTTGGCAGGGATGCGAAATGTTAACGTGCAAAGCGAATATAATGATAGTGATATTTAGCAGATACACTCCACACCATACCAACTGTCTTAGTTTAGAATGTCAGCATGCTAATATTTTCCAATTAGCACAAAACACAGCAGCTGAGGCAGATGAAATGTCACCGTTTGGCTGGATTTGTGCTATCAGCCAAACAATCTGAGGAAAAACAATCTGGAAGGGGGTCACTAATATCAGTAGGACAAGGACTATCTGGATTATGTTTAATTATGATCTAAAACACACGTTAATCTGGATCCAAGGAACTGGAGAAAGTGAGCGGCTGACCTTGTGATTTTAAAATAAATGTCCTCCTTGTACTTGAAAAATTGTCACAACGCATGCAAACACAAGAAAGTGCTTTAAATCAAAATAATTACTGTTAATTCAGGGGGGAGTGTGCTTTGAATTGTCACGGCTGAACTCATCACTGTGGATTCCGCCTGTTTAACTCTTTCCCCCGTGATATAAAACTCTGCACAGGCTTTTAAAAGGGTAAAGTGCACCTGGGGAATAAGCCGTATCTACTTTCAAATGAACTACTCCACTTTCAGCTGCAAGTCATGCACAGGCAGCAGAATATCCAGCATATTGAAAGATTTTTAACACCTGTTGACTGCGAAAATATTTTCATTTCTGATATGCATCAAGCCAGCAGTATCTAACCAGCCGCTATCTGAAAGCTAAACAAGTCTGATTACAGAGCAAAGAGATAGTACATATAACACCTGCTGTTAGGAAATAGGAGTACCGGAACAATCACAGAGGATGCAACATGGCACTTCCTCGTGTGGCAATCACTCAACCCATCATCTATGAAAGTGATGTTACAGTGAAAGTAACGGCCACATTTTGTAGCTTTCTGGAGCAGATGGTGGATATGCAGGCCCTACAGTGTAAAAATCTAAATCATCATTAAACCATGGTTTGCAGATGTGAATATGTTAATTCTAAAAGTCTTGAACAATTAACCTGCACAGGATCAAATCCTGCTCAACAGAACCAGTCAAGAAAACTACCCCCCCCCCAAAAAAAAGTCGGGTGATCCTTGTGCCAAAACCTCTCCTCACCTCGTGTGGTGGTTAATTTTGGAATTCTGAAAAAGTGATGTGGAAATATGCCCTCTTTAAATTATACAGCAAAATACTGGATTTGATGAGGAGAGCAAAGTATTAACACAAACATGGTATGTGATATATGAATATCGGGGCATATCTGAGACTGCAGTGATGAACCAGCACCCAGAACTCAACCCCTGCAGTTAATTGTTCGACAGTGTGTTTGTTTTTAGCCCAATCTCGTAACTCACATACAAAAAAAAGCAATCCTGAATCACTATCAGCACCGCTTAAATACACTTTGAACTTGATATTTTAATTTTCTCAAAAGCTTCAATACTTTCACTGAATATTTTCTGCACTCAGCAGAGATAAAATGCATTTTTAGCATCACCCCCAGAGAGCAACTATGTGAGGATTGGAGCAGTTAACACCACAAGAGACTGAACGGTTGGCTTTGGACTCCAGACCGCAGCAATCAGGAATCAGACAGTGGAAGGCATGGAAGGAGCGCCAAACAGGCCTGCTGGGACAAAAAAAAAAAAAATACGAAAACAAAAAAAAATCCACAACTTATAACGTAAAATCTTGGGTGGCGATTTTCTCACAAATAAATGTCATGTTTCCTTGATTTGTGCCTGACTAAATTCTGAAATAATATCTTATAACAAAAGTCATTCACCTAAGAGGAACTAAACTAATCATTTTATGTCTTCCAACTTATTTCAATAAGTTTACTATTACCATACATCCAATGAAGAGTAGCAGATAGACCTGTCCACGATGTATCCTCCTTCCCACCATATGTCAGCTGGGATTGGCTCCAGCTTGCCACGACCCTGCTTGCATGATCGGCCATATAGATTATGGATGGGTGGACAGTATCGATGCATGACTTGAATGCCAACCATAATAAGCAATAAATAGATGCGCATTATCGGCTCAGATACTGAGCCGATACTGCGCTTCCCCATTTCAAGCCACCAATAATGTGACTAAGTTCCTCCGTCTCACAGTGGGAGTAATAAAGTAAAACCATCTCCAGTCACAGAGCCCCGTAACTTAATGCTGTGATGTGCAGAAAAAGCAATGCCGTGGTACTCCTTCCTTAATTTCACCCTAAAGGTAGCCATAGATGCTTCTGAAATGTGACACCACCCTTCAAGAGAAGCAACTGGTACCAGCACTAATTTAAATTTTGCATGCAAAGTGACAATGCCCGGGCCCTCTGCAGCCTGGATTAGGGCTTGAATAGAGACAGATTCTTTGTGAGAGCCCGCTGTGGCGGTTGGCGTGCAGGCCAGCTCTCCGCATCTGCTCATTGGTTCGACAGAGAGAAACACTGGATTGTATACGGTCACTCATTTTACCTTTATTTAATTTCATTTTGAAGCTTGCACCCATTCGTCTTTTGTCACTGCTCCACAAAACATAATGCTTCCATGTTACACTAACCCATCTATTCCCTTACAAAACAATTCCGGTCAGAAACAACGACTGAATTTGCATATGAAAGAATCTTTAACAAACTTTTCAAAAATAATCGTATTGTGCTTTGAACTGCTGGGGTGTCAGACATAGTCTGAGGAAACTGCAGTGGGAGGGTGGGCTTTCACCACAAAACAAAGACATAATATTTTTAATTCAAAATCAATCAGAAAATATGACCCCCCCAAAAAAGTGATCTCAAATATTGATTGCCAGCTACGCTTTTCAAAAGAGCGGTCTCCTCTGCAAACCATAGCACTGAAGGAATGCGGTGCATATTGAAATGCAATCAAATCTGCAAGACATCTTTCAGAAACTTCACACTGTGATCTCATTCGGCTGCATTTCGCTGTTCTCTATTGTGGTTTCTGTCCCATTATGTTTCCTTCAAAGAAATACAGAAGAAAATGTATCAAAGCAACCTATAATCCTACTGACCCCTACAAGATCTCACATACAAGTCTGGAGGAGACCGTTGTTGCATCATAGCAACGCCAGTCGATCCAGAAATCATTTGCAGTGTTTGCAAACCGCAAACTGTAAAATCACCAGAGATGGTGAAGTGGAATCAAAAGCGCCAGACCTAGTAAATCCTGCCCCCCTCAAACAATACAGGTTTTATTTTATTGCAGGGAAATAAATCTCAGAATTCCCACTCTACAGAATTAGATGATGACTGCTGTTAGTGCTGTTGTCAAATGAGTGGTGATGACAATGAATGGGTCGAGGGATAAATCCACAGTGTGTTTTCATAGATGTGTTTGACATGGCTAGACTAATTTACCAGCAGTTCCATTTCTATTAATTTTCCAAAAGTGCCCGTTTGCACCCGTTAACTAAAGCACTCAGTGGCGGCTTACATTAACTCAGATCAACAAATAACAGTTGTTCACATCTCCCCGGATGAATGAAGCCCTTTCGAAGATGGCCTGCAACGAAAGCGGCCTATTGTCTGCAATCAAAATACTGATGAGACAGTAGCGGAAAAGATATGGGACAATCTCCACCTTATCTTTTTTGTGAGCAAGATTCAGCATTTCAAAGTTAGCGTGGTTGTAGGGCTGACATAATTTGCAAATACTGATCAATCCATGTGCAATTCATTGATTAATTGCAAGACCAATATTTGGAGAGGCGTTGGGTGACCACGTAAGAGCCACATTCAGTTCAGAAGTCATTCGTAAAACAGGTGACACAAAAAATTAGCAAGCTAGTCAACCAAACGAACCAAATCCTCGCATATGATTTCTTTTCAGAGAGGCATCTTGTGCGATATGAAAAAATAAGATGCCACCCTCTACTACCCGAAAAATAACAATGGAAGACATGTAGCATCCCGGGACTTAACATGTCAAAACGATCCACTGGAGTGTTCGTTTCTGATGCATCATGGGATTGTTTCCTTTTTTTCGGATTAGAGCTCCACTGACCTCTTTTTCAACCCTTTATTTCTCATACGTAAGCCATCCTCGCAACTTCATTGGACAAACAGCTAGGGTGATTCACAGGGTAATATTGAGGAGGGGGGAGGCTCCACTTGGGTTTTACGATGGCAAAAGCTGGGTTTCCAAATCGAATAATCCTCCGCGCAGTGAAGCACCCCAGGCCCCGGAAGGTAATTCGGGTGTTAGGCGGTCACACCATACATCAGCAGAATCTCTCTTACTCAAGCGGTTTGTGTGTTTTTAGGACTAACACAGGTCGCTGTCTTAACACAAGATGCCCAAAGACCACAGACATGCTTCATTGTGCATTTTTGTTTTTTGACATGTAAACAAGTAGTAAACAGTAGCTATCACACTGTTTACATTTAAACTCTGCTCTGCGACATATTTTTGGCATCCCTGCATCCTGTGGTTCTCCTGCGCTTGGCCACACAGCAAGGATAAAATCATATAAATAATCATTATAATATCAATCACAAAGTCATAAGTTCATACATAGGGAAACACTTATATGAATACTTATTGTGGGTCTGTGTTCTTCTAAAATACAGTATAATAAACAGACACAAGAGCAATAGGTTTCTGTAGGATTTTAGTGCTAAAACTGGGGTATAAATTACTCCGAAAAATTGCTTCCCGCTTGAATAATGTCTTACGGTTGAGCAAAACTCGGAAAAAATATATCCATCTTTTCGAATGTGCACATTGAAACTGCAAGATTAGTTTTTCAGATATTCTGATTGAAGAAAAAAAAAATCCCATGAATCGCAATACACGGACACCAAAGTGGGGACTTTTCTTTTCATTGTTTCGGTCCAATTCATGACCATAATTCTTGTATAGTTATGACCAATGTGTTATTATGTTGGGTTTTTGTAATGCAGCAAATGCAAATGGGAATTTTGAATGGAGATTTCAAGATTCATTTTTTTCGCGACTCCATTTTGATTGATCTGGAGTAATATGTGGGGCGATAAGTAGTTTGCATAACGACTGAGGCTGTTCGTCTATATGTGTGTCAGCCCTCCATAGGAGCTGACAGCTTCATAATGCTTCAGCCGGACATATGAGATTTTTTTTTTTTATTTAAACATTCTATTTATTTTTTTACAAATTGAAATGACATGACAGTAAAGAGACAACTATTTTCTCCTTGTTTTTCTTTCTGGTTGTTGTCTCATCCTGTGTTTATGTTTGGTTGACGTTTTACATAGTTTCAAAGCTAAAGCTCTTATTATGAGGTTAAGTTTAACTGACCAGAGGAAGAATTCCCGTTTGTTTTTTGACACCGAAACCTCGAAATAGACTGAATGAATGGGTTGACACTTGGTACTCCCCGGTGCACACACTGGCTCCCGTTCTAAGACATAGGGCCAAAGGACATCAGCCACACAAGGCCACTTGAAAATTGTAATTTAATACACACATTCAAATCGACTGGAATAATAACAGCAATAGCCTTTATAATACCCAAAAGATGGGTATGAAAGATGAATGAAAAATTAATGCATAAAAATATTATCCCTTGGATTTTTAAAAAGAATCAATAGATTGAAATAAAGTTTATTTTTTTGTAATTTTATCACTGTATGTTGCTTTTGGCCATCACATTACACATTACATAAATATATATGTTACATACGCTGTTGTTAGTATTGAACCTGTTTCTTTGTGCGCCGATCCTGTCCTGCGCTCATTACCGTAAGTCCCGATGGGGGTGCAACGAGTAAATGTAGCCTTCGTGCAGATTAAGACCTCCATCGTGCAATTTTTGCAAATTTTTTTTTGTTGTTTTAAATGGGAATAAAGGGGTTTTGTGCTGATCTCCTGTTTTGTTTCCACATTTTAAATCCTAACTGTTTGCTGACACACCCCCGCGTACACACAGACGTTGACCCCCCCCCCGCCCCCCTCCCCCATCACTGTGATTTACTTCACATTTGTAAACATTACTGTTTATTATTTCTTTCAAACGCCATCGAGTTGTGATTTCTATTGCCAAGCGGCAATTACGGCAAATCCACTAGGATGCGGCGCGTGCTGCTGTATCCGACTAACCCCATCATCCGGCGGTGTGCCGTTACTAAGGTGACAATGTAATAAATTTACCGTCACTAAAGAAGCCCTAGAACTGGTGATAAACGTGCATTCTCAAACTATTTATTTAGAGTTTAAGCGAAACAGAGCAAATGATCCATCCACGCGGTTTGCATGAAACTCCAAGCCGGCAAGAGGGATGCTGCGTTTAAATCGCCTGGATGAAAATTAAAAGAAAACCCCTTTCGCTTACCTTCAACAGCTATTACGGCCGTAATGGTCCATAATATCCAGAGAATATCCATTATTGGTCACTTAAAAGGGCCAGACATTCAAATAAAATACGTCCCGAGAGCCATTGACAGCCAAGGCAGAGTGGGGACAGGCGGTCCTTCACCTCAAACACAGCGATCTCCGACAGCAAAGACTACCAACTCAAATCTCAACCAAGTTTGGGCGAAACCAAAAAAACCACAGACGGAGGGGAGCGCCGGTCGACACACCAGCGGAGCTACGCGACTCAGCACCGCAGCAGGTCGATCTAAACCGTCTTTTCTCGAAGGATACGCATATTTCTCAATGTCCGAATAGTGCTCAAAGGTTTTAGACTGTTTGATAATCGATAAGGCGGATGGTGCTCGGGACCTGTTATCCCCTTCGAAGTGAACTTCAATTTGCCCCGCTGTCAATCAAACGCAGGGAGAGGGTCCGTCCTCGCCGCTTCACCTAGCTGATAATTAAGTGTTTGGGGACCATGTGGGGGATTTGTAAAAGATGGACCAACCTATTCGCACTGCAGCGGCGTTCGCACAGGAAAATACAGGCTATGCTTCACTCAGACGGAGTCCTAAACGCTTTTTCTGAGGAGAAGATTTCCCGTGAGCCCACTTTTGTGCATTGAAGAAGGAGTTTGTGACGCTGTAACAGGTGAAAAACACTCCACCCAGGCGAGTAAGTTAATTTTTTTGCATCATTTGCATTTTTTTTTTCCAATATTAACCATCAAATCAGCCTTTTTGGGCAATGATCCTAGACCTTCCATTAATTTATGGTATGTGTGATTACATGCAAAATGGGGAGGGGGGAGTTAATTATTCTCAATCTTACTCAAATAGTTATATTATCTTAGTGAAACACTTTAGATGCTGTTTCTCAATATGCGGTTCATGTTTCTCAAAATAAGGGAAAGCCAACGGGTGAAACTCTGACATTAATGTCCAATTAGGTATTAAATAGAAAGTAAGTACATGTTAAAAATTAAGTTTAGCAGGTAGCAGAACAAAATTCATTTTGGGCCATGAAAAGGGTGATTTTGTAATTCTTTTATATAATTATCCCACACAAACAGATTTTTATTTGAGAGTGGAAAATCCACCATCTGGCATATGATTTATTTAACAATGATAAATAAACCTGTTTGATGTTTATATACACGAAAGCTCATCTGGCTGAACATAAATATTATCAAGTTTAAGACTTTTTAAATTATGAAATATAAATCTGTATTTGTTCATTAACTTGAATAAATATTACTTTTAATCTTTAATTACAAGAGTGTTGAGCTAAAGGGTAGACTGTGCAGAATTTAGTCAGCTGTGCAATATTTGCATATTTAAACTGATTTCGGACAATGCTGTGTTGAAATGCTAATATATTTGCACAGCCTGTAAATGAATTCAATGGAAATAACTTAACCGTCGTGTTATCTTAAAGAAATCATGCATTTTCTTTGGTAAATGTTGAATTTCTGATACATTTGACAAGTCAAGCGAGCTAATTTCTGACAACATCCATTCCTCCATCTTCTACTGTTTTTTTACAACAACAAAATCTTGACTTAGCTCTGGATAGCTTACTGCAATGAAGCTAATTTTCCATGATGTGGTTAAACAGGCCTAGTTTTCCATGATTTAGACCTGATCTGTTACTTTCCAATCACAGGGCCAAAAATCCAATTGAACTCCACACTCAGTTTTTGAAAACTGCCTTACTGTCTTCCACACCATAAAACTTCAGTCAGCTGATTTAAAGTGGGCTCAAAAGCTAGAGCTTCTAAACATTCTTGGAATAATCTTCTAAAATTAAAATATGTTAGAGCTGCCTTCTCACTCTTGATTTAAGGTGCGGATTTGAGTGATGATAGTATTACCGGTTATCATTTATCAACTGTCAATAAAACGGTTCCATGAGTCCATGAGACACAGATATTAAATTTAACAGTTGTAACATTTTTATTAGATTTTGAATCTGTTTTGATAGAAATCCAGTTTTTCTTTTTTTGATGGCCAGCAGTCCATCTAGTTAGTGTTGGCATTTAAAAGCATTTTTGCAGCTGTATTTCAGATTTTTCCTCGGAGTGGTTCGAAACAATTTTCCTAGCGGTGGTAAAATTCCACTATGGTTGGATATGCATTTAAACAAAATATCTTGTAAAAAATCATGATCAGATTTTGGGACAAACTCAAGTAGCTTTATCTATGAGGCCTTAGATGGTGAGTTTTAAAAAAAGAAAAGAAGCAAAAAAAGGGTAAAAAAAACCTGATTTGGATTCAAGTGTACACCATAATTGTAAACATGCACAGGAAGACCCGCCTTCGTAGAAAACAGGAGGTAATTCTTAAAGGTAACATGGCCGAGAAAACAACAATTTGGAGTGAATTCTCTGTCATCAAACATGCCGTTCCTGTTATGTGGCCGTGCAGCGGGATTTCCGCAGCCAAGATGATTTATTTGCCTCCGCTGAGTTCGACTGTATTGATTCCAGGTCAGTTGACTGGCTGACTTCAGATCATGTTCAGGTGATTACAACCCAGATGGAACAAAAATGGCAGGGCACTGAGAAGCAGCTTTACTTTGCCGTAATGAGTTCCATACAAGCTCAATATTGACTTTAGCCAGAAGAGAAGTGAGAGATGTTGAAGAAATGATATTAATACTCTTCTAATATCGCCCCGTGGACATATGTCTTCCATGCTAAATTCAGCAGAGTAATAAAAAAGTAACGCAAGGCAGGGGAGTCTGATTTTGGCATGACCAAAAAAAAAATAGAGAAGAAAAGCTTTCATATTCCTTCATGTGTACAATCCAACAAAAGCAAAACATGCAGTGCTGCAGATTTCAAAACCTGGCTTTTGTACAGTAGCTTTCACCATAGCAAATACAACATGCCTCACAATACATGCAACAAATTGTTTGTTGTTCTACTGAAATTTCCCTATTGTGGCACATTTAAAGGTACATTCTATTACTAATTCTGCACACTAATATCATAGTGGGGAATCAGTTCATAATGCAGTAATTATGTTCATGAACATAATCAGTTCATCAAAATGCAGACAGTGGTTTTGCATATCGCTATGGCAGATTTTTTTTTCTGTATTTTTGATCCTTAATATTTTAAACTTAAAAATGCTCTCTGTATAACTCTTTTTGCATCATTTCAACAGTGTTTAATTAAAGTAATTGTTTTTTATCTGTTTGCTGTGACTAATTTCATTTTTAGAAGTCTTGAAATTATTTGGTCAACTAAAATTAGACACCTTGAATTTTATGGAGCTTAAGGACCATCAGTGATATTTGTGTTCTTATTTTTAAAGTGTGTATATATATATTTATATATAGCTAGCTATATATTCTTATCAAAAAGTATCTAAAAAAAAAAAATATTACTTAAAGCTTATTCAAACTTCAAGATAAATTATTTGTTTTCGCTCCCTGATATACGCATTGATGATATTATAAAGTATTATATTACGTCCATTCAAATTTGTTATGTATACTAAAAATGCTATAGCTGTGTTCCTTTTTGGTTTTTTTTGCACTCTTTGAATTATCTTGTTGTAGAACATGTGATTAGAAATAATGCCCAAAAACACAGTAGGTTGACAGTTTCAAGAATGAATGTGGATGCACATGAATTTAATGCCTGATAATGTTAAAGCAAATGCAGACGATTGAGAAACCGTGCGGTGTCGGCGACATTTTTTATTTTAGTAATTTACAACAGTCTTATTAAAATTTAACACATTTGAAGTTTGTGTAAATGCGTACGTTTAGACCTCTCAGAGCCAAAGGAGCTGTAAGAAAACGGTGGACGGTTGGTCAGTGCATGGAAACGGTAAATGCACTTTTACTCCGAGGCCTTGGCATGTCTTATTGCATCACTACTGCCACCCACAGGCCAGAAAACGAACTGCCCCCAACTTCCCCGTGGGCTCGCGGGGCTTTGCTAAAGACATGGGACATTTACCAGAAAGCTGTGATTATTCAGAGAAATAGTTTCCATATCTTTTGAAGATAATTTCCCAATATAAGGGTTTGGGTATCTTGCAAATTTAAAGAGAGATTTCCAAACCTAAGAAATTCTACTTAAAAAGAAAGAAAGGGAAAAAAGAAAGCAAATCGCTCCGTGTTCGAAAAAAAAAAAATCCTATATATATATATATATATATATAAAACATATTTGGGAATTAATGGTTACTATATTTTCTAAATTTATATAGAATGTATATATGCTATATTTTCCATCACGTTTTTCTCTCTCTCTCTCTCTCTCTCTCTCTCTCTCTATATATATATATATATATATATATATATATATATAATCATTGATCTTTTTTTTTCTTTTCAAATGTCACCTGAATATGATGATGACGATGAGTAGAAAAACTTTGGTCTCTGAGCTTTTTCCCATGACTCGGAATATTCAACCCATTCACAGAAGCCACTTAATCGCGATCAGTTTCATCTCCAACCTCAAAGGGCCCACGTTGAGATATCACACCAAGCTTGCGTCAGGAGCCTGATAAACAGCAAGTGAAATAAATTGGCCCACTCCCCGCTAAAGTTGCATGTGATCCCTGACCCCGTGCCAAGATGGACCTATGAACTTCCCTAATCTGGAGAACCCCTTTGTACTTGGATTGAATCTTAGCTTCTTTTTCTTTTTTTTTCAGACAGGCAGAAGACTCAGCCGGATTGAAATCTTTGGAGCAGGAAGCAGAGCCATCTATGAGAATCCAGGTCAGAAAATGTATTAAAAATACTGAAAATACTGACTTAGTGAAGTTAAAAAGAAAGAAAGAAAGAAAGAGTTAATAAGGCTTTCTCTTTTCATAAATATTCAACTACAAATAGTTGCTAATAAAGAAAAATCATATCATTCTGTGTTTTTATTTAATTTTCAATTTTTTTTTGCCTAATTCCATGTAACTAATAACATTCATTCCTGTGATGTTTTTTGTTTGTTTGTTTTTTTGTTTCCATCACTTAAATTAAACTACACCGTAATGTCATTTGAACTATTTCATCGAAATTTCATATACATGTGTGTAGATAATCGTGTGTGTGTGTGTGTGTGTGTGTGTGTGTGTGTGTGTGTATGTATATATATATATGTATATATATATATATATATATATATATATATATATATATGTATATAGTCCCCGCTCCTAGTTCTCTGCTTGTCTTTCTCAAATTACTCCACTTCCCACATTCCACTCCAGCCGCCGTCCTTCCCCACGTCCCCTGTGTCCCCCCTGCCAAAAATTTAATGCAATCCCACTAAATTGCTTGGTCTTTAATTAAATCGACCAAAGCCTGATCTGAAATCCATTTGCTTCCGAGTCAGCGTTCCCGACATTGTCGAACTTTTGAGCAGGGATCTTAGCCCTTCAGACCTAAATCAGATTTTCAAGAACTAATGTGTTTTTTTTTTGATAAATGACTGACGATGAACCCACCTCTTTGTTTCACCGCGGACCCTCCTCTACATTGTATGTGCTGGAATGATGCACGCCTGCAAGAGAAGTGAGACATTTTCTGTATTTATATATAGATATATATATATATCTATATATAATAGATATATATATATCTATAGATATATAGATATATATATATATAGAGAGAGAGAGATATATATCATCACAATAAATCTCAACGCTGTTGCCATAAAACGAGGTCCTGTTAAAAGTGATTCAGCTGACAGTCATGATGAAATGAGAGCCCTGATAAAATGGCAGTCATCAATCACGGCTCTGCTTTTGGATGCTTACATCCCCACTAAGCTTTTTTACTAATTAATATGAACTATTAACATAAATCAGCTTCTAGGGCACGTGTGCACATTTGTGTGTGTTGCTGCTCCTGCCGCCTCGGTTTGCATTTCAAAGATAAATATCTACCGTGCCAAGCCCTTGCGCAAGTTGTGTTCTGGGCTTTTTTTGTTTTGTTTTTTCCCCCCTATCCTCTAATGCTGTAGTTGTTTCAGTTGAAATAAAAAGTAGTAATGAAATTGTAGACAAATTTGTGTGGGTTCCATTCCATCTCCTCCCCACACTGGACTTACAGTAAATGCATCCCTGTCTGGCTGCATCCAAAATAGGTAGTTGCAGATAAATAGGATGTCAAACATAATTTAAAGTGATCCTCTGCAGACATCTTTAGAGGGTGTTTTAGATCCCCACAAACATAAGCTGCTAGATAAACTGCTCTCTCTCGGGGCAGAAAATGTGAACCATATTAATGTGCCAATAAAAATACAACAGTAGATGTGGTTTCTTTAAAAAAATAGAATTTAGAAAAAAGATCATTGACAACTTCAGTATGAACACATGACAGTCTGTGAAATCTTGCTCACCTTAACAGCCAGTAGCCTATTTTTAGATTTCAAATAAGACCCTTTTTGTTTTATTTAATGAATTTATTTTTTTCATGGTTATGTTTTTTTTCTGCTGCAGGGATATCTTTTAAATGCTTTAAGGACGGATTCCCTGCCTGAACGTTTTAAAAGGAAAATTGAAAGATTTCACTGTCCTTATGATTATTTGGCCAAAAAAAAGGACTTAACGTGTGAATGTTTATTATTTTCAATTTGCTTGCGCTTTATACAATACTAACTAGATACTCAATACAGCCTTTGATTTTAGGCATGCTGAAAAAAAACTTTTTACATTTGACCAAAATGATAAATTCCGAAAATAACAATAGACATTTATTGGTGTTCATTAAACCTGCAAGCACCTTAAATTGAACATTAGCAAAAATTGAAACCAAATTTTAAAATTATTTAAATAGAGGTTTAGGTTTAAAGACTAAAAATCAAGAAATTGCTCAAGAATTTTCAAGAAATTGTATTTGTTTGTTCATTTTTTTGTTCAGAAATATATAAAACCAATATTTTTTTAACTTAGTTTTATACTACTTTAATGTTGTAATTTTTTAGTCAATAAATAATTCCAGAATTGGCTTGCAGAATTTGGAACAAATATTTATTTATTTGTTCATTTTATGATACGAATGAATATAAAATTGGTCATTAAAAAAGAAAACTGACTTCTTCGATCTTGTAACTGGTTAAGCAAATTATTTTCAAAATCATAAGAAAAGTTCATGCATGTATCAGCAATAGATTCGTTTTTAAAGAATTAAAGAGATCAATCAAAACAAAAAAATCACATATGAATCATCAAAAATTACTTGAAAATAAAAAAAGAACACTTAGAATCAACGAAAGAATTTAAAATCATGAGATATGTATTTTTCACCACTAATACTAGACAGGCAAAAATCGAATTTATTCTCCAAAGCATTGCTATTTGGAATTTTGGTGTTATATTCAGTTAGACAATATTTCTACACTTTTTGCCACAATTTCCTGCTTTTTACACTGTCCTTGATCTCAAAAGTTCTGATCTCAGACCAAAAGGGGGAAAAAAAAAATGTTTCTCGGATCCTTGAAAAGCTTTTTTTGCTTTTTGTATCTTGCGAAGTAAAAGATAAATAAATAAATCTGTCTGAGTGACGACATAACATACTTGACAGCTATAATACATAACCTTTGATAAAATTCACCCGGACTACAAGAAATCTGGAGCAATGCAAGTGTTGCTCCTCCTTATCTCCTCTCTCTTTCCATGTACTGTCTCACCGTGTAGCAACAGATGGAGGTGCACAACAGGATAGAACCACTAAGAGGATTCCTTTTTTTTTTTTCCTTTGCCTGTCAATGTGTACTTTTTTTTTGTAAGGATACAGTCATTCAACGTGACCCAGCTCTTCGGGCTTACTGGAAGTGCTGTACAGTCGTCGGTTAATTCCTCTGAAACCCACCACGATACACGTTGACCCGCTTGACGGGCAGAAATCCCCGGTCAGCTGTGAGGAACATTGTAATAAATAATAATAGCCAGGTTAGATGAGAGAGTGCCCGAAGTGTCTTAACCCCTCAGTCACATTTGTGTGTGAGAGTGTGTGCGCCCGCGTGTGTGGCAGTAGAGTTATGATTAGTTACCTGCTGGTTGCTGTAGTAATACCCTCGGGAAGCAGTTTGATCTCCCCAGTTCCCTTTGCTAGGATTAAACTCATTATGTAAAATTTGATTAGTGAAGTGTTGTAGTTTTTACTTTGTCATTCTCTTGCTCTAACGCTCGAACGGGACGTTTGGAATGGATACTGCTGTTTTCAGAGTAAGATTTGGGGTACTGAAATATGGCACATTCCTCACATACAAATGGTCCTGTCTGGAAAACATCCCTGACATCACCATACTTAACAAATTGTAATCAGCCGCACTGCGTGTCTTTGGCGTGTAAAGTTAACATCAAAGAATGTTCATTTGAATAGCAATAGGATGAATGAAAAAGCAAAATGACGTTGCGCTCCAACTTTGGTCTTAAAAATGGTATCATACCTCTCAAAAAGTCCTGTCGTGTAGAAGATCGGAGGACGTTCGGTTAAGTCAGCAGTCATCATATAACAATTTAAATGGTCAAGATTAAAAGTCCTGACTATGATATCTCAACCTATCTTAACCAACATCAACTTGTAATCAGCAAAGGTGGTTCTGCAAGACCAATAATGGCAGAAAAACAAAACCAATCACAATATTATTTGGTCTCAGGTGTTCGTAATCATCATTATCATCACAACTGTTCCTGAACGATCTATCATGCTAATTATAAAGGGTCTTCGTGTTTTTGCATTTTCATCGCCCTTCTCACGTCAACAGCAGCATTGCAAATAAAGGGTTGCTGAAACACACACCCTATATTAAAAAGAATATGCAGGGCGGGTCTGTCATAGGACAGATTTGGTCCTCATTTTGGAATTTGATGAGATCGTAATAGCTTTGCAGAGTCTCATATCGTTCGGATACATATTTCTTAACTGTAGCGGTGACTGCCCTGCCGGTAAAAGTAAAACGCAGTAATATTACATGTCAGACAGCTTGATAACAGGCTCTGAGGAAGATGTTTCAGTCACAGAGCGTGATTGTTTGTTTTATCGGGCAACAGAAGAAGTGCTTTGTCCTTGAAAAGCCGAGATTGCACTGAGAGCCAGAAGGGGTTCGAGGGCAGGGGGGTCTTTCCCGTGCCAAAGTGTTTTAAGGAACTGTCTCCTTCTTCCCAGTGCACACAGCCTGCTGACCTTCCTGCGTTCACTCACTTGACAGTGCATTAGATACACCCATATAAAAGCTTTGCAGTACAATACAGTGGTCCGGCTGTAAATCCTGCATTCATGAAGATTATTATCACTTTTTATTGACTCCATGTGAGAGAGATGTTGGTTTATTTCATGTTGATTTGGAAGCTTTAATGTGTTTCGCCGCTGAACCATTTTGCCAAACTCATCTAGACGGGGTGTCCAAATCATTAGGGACACAGCTCAGCGTAATCACAAATTACAGCCATGTGAACAAGGAAAAATAACCTATTCAATGATAGCAACCATTATAATACTGCTCCTCTTCATGCAAAAGAAGTGTAAAGATTAATTCAAAACATCTGCGATATCTGAGACAGTATCACTGTTATGTAGTCGTGTGGTGTTCCTGTTATTAAAAAAAAAAAAAAAAAAAAAAAAAAAAAAAAAAAAAAAAAAAAAAATTAATTAAATAAAAAAAAAAAAAAATTTTATTTTAAATTTTAT
>CAAKHD010013450.1:100011-114709 GCA_901007705.1 Fistularia tabacaria
CATTAAAAATCTGCCCCCCTTCATTCAAAAAAAAGGTAAAAATTAATTCAAAAAATCTGCGATATTTGAAACAATATAACTGTTTATGAGTGTGGGGGTTCATTTTATTAAAAAAAAAAAAAAAAAAAAGCAAGAAAAAAACTCATGTCACTCAAAAGGCTAACTAATTTACTGCTGAATTTTAGCTGAGTTTTTATCTTTTCTTTAAAAAGAGAAAATCCTACTTACATAACTTTACATTACATCTATTAGAATTGTCTATAAGCTCTCTAAATTATTTGGGGCTCCCATCGTCTGGCACCCCTCACTTCTCATTCTCTTGACCTTTCTCACTTGTATAGTGCTTTGATGGACAGTGCTCTATAAATGTCGTTCTTCTTCTTATTATTATTTCTATTATCATCATCATCATCATTATTATTATTATATGGTGCCAGGGGATGAAGCTGAATTACCATTGACTGAAAGATGGAAAATATTGGTCATCCTCATTGTCCCAATGCTTATCCAAGGTTGAAATATTTAATCCCTGCTGCATTTTATGGGTTAACCACAGGGCCTCCATCAGTTTGATGTGGCCTATAAAACCTTGAACAGGGGGCTCCTTATCAGTCCTTATCAACTGAGTCCTTTCAGATTTTAGAAGAATCAGTAGCTGTTCTCCAAGTTCCCCTGCTCTACCAATGTCACCTTATCTCTCAAGTTAAGTTCAGTCACTCTGCTGCTTTTTTTTTTTTGGACCTTGTTCTTTCACCCATGCCCCGAAGTTCATGACCATCCATTAAAGTTGGGACATAAATGGATGGCAAAATTTGTGACTTTGCTCTCTGGCTCCCTCCCAGCCTGCATCACTATGGGTACAACACTGAACACCGCCTGTTCAGTCCCTGAACCATTCTACCCTCTGTGAGCCCCAGATTCTTGAACTACTTCACTTGGTGCAGTACCACCCTTCAAACCTGCAGGGGGCGACCCATTGGTTTCTGGGACAGAACCACTGCCCCCTGACATTGAGGTGCTGATTGTCATCCAAGCTCACACACACACTGCCCCACAGCCTGCTGGAGGTCATTTGGTGATGACTCCTTATAGGATCGTATCACCCCTTAAAAGCAGAGAGGCAATCCTGAGGTCTCGTGTCCACCAACAAGCACCCTACCCGCCCTCCTACAAACACACACATACACCCGCAAAGAGCAACCCTGGCAGAGCTTAATACTTACTGGAATACTGGAAAAGCATTTGACTTTACACCAGGCAGTGTCCCATGAACAGCAAACTACAGAAAAGTGTTATTTTTTAATAATATTAATGGCATTAAGGAGCCAAAGTCAACTTTATTGTAACTGCTGCCATATGTGTCACACATACAGGAGAATAGAAATTCCGTTAGTCTAAGATCCACGATGCAGTAGTTAAAAAAAAAAAAAACTAAACTAAACCATAACCAAGACAACAGGCTATGACAGGGCGACAAAGTTATTGACTGACAAAGTCCCCCCAAAAAAGCAGTTGTGTTTTAAAAACTAGGAAGCAAAATGATTTCAAAGAGTTATAAGAATGCAGCCTCAGGGGTGCATAAGCCAGTGTCTTTTTGAGCCATTCCGAAGTCCGGATAAATGCAGAGGGTTGCATCAGGACGGGCATCCGGCGTAAAACTTGTGCCAAAACTAAACATGCGATTTAAAGAAAGATGATTCACTGTGCTGACCCCTGAATAGAGCAGTAGAAAGAAAAAGAAGAAGAATGTTTAGTTCTCCCCGATACATCTGGTCTTGCCACACAAGGCCAGTCAGCCTATGGCCATGGCAAAGGTTTCCACAGCTGTCTGTCTCCATTTCTTATACTCACGAGAGCAACATCATTGTATTTTTATATTTTGTGATGAACTTACAGTAGCCTATGGTAAATAGGGAAGAAATACTGCACAGCACTACATAATAGGACAGAGTTAAAAGAAAACACATTTCTTCAATGAAAAATTTTAATTCGATTTTAAAAGTTTAATTCCTTCTCATACTCAAGTAAAAAATGTCAGTGGCGCATCATTCCCTGCAACCAAAGTGAAAGGTTTGTTCCATGAACAGAGGCAGGTTCTGTGAAGTTGCTGCTCAATCTTGCTAAAAGACAAAGGGAGTCAATGTGTAAGCTTGTAAATCAACAATTACAAGAATGAAATAACAATAAAATGACGAATTAGTAGAAGACAATGTTTGTCATGATATAAACACCAAATGATCGGGCAGCGTCAGATCAAGCCATAGCAGCAGTGATTTGTTTGTAGACTTCCTTCAGTGACCTTTGTTTCCTCGGGCAAATTCTTTCTGAAGAGGCTGTGTGAAACTTGTGCCAGCTCATGTATTTTGGCGTCCTTGGGATTTTAAGAAATCATCTCCTCTCTTCAGCTGATTTAATAGAATGTGAACATTGTAATCCAAACAATAGTATGAGTCATTGTTTGGCTGTATTCTTGTTCTGCAGTTGAAATTGATTGACATGAAGTGTATATTTTACAGTCTTATCCTCACAAAGTCAGAGTTGAAACTGCCCAGCTGCGGTTGCCTGGAACGAAGCAGCAGGATTTTGCTCAATCTTGTTGTTTTTTTTTTTTTTAATGGAAGAAGGAAATTTTACTTTGAATATCAAACAGGACTTTAATGTTGAGTGTGATGTTGTATACTTTTTCATCCTGCTTTAAGAAGATAAATTACAGTTCGCACCAGCTGTATTTACGCTTTCAAGTTTTGACGTTTTGAATATGTTATTGAGAGACAATTTTTACACTGCAGCAAAATATGGTTGTATATTTTGTAGGAAAGATTTTATATACATCAATGAATCATTTGATATTTTTATGTAATAACTCTCAAGTATCAGTTGTCAATCGGACTATCCAAAAAGAACCCAAATCTATCCATGACAAAAGACATCAAAAGGATTCCCGGTTACCTAGATGTTATTGTCCTATTTGATCAATATTTGTACCAGCTATATAAAAAATAGTGGTAAAATCTCTCAACGTATATTTTTGTCGTTTGTATAAAATCATGAAAAAAAATTTCACTCGTAGGACACCATTGTTGTTTACGTCCCAATGCGTTTTGGGTAGTTACATCATGAAGTTGGAAGGAGCTCCACTTTTTGTCATCGGCTAATCAATACAGACTTAAGAACCGCAGTGCTGACTGTCAAGGTGACTCGTAGTCAGCTTCCTCCATGGTAGGATGGTTCCAAGTCTTTCAAAATCAGATCCTACTTCTGCTGTAGCAGGTTGTTGACATCCTCACAGGGGAACATACAGCGTGGTCTGCCTGTGACATTTCTTTGAGCGGGCTTTACTCGTTTGCCGAGGACTTTTCATACATTTGTGAAGAAGACTGTAGGCATGGCGTTTGGCTTTAGTGTTCTTTTAAAACAAGCCGCATCCATGAGTTTTTTTCGGCAGCGTAGCTTGGCCAAATGCGTCAAATTGCATTCGGACAGAGGCGGCGAGAACTTATCCGCGCATCCCTCGGAAGTTGTGTATGTCCACAAGCAATGTTCCACTCCGTTCTTCTCTTCTTGTCCCTTGGAAAGCTGTTCAGACTAGCATCAGTCCCTTTGTTTCCCTTGGACTGGAAATTGCACCCAAAAGCAGCAAAATGTGGCATTATTACTGTATATACCGTACTGTACCAAGCGAAAGTTAACACTAGCGGAAAGACAAAGTTAACATGAACACCCCTTGCGGGAAATTGCTCAAGACTTAACACTTCGACTGGCTAGAAGGTGCTGGGAATTGAACCAAGAATGTTCGGTTTGAAGGACAATTGTTCTATCCCCCTGCGCCATGCCACCCCCCTTTTAACAACTCATATGAGACAAACAGTAAAGCATATTTATGCCTATTAGTCTTCCCAGGTGGGGTCCCTTTTTAAACCTTGAGCTTTGTGGAAAAAGTTATCTGTATGTTTGTAATGTGTTGAATTTTGGTTTGTTGACAACCCAAATAACACAATTATTTGCGCTTTCATCAGTATCTCATTTAAAAAGTGTGAATGTGACGTCCTGAAAACCTACGATCAACCTCAAACCAAAGTATACATTAAATAAATGTGTAAAATAAAGTATACATTAAATAAATAAAAATACATTAAATAAATAAAATAAAGTATACATTATAAACAAATAAAGTATACATTAAAATTAAACCAGTACTGGTGTCCAGCTAGGAACTCAAATGCAAATAAAGTAATCGGGTCTTTGGAAGATGGGCGTGTGTCTGCCAGTGTGTGTGTGTTTGTGTGCGTGCATAGGAAACGCATACATTGATATGCCTCCTTCATTTCTGTCTAAGCTCTTTTATAATTTAATGACATACCCAGCACGTAGTTTCATTACAGCACAATAACATTGCTTGATTGCGAGTTTTACAGTTTGTTTACCATAATGTTGTGATTCAAACTGTCACAGCGGGTTTGCACATAAATCCCAAGTTAATTTGATCATTTTATGAGCGACAGTTTTAACTCTGGATCCATTAGCCAATGAGTCTCTTGCTTTAACACCATATTACGCAGAGACATGTTGTATAAGCGAGGACTTTTAAATGAGGACCAGACAATTAAGGTAATTAATGTCATTTTACACATGCAGAGATCAATAAATATGATTAATAAACAATACATTTCAGTAATTAATGAGGAAATTATAAAAAAAAATACCTCAGTCATTAAAGGCTATATGGGACCTGAAGGGAAGTGCCGTCACAGAAGGAAAGAATAAGCACTGCTTGATTTAACTTTGGTTCCAGCTCCGAGGGATATTGCCTCTTTATTGTATTTCCTTTATACTTAACCTCAACCCTGAGAGGGAAGAAGGAAAGAAACTGAGTATCTCCATGGGGATCCAATTATATTTTCATTTCAATATCATGACTTTGCAACAGGATCTCTTAATGATTTTCTTGCCGCAGTTCTTTGTTTTATTTATTATTGTTCCCATCTCTGCAGGGGGAGCAGTTTGTTTAATTTTTTTCTCGGGGATCCTTTATGTAACTGTCTTTTATTTTATACAAACCCCCTTTCCATTGCTAATGGGCTTAAATGTATTTTCAACCAATTACAGTCTTTATTAAAGCATTAAAAAAAACTGACATTAAAACACAGAAGTAATTTGTCCCCAACAGATCACAGACTTCGCTGTGGTGTTTCAGCATGAGCAAACTTCAGCTGCTTATGTCCTATAGCTGATGGCTAATTTCCTTTGTTTTCTTGTCTCTGCGGACTTGCCCAAATTTGTCACAAGCGACTACAGTTTTTCTCGGGGCAAAAAAGAAAATCCTCTGAACTGAAGCCAAGCTGACTTGCCAATCAAGTAAAAGAATGCCATGAACATTTAGAACAATGTTGGGATATAAAAATGTCATTTATGGCATTAAAATGCGGGAAAAAATGTGTATGTGCTTGATTTGTCAGGCTATAAATGCCTATAAAGATGTCATTTGGCTAAGCTGATAAAGAGTAACTGCTGTGTGTCCGTTCACACACGCGTACACGTGCAAGGCGAACGTCAGCAGGCATGCGAAGCGTAAATGTTTGCGTGCTGAGTGAAAGCAGAAAGAAGCTAAACCTGCAGAGGAGAGTAAGGAAATAGAGCAGAAATATGGTGGCCTGACATAAAGAAATCCTAGATAATTCTGCCCCAAGATGTGTGCGGGGCCAAAGCGGAGCATACTGGAGCATCCAGAGGTCGTCCCCATAGCAACCTTTGCCCAGAGAGATCACTGACCCTCCCGCCTGAGCAGCACAAGCAGAGCACAGATTGTAGGTCACATATGGCACCAGCGATCCAATCAGCCCTAATCTGGCTTGACTTGTGGACCATAAATTATAGTGGGAAGCGGGATAGACTGTGGCTTAACTCATCTGTGGCCTCGGCTCCATGATAATGACCTATGTACTGACCCATTAAATGTACAGAAACAAATGCATGTTTTGCTGATCAACAAGAGATCAACTGAGAATGATACCCCATCAGGCATAAAGCCACAAGAGATTTATGAGTTGGACTGAAATCCCTTCCTTGGGCTATGAACGTTACTCAATGCGATCGATCAGAAATCTGCAAATGACTTTTTGTTGGCATTTTAGAATCGAAAAGCATGTCATCACAAATCTTTATGAATGCCAGCTTTGTAACTGATCGATTGGGAGTTGGATTAAGAGACAATTACCTGAACCAATAACAGATATACACTTTTTCAAAAATGTGGTGTTGATATGTTTTTAGAGAAGATGAGGATGAGTAGGATCAGGAATGAGTCAATCAGAGTGATAGAACATGTTCGATGTTTTGGCGATAAGTCAGAAAGGCCAGACTGAGATGGTTTGGACATGAACAGAGGAGGGATGGTGATGATCTAGGTAAAAGCATGCTGATGTTGAAAATGCAGGCAGGAGCCTTCGAGAAAGACTAAGACGCTTCAGACGTGCCCATGGGCATCAGACTGTATAACAGCAGTCTGGACGGGACTCAACCATGACTGCCTGGGGGGCATCTGTGCTACCGCCACCCCATCACTCCGTCACCCACTCACACGTGTGGTGTCCATAACTACCACGGGTCACTTTGGTTTATTTAATCTATTTATTCTTGCTTGTGTGGGCTATCTATGTGTATATGTGTATGTGTATATTGTGTATATGTGTGTATATATATATTAGTAGGTATGGGTATGTTTGTGTATATATGTATGTAAACGTGTGTGTGGGCATGTATGGTGACATATGTGCATGTGTGTATGCATTGATAAATGTGTGTATTTAGCTTTCCTGGTTTTTTGTTGTTGTTTTTTTTTCTAATGTTGCTGCTGCAACACCCGAATTTCCCCTATGGGGATCAGTAAAGTATTATCTTATCTTATCTTAAAAAGGACATGAATTTCATTGGTGTGAGAGAAGAGGATGCAGATGATAGGGTTATCAGAGGGAGGCAAATGATTCGCTCTCGATTTTGGGCTTCTTTAAAATTCTACATCAAAATGAAACTTTTTTTTTTAATGATGTAGTTGTTGTTTTAACAGTATTCGAAAATGTTCCTAAAAATCCCCAAGACATTGTCTGAAAATCTACAAGATTAAATCAAAAGCACCATGAATTTACATTACATTTTGCCTGTAAAAAGGGAGCCATAACGCATTAACATTTCATGTTAAACAGACCTCATGACCTTTTATTGTAAATCGTAAAATTGTTATCCTGAATTGTAATTCTAAATTGTGTATTGAACCTTTTTGTTGAATTGTCCATGAAAGTTGGCTTTAAACAGCCTTTATTTGTATTGTTTGTCTGACTGTAATTTTCCAAACCCAATCAGGTTGATCAATACTCATCAATAATGGGGAAATAAAAAGGCTTCAAAACTCCTTGATATTGATTATCCATCCATCTATTGTCTACACTTCTCCTACTCAGAGTCTCAGGGGATGCTGGAGCCCATCTCAGTTGCAATCGGGCGAGAGGCCAGGTATACCCTGGACTTGTTGCCAGTCAATTGCGCAGCCACATATATAGTAAGACAACTCATTCTCTCATTCACGCATCAGGGCAATTTTTCCAATTAACCTGCTGCATGTTTTTGGACTTTGGGAGGAAACCAGAGAACCCTATTGTAATCGAACCAGGTTCCTTCACTCTGTGAGGCCAAAGTGCTAACCACTGTGCCATTGTGCCGCCTGATATTGATTATTTACCATATTATCCAGCCTCGCTAGTAAATAATTACAAATCACGTCTGGGATAAATGCATTTACATTGAACCTCGGACTGCGCAGATGTGCCTTAACATGCCATTCCAAAGCCAAATAATTGGAGAGATAGAAAAGGAATTCAGTAAAAACACGAAAGCCATTAGCAAGAGAGGAGCGGAGAGCCATAAAGCCTTAAAAACATAAGCAAGTACAGCGTGATTGATGATTGATAAACCAGGGGTGTAAACTGTAAAAACAGAAGCTTTCAGATTTAAAAACTTCTCACGTCTCATGTCTCCTACCGTTTAATTCCAAAGTTACCCTTCCGGCGTAAGGGGGTCAAGACGTTTTATCCTGGTCCACAAGATCAGTTAGTTACTTTGAACAAACTCTTTCAAAGATTCATGAACAAGTAGTGTTTAAAAGTTAATGCTTTAAGCGACGTGAGAATAAGAGGTAAAGGGCTTTTGAAAAGTGTTTTTTTTTTTTACGGTTGTAAGAAATTCTGCAAAGTCAAGGTCAGACTGAGTCTGAGCCTCCCTCACGTGGCGATAAAGTTACCGCTCTCTTTATTTTATCTGCCAATCTTTTCTATAGAAATGCACCTTCTCGGGGAGAGGAAAATTTCAGCGCTGAAACACACGGGCTTTATAATTCAAACCTCACGTGTCAGTCACCAGCGGACGAACCTCCGGGGGGAAGTACTGTATCCAGGATGTGAGGCTTAAAAGTCGGCGGTCACGCAGCAGAACAGAGATATGCTATGAATGATTTATAAACCGTCATTTCTGGAGCATTTCGATAGCAGGGTAACCTAACTCATCAGGGCTCCGTATTTTTATGTAACTTTTAAAAGTTCCCGGATTTAAGTACCAATACAGGGGCTTAAGACAATCTCCTACTTTCTGAACTTCAGAGAGCTGTTAAATCCAATTTCAGGTTGAGTCAGCGTCATGCTCTACATCACTTAAATACTTATTTAGGCATTAATAAAGCCCCCAATTTGTATATAAAACCCAATCAGGTCCTGCAGGCAGGTAGAATGGTTTGTTCCACTCTGTGCAAGTCATCATATTTAGCTTTCATGTGCACTGAAAGCCATGCAGACAGGGAAAAGTCTAATCTGCAGGTACTGTGATAGAGCAGGAGGGGGGATGGAAGCTTCTCAATATAAATATTTTACATGTGTGAATTGGAAGTAACCATATTATTTGAGGGAGACCTGAATGGCTTCGTTGTCCAACATTTGCATGCACATTTTCCTCAACAAGAGAGATTTCTCTCCAGATCGTTGTCATGTGGTGAAGCTAAGCAGGACTCCCCTTCTCTCCTCTGCTCAGAAACCCAGACCGATGTCTCCTTCTCGCTCCGTGTCGGGGCTCCATTGTTGGCGATTCCATAAGTTCAGCCGGCAATAAACACGGGTGACTGGATTCTCACCCCTTTCGCCCGAGATCCCGCCAAGGCACTGCTACGCCCAGGAAGCCCTCGTGACCGTATGGGAATACCAGCAGTCTGAAGTCAGGAGGCAGTTTACATTGACTTCTTTTTTATCTATTTCCCTTGCTCTTAAAAGAAAGACAGATTACACATGAAAAACTGCACCCATTCTCTTTTTTGTCTTTATTTAATGTCAAATACATGTTGACTGCCTTGAGAAATTGTGAAATAAGCGCCAAACAGTGACACTGAAGCCGTAAAATACTACTTGTTTCATTATGTCCAAAAAACCTATATATGCAAGGAACTTCTCATCTCTGCCTTTTGATTTTCAATTATTTAACTGTAAATGCAACCCATTTCGTTTGAGGATTTTAATAAATTAAGCTGTATTGTTTTTAAGCCACTGTTTACTGAGCTTTTGAACGGAATAAAACCAGCTAAAATTTAAAAGTTAACGTGGGCGAGTTACAATTTTTTTCACGTATTTTTTATTCATTCATACGTTCATTCATTTTATATATATTTATTTTCACCATCTGTATTAAGCAGATGATTCTTTGACCTTATCCATTTGTTTTTCGCCTCGATTTTTTTAATGTTGTAACCAGGAGAGAGAAAATGTGAGCTACTCTCTTCAGTAACCTTTATGCCAGGTCTCCTCTTCCTCAGCGTCAACCCCTTTTTTTCCTTGGAGTTCTCTCGTTTTTACATGTGCTTAAAAATAATTAATCCTGTGTGCCACCCAGTCACACTAAAATAAATAAAATAAAACCACTCTGTCTCCTTTCATTTCCCTCAGTGTCTAAAAGCAAGGAGTATATTGCTGTTAGTTGTTTTGTTCCCCACCTGTTTATTTATTAGATAAGGAGTATTGTTTCTGTCATTGATTTATAGGAAGAACATCAAGCAAGTAAAGCCTGATTTAAAAAAAAAAAAAAAAAAAAAAAAAAAAAAAAAAAAACATTAAAAAAAAAAAATAAAAAAAAAGATTTTTATATTTATAAATTTTTTTTTTTTTTTTTTTTTTTCCCCCCCTTTTATTTTTAAAAAAAAATAATTTTTTTTTTTTTTATTTTTTAAGAAAAAAAAAAAACAAAAAAAAACATATAAAAAAAAAAAAAAAAAAAAAAAAAAAAAAAAAATCAACCTTGATACAACTTGATCGTGAAAAAGGTCTTTTATGCTTATACACTGCGCATAGAGCTTGTGATAACCTACGAATGAGGCTGGAGATGCTCCCAAAATAATCAAGTTTTTGTTGTTTGCGTTTATTGTCAAGTGCTATGCTCCAGGCATTTTTACACGCCCAGTTCATCTTAATGCAATTTATCCAGATTCTGAATTGACACTAAACCACTGTGCAGGTCACACACTTTATAAGTAATTTCTGACACCTCATTAAATTATCCCTTTCATTGAAGTTAAATGAAGTAATGTGCCATTACGCATCCATCTGGACAGTTTTTTTATACTCATATTGTCCTTCTGAACTCTGTCGCCATGTCTTTAAAATGACTTCAAGGTTCACTTGGCTCGGTGAAACTTTCTGGTTCAGTCAAGTGCACACAGCGTGAGTGATAGGGCCTTTTCTTGTTACTGAATCATACAATGTTCAACCTCTCATTGCTTGTTTTAGACGAGAGGCCCCCACCTCTCCCCTCCGACCAGAACGCGTGGGGGACAGGTATTATAAGAAGGGTGGAGGAAAAGGTGACAAGAGCAGAACTGTGACATTAATACGATCTGAAATGGCCTGTAATGCTGTGCCTCTAAATTGGAAAAATTGACCTTCCTTGGAGAGGTGACACAAGCATGCACTCCAAGACATTTCAGGGCTAAGTGGAGGTTTTCGGAACAAGCTGCAGCAGAGCCTGGAGGCCAAGCAAATATTTCATGAGTAATTTAATATCTGGAACAAGAGAGCGCGCACCACTCAGGATGCTGGCCCGGATATAGACAGTCAACTGGCAAGAATGAGGGAGAAAGGCAAAAGGGCAGACCAATGAGCAGTTAATGTTGCAGATCAAGTTTCCTGCAAGGGGCGGTGGAGGGATCGCACACAACTAGCACCTTCACGGATTCGGTCCAACTTCTCCAATCCCTTCAAATTATAGCATGTACAGTAACTACTGTGTTGTCTGGTCCTCAGTTTATTTACGAATGATTTGAATGTTATCCACAAGAAAAACTGTACGCCCAGTCACCCCCAAAAAAACAACACAATTGTCTTCTTTTGTGCGTGAGGCAACTGCGCGTCTCCTTCCACCCATGAATGCATTACTGTTCTGGCCAAACAACTTTTATTGCAATGAATGAGTGGCCCTCTGGCCATTCTTAAAATGCCAAAGATCCATGCCTCCACCTCACAGCCTGGCTGGATCGAGGGGCTAAAGCTTTCAGAGGATATTGTTTCATGTAACACACGGAACACAAACATATGTCTTGGAGGTACGTCGGTGAGAGTTTGACGCTGTCGGCTTTGATTCTTTACATTTCCCATGGCAGATATCATTTCTTGTCCAAACAGAAAATGCACAGGTGCAGAACATAAATGATGCGGTGGCTCATTTGCACTCAGGGTTCCTGCACTTTTTAAGAGATCATTTTCTCAGGTCTTTTCAAGGACATCTCAAGACATCATTGGACTGCAAGGATATACCCTTAGGACGTGCTGAGAGGAGACCAGTCTTCACTGGGGCTGCAGCCTGGTTGTCCAATTGACCGGTTTTCTGATCATTAACTGTTGAAGAATGCATAAATCAGAATCTATATGTTGATGATGTGATCAATAATCAGGCTTAATGCAAAGCTACAAGAAATCTACAAGTGTATCTTCTTTTTCCAGTTCTTTTTTCACTTTCTAGTGAAACTATGAATGTCTCAAATTCATGTGAAAGAAAGAAAAAAAATCAAATGAAGATACTAATATGAAAAAATGTAGATATTTCCAAATCCGCAAAACTTCTAAAACATTTCGAAATTGAAATTGCAATCAATTCATATTTTGAACATTCACAGTTTCAAAAACCGTGTGTGTGTGTGTGTGTGTGTGTGTGTGTGTGTGCATGTAGTATTTATCATTATCAAGTATGCTGTTCCTGGTCTCCAAAGCCTTCACTAAAGTAACTATGAAGGCTGATACATTTTTGTCAGGGCCAAGTTAGGTCTTTAGGTTACATAAGAACCAATTTTTTCTCATCCTTTTCGATTAAGCGCCAGGCCCTCACCTTGTTGGTTATGAAACAAAGGTGAAAATTCAGAACCATCACATCATAAAAATCTTATTTCTGGTGGAAACTATTTCAAAAGGGTGTCAAGTGTAAAGCAGAGAAGTCTCTTCGGGCTTCTTAAAAAAAACAAAACTCTTGCTGCTTCAGATTGAAATGTTCATTATGTTTCGTAGAAGCAGTTTGGTCATTCCTGCTGCCTCAAGTAATGGATTCACAGAGACACTCCTGTGACCTAATTTCCACTGTTCAGTCATGAAATATATACCAATATGTTGTAACATTACCGAAAGGGATAAATAGCTGCAGGATACTGACCCCTTTTCTGTGGCAGCATCGGTTCTTCATATAAGCAGAGACACGCCCCCGCATAAATATCTTATATATCAACGTTCAGCTACTGTGTATCTCTCAAGTGAGTTAAATGACTGGCAGGTAAACCTGGACCAGATTAGACACGTACGGCTTTGAAAACCTGCGAGTTTTCATTGGGACAATTTCTCTCAAAATAAGCACCAAAAAATAACAATGCAAAATCTGAAAATCTGCAAGAAAATGCCTGAAATTTAGCAGGAAATCAGTTCCACTTACAGGAAAGTGAGTCTGAAGTGAAACATATTACCAAAATAGAAAAGATTGTTGATTTCTACTTTATCTTAGTAATGCTAAGAAGACTTTCACAAGAACTAGAAATGTTTGCAGGCCAAAGGTAAACATATATCAATTTGATAAAATAAAAATCAAATTAATTAATTAATTGAATGTAATATATTTAACATCATATTCATATGATCACTATACGTCTATATCTAATTTTTTTGTTTGGTTGGTTTGAAATTGTTAAATTTTCGTAACATCTAGGATGAATTACCTGAAATTTTGAAAGGAATCAACAACCATTTAAAGAATATGACAAGGAAATTTCGAGGGGGGTATCAGAATATTTGGAATTAATTATTTGTAAAAAAAAAAAAAAAAAGCAGTCATTTGGTTTTCTTCCTTTCAAGTGATCATCTCTCTTCTTTTGAGGTATTTGTTGTGCAAAAGACATTAAAAAAACGGACTTTATTGTATTCCTAGAAGTTACCAAAAACAAACCGAAAACATTCTCATTTGTGAGGAACAGCTTTGGCGTTCCTTTTTCAGTCAAGGACAGAGTGACAGGAGGCCGGCAGAAGATCATATTTACTGGCAACTGCAGATAAAACATCCATGTGAAGATTGGAGTCAGCTGGGAAAGCCATGCTGGCTCAGTCGAACACATGTATTATGAAGGAACATGGAGGTTCCCAGGACACTGCCACGGAGCATGACTCATTAATAAACAACACAGATGTGTGGAGCCAAACGCACTAGCTGTTCAGCTGCATTGGAACCATATCTGGCAGCTTGTGATACACACGTAAACTTTAATGTGTAGAGTTTGAAATATGATCTCTCCGGTCATTTGACACAACCTTCTATAGATATTGTCTGAAATAAAAATTTCGATGACAATTTTTGAAAAGAAAAAGGTTAGTACCTAAAAAAGCATGGCATGACGAATAGCCATTTCTAATTATAAATGTATAAATGTATTACAGATATGAGTCTTACTCGATTCTTTGTTAATCAATAGTTATAATGTGTAAATAGTAGGTATATTTGTAAACTACGTTTTGTGTTTTCTATTTTTAAATCTAATTAACAGAATTTAATATCAAAATCACAGTTGGATTTTAAACATATATATTTAAATTTGTCTTCGTATTGGTTGAAATGCCAGGATCAGTTTGTCTGACACGAGTTGACAACCCAAAAACCACTTATTTAAAATGTGTTTCTTACATTTATTGATAAACTTTAATCATTAAAAAAAATATGATAATGTGCACTGATCTAGAGAACACTAATACATGATCATACCATTATTTGCCCCACAATGCTTTCAATAAAACTTATTATAGTCACATTAACTAATTTAACCTGGCCCGGTTCATATCCTGCAAATTCGGAGCTGACCTGCAGAAGATTTCTCAGGCTCTCATAGACGTCTTTGTCGACATGTTGTTCCAGAGAGCGATGTTTTCGACTTGCCGCTGAAGTGGCCCCTCAGCCTCTGTTTAAACTAAGCCGTCTTTTGCTGGTGGAGCCCACGAAGCTGCTGACATTAAAATCGATGTCTGTCAACACGCTGCCATCCTGATTCAATGAGGGTCATTGACAACCCAGCTGGTGTGAAGACCTGCGCGGCCCTTGTGTCTCTGTGTGTGTGTGTGTGGGGGGGGGGGGGGGGGGGGGAAAAGTTAAGGGGTTTGGG
>CAAKHD010013450.1:119818-172793 GCA_901007705.1 Fistularia tabacaria
TTCAGACTGGAGAAGAGTTCATTCATGAAACAAAAGCCTTCTTTCAGTCACAGAACAGATTTTGTTTTCTCAGAGAATAATAGTAGCCTCTTACGATGACCACATTAGGTCTACAGCGACCCCTGGCGTCAGTAGGGGACATTTAAAGTCTGCACATTAAAATCTATAGTACCCAAAGATGACAAGTAAACATCAATTATTATACTATTATATCAAACGATAAAGAAACAAACATAGCTGTTCGATTTTTATACCGAAAAATTGTGCTGTCACATCAGACTCATGAAAGAAGCCTAAGGTTCCATGGTTGGAAAAAAGGAAAAAAAAATGTATAAAATCCAGAGGGTAGAATAGTTATGATGCAAGTCAAGTTATTTATGAATAAACTACATTTTATTCTTCCTTGCCAGATGATGTGACAAGCTTCCCTACATATAATGAAATGTTTTGGTGGGAATATTTAATTCTTTAGCTCACAGTTCTCTTGTTTCCAGGGCTTAAAAAAAACATGTCAAGATGATTTATTTCTTTTGTGTATATGCAATATGTATTCAGACTCTGTAAATAATGGCTCCTACTTCCTGTAATTGTCATATAGGTGTGCAGTATTAATACCATCACATGAAAAATAATGCGTTATAATCCCTGCTGATTTTTCAGTGTTTTCTTACAATGCCTTAAGAGTCACAATCATAAATATTTATCGACTGATAAAGAGTTTGGTTTAACATCATAGACAGTCCCCCAAAAAGCCCTATAATTAAATTTACCGTTGGAAATTTATAAGGTATTTTCTTCTATTTTACTTGATGACTTCCCTTAAGTCATTTTTTTCTTTAGAAAGTATACTTTTAGCTCCTGACTTGATTGATTTATTGTCTATTATACGATCTCCCCTCTTGGGAGTTTTTAAGATAGGTTGTGTTTTCTGCTAATTTAATGCAGTTTTTCTGGCCCACTGAGAGAGTCTTTACGTGATTTGCTTTTTGGTCTAATGAGGCTGCTGCTGTTTGGAAAATTGGTGAAACGTGGCCACTGTGATGTGGATTTTCTTGCTGTTTTATTTCTTCAAATATGAAAAGAGAAAGTCCTTGCTCTTTGAAATTGAGGGTTGCTTTACGCCGTGTTTTTTTCTTCCACCCATAAGAGCCCTGAAGCTGGCTGTAATTTTTAAATTATCGTATTTGACCTTCAGCATGCTGAGTGGATACTTTTCATATGGTCGTTTGTGGGGTTCCCAAAAAAAAAATAACTGAAAGCAGAAAAATGCAGAGGATCAATGTAATATACTGTAATTGTATGTCACATGTCAGAGCATTTGCCGGAATGTTCCTTACACACAAAAAAAAAAAACAACTTCACCATTACTCCCATGTGTTGAGTCACGTGCACATTCCGGTAATTGGCACCAGTTAATTTTCCACTTTCCCTCTCTAATGCTCCCGGCTTGACGTGCTGGCAAGCGGGCAGGCAGCACAACTGTTTCCTGCCATTCGACAAACATCACAAAGGTAGACACTGCACCCAGACTTTTTTTTTCCCCCCTAGAGGACCTGATTTGATTGCAATTTTGTATCAGGGGATGGAAGGTCTTGTGGGTTTTGTTGTTTGTGGCAAACATGCAGAGACTTGGCACGCAGACATAAAGAGAGAAAGGTGGGAGGCCAAATGCAACACAAGCCCCTAGTGTTGTTTTCCTTAATAGTGTTTTCCTTTCTGCTGCCAACAGTCAACTCTGAAATGGTAAATTGTTTACATAATTATATTACAGCTTCATAATAATCCATCATGCTACTTTGAAGTAACTGATCATTTTTCTTTTTTTTCTCTAATGAGACAAGCTATTGATCTCCCAGGAGGAAAATTAATTGTGGCAAAAATACCAGAACGACACAATTTTATCTGTGAAATATATATATAGCTAAAAATTAATCCAGACCATTAATATTTATATTACTAATATGTAAGGGTAATATAGTAATATGTAAGATATAAGAAGAGAGTTAGAAGTATTTAAAACTTGGAGGCAAATCAAAGTTTAGCTGCAAGGACCTGCAGTGTGTGTGTGTGTGTGTGTGTATGTGTTTGTGTGTGTGCGCGCGCGCACGTGTGTGCGTGTGTGTGTGTGTGTGTGCATGCGTGTGAGCGCATAAGTATGGGTGTATGCCTTCCACTTTTTATATATTACCAAATGTATACGTTTAAAGAAACATGCAACATTCAAAACAAAAAGACTAAAATAAAAAAGAAAGACCATTTTTAGGGGCTGCGGGCATAAGAACAGGCAGATTATACACATTGTGCAATTCTTCTTTCCACATTTTTATTTCATGAAATTTAAATTTGCGAAGCGTCTTTTGCAGCTGTTAGGATTCGTCGTTTAAACATCACCGGTCCAGTATGTTTGTTCAATCTCGTCTATTGAGTTGCGTCTGTTGTTTTTGACGGAACATTAGTGACATCTAGTGGCACAAATTTGCCACTGTATGTTGGTTTGGCAGAGTGTCACAATGTCACAAAAAAAACAAACGTGTCGTTATCTCGTCAGATCAGTCGGAGGTTGAATTCCGAGATTAGATAGTGGGACATTCTGCTATATTGGTATTTTCTCTTAAATGCGGGCAAAGCACCAATTTTACAGATAATATTAATGCCCCACCAAAATAGATGACGTGAATGCTGTAGCACAGCTGTGATTATTTACAGACAGAGAGAGAGACAGAGAGAGAGAGGAGGGGGCAGGGACTGAAATTTAGGGCACAGAATATTTTTTTCACACTCCTAGCACAAATCATTTTGTCCAAACACTTCAGTCAGCTGTCCATTTATTTGTTTGTTTGTTTGCGAGTCTTGGAAAGGAGGTTCTGTAGGAATGTAAAAGGGATTTTTTTCTGTTTATCTAAGGCATAGGCAAACTACGGCGCGCAGGTCACATAGAGACCATCCGGGGATTTAATCTGGCCCGCCAAACTTGAAACTTCATTGTAATTAAACCTACTTTACCCACGTTTGTCCGTTAGACGCACTCCTTATACACATTGACCTTTGTTGGATTGTGGCGTATCACTCATTACGTCCTGTTTTGCATTTTGAACCCTTCTGTAAAAATGAGCGTATCAAGGAAAGGAAAACTGGACAGTGAGGGTGGAGTGTTTAAGAAGGGGTAGACATAAAAATTCACAGAAGTCCGATTCAGGGCCATACGCCAGATATGCCAAAAAACGTGCGGTTTTCAGAGAATACGATATTAGCCGTCACTTTCCCATGAAGCATGTTAACTATGCTAGTGAGCCGTCAACGAAAGAACAGGTGGCCACTGGCTTAGAGGGTGATGGCTGATTTAAAGACTCAGCAAAAAAGATTGACAAACTGCGATAAAAGGGTCGAGTACCAAAGCAAATTTTTATGCTGGCATTCATATGAGTGAAAAACGATGTTTCCAAACATCCGCAGGACGATAAATACGACGTAACTGACATTTTTTTGGCTCAACCTGCATAGGTGAGCAGACATGAACACCAACAGAGCTAGCTAAGTGAACTGACGAGCACCTTCGGATCCATCCTGAGAATTGTCCAAACTAATTTCAGACTTTGATGCACTGGCAAAAAAGGAAGATTAACAACACCATTCCCACTGAAACTGTTTCTCTGCTGTGTTATGAGATCAATGCATTTGGAATAAAAATCTGTACAATGAGCCTTGCATATTCATGCCTCGCTAAAAGGCCTAATCCTTTCATGAAATGGCTTTTACATGTACTTCTCTTCTATTCTGAAAGTCATTTTCATTAGTTTACACAAACACTCCATCCACCTGACCCTGGCTCGGACCCTCTGTCAAATTTTAGAAGCCATGGTGGCCCGTGAGTCATGAAGTTTGCCCAGCCCTGATCGAAGGGTAACTTTTTCCAATCCATTTAGCATACTAAAATAAATTGTGCAAGGTGTTTGTATTATACAATGAAGGGTTTTTGTCAGTCTGTGTATCATTTTGCTTCATTCAATAATTCAATTCATTCATTTTTTTCTATTTATTGTGTATAAATACATATTGAACCTTGAAGTGTGCAATAATACTGCCTCCTCATTTGCAATATTCAGCAAAATATGTGAAATCAAGACAATATCACTGTGCCTTACATCTGTAACCTTGGATTCACTTTAGTTTTATTGTGTCTATTTATCTGGACTGTAGGTGTGTGTTTTTCTTTGTCTTTGTCTTTGTTTGTGTGTGTGTGTGCATGCATGTGTGAAAGCACACGCATGCGGTTGCAAAAGTTATCTACGTATGTGCTGAAGGTGGGTGCGTATGTGACCAACATTGCACAGTATGTATTGCACTTTCCAATTGCACCTTCCATTTCTATTCTTTTTCATTCAATCTTCTTTTGTTATTTTGTTATTGCCCAGCTTCAAATTTTTTTGTTTATATTTTTTCCTTTTTTATATTTAGACACTTGCTATATAAATAAAGTTTATAATTTGTGAGTGAGTCATTGTCTTTTCTCCTTGTCCAAACGCCAATTTCAAATCCATTTTAATACATATAGTTTCCTATTCAATGTTGAGCAACACATTTCAGATGGCCTCGTGTGTCTCTGTCCCCCAGATTGCCCCCATGATTGATCTCACACCTGCACTGTGATCTGTCTCATTGCAAATCCAGCCACCCTGCTCCCTTTCCCTCTCTTTCCCTTCTCAGCCACTTCCTCATGGTTGCTTAAGGCAAACATTTTCCCAGTCTTTGAGCTTTTTTTCTCCCTCAGCAATAAACAGACTCTCAGTTCTGTCTCTTTGGATCAGAATATCTGGAACAGTTTAGTCTTCCCATCTCCAGAATATTCCTGATTGAAAATAATTTGATGACTGGAAACTTTTCAAACCTAACATTGCCATCAAACTCTCTCTCTCATTGTAACAAACAATCAAATACTGTGTGCCAGTTAATTTCACAAAGTAGAACTGACTGTTTGTGTTCCAATATGAAATGAAAGTACAGCATTTGTTTTTTTGTATTCTTAATCCTTGTGTTTTAATGCAAAAATATTTAAGCTGGTAGAGGGCATGTTTGACAGAGAAGTTCAAGTTGGGGATGGGACTACATCTAGGATCAGCTAGAGGCCTATTCTTGTTTGCTATGGTGATGGACAGGCAGACAGATGAGGTTAGACAGGAATCCCCAATAGACTATGATGTTTGCAGATGACACTGTGATCTATAGTGAGAGCAGGGAACAGGTGGGCGAAAATCTAGAGAGGCAAAGATAAGATATGCCATGGAAAGGAAATGAATGGAGTTTAGCTGCAGCAAGACAGAATGCATGTGTGTTAATGAGAGGTACTGAGAAAAAGACAGGAGGAGAGTTGGCGTTAGCAGAGATGAAAATGTTAAGGCTCTCCTCAGGAGTGACTCGGATGGAAAGGATCAGGAATGAGTCCAGAGGGAAAGTAGCTGTTTGATCTTTTGGAGATAAAGTCAGAGAGGCCAGTGGAAGATGGTTTGGACATGAACAAATGAGGGATAGTGAATATCTTAGGAAAAGGATGCTGTGGTTGGAACTACCAGGCTGGAGGTCTATATAGTGATGTAGTGAAAGAGGCCATGAGGATAGTTGGTGAGAGTTAGATGGAGGCAGGTGATTGGCTGTGGCTATCCCTGAAGGAAGCAGCTGAAAGGAGAAGAGGAAGGAAATGTCTCAGGGCAGGGCAATGTATCTGTTTTTCTTGTCTGATCTAAATGTTTGAAAGTTCTTTTTGTTTTGAAAAATGTTTCTGTTTTACTCTGAAGACTGTTCTGTTCTGTTTAAATTTGGTAATCCTGCTCTCCCAGCTTGCTTAATTTCCTGTCTATTCATCATCTCCACCTGTCTGTGGCCTGGATGATAATGAATGGGAACCACCCAAAGGGTTTAGAGAGATGCCAGTCATCAGTTACTCTACTGGCATAGTGAGCTGGCCAAAGGAGAAGAGAAGCCACAGAAAGATTAGGACTCTTCTCATGTTAAATGTAAGGTTCTGATCCAAGTCCAATGTCTTGTACAAAAGAGGCAAACGTCCCTTCTCGGCATTAACCACCAGCAGATAAGACAGTGGCTGATACCAGAAATCCTCAGAGTGGTTGTAAAGAACTGGAGCGACAGCACAGGATCATGGCAGTACAACAGGCACATAGCACAAGAGCAATAGTCCAGGGGCCATCTCACCAGACATGACCCCAGATGCAGGCTGTGCAAACAGACTCTAACCCTCTTTCCATATCATAGCAGTAAGTTGCAGGAAAGGCAAGTGGCAGGGGTAGTATACAACAGTGTTTCCCAACCACTGTGCCGCGGCACATTCAAGTGCCATGAGAAGACATTAGGTGTGCCGTGGAAAAATGCCCACTTTCACCTGATTGGTCCAAAAATTATTTATTCAACGCAAATAATGTGTCTTCGTACATCTATGTGGGCAGCATGCAGTGACAGGCAGAACAATTAAATGATTTTCCACTAGATGGCAACAGGGAGTGAATTAACCTGGGTATCGATCTACCTGCTGCTGCTCAAACAGCAGAGTCATTAGTGATGCTTCGAGTGAGACAGCAGCAGTGATATGCGATGGATAAAAATTTTAAAAGAAAAAGTACTCAAGTACCATCCTCTGGTCCTGAAGAACATTCTGACTCAGATGAAGGCCCAAGTATGTGTAGTGGTCAGAAGAAAGTAAAAAAGGTTAGCTCAGAACAATACAATGAAAGTTATATTTTGTTTGGATTCACTTTAACTGGGGAACCAACCGAGCCGACTCCATTATGCCTGGTGTGTCCAGCAGTGCCATTGCTCAAAGCAAACTTAAACGCCATCTCCAAACAAAACACCCTTCACTTCAAGTTAAGAACATGGACTATTTTGTTCATCTGCGTAAACAGACTGAGAAACAGGCAGCGTTGTTGAAGGAAACCATCAAGACGAGTGAGAAAGCTCTGAAAGCTCGCTACAAAGTTGCTGAACTCGTCGCTAAATCCAAACAGCCAGTTCCTGCAAGAATAGCTTTGTGTTCAACCAAACAGGGCCAAATTTCCCACTGAGTAAGCAAATTACTCAGTGTTACTCAGTGAGACTACAGTTTCATTCTATTTCATTAAAAACATTGTTGACGTATTTATTTGGTGGTGTGCCGTGTGAATTTTCTCATGTAAAATACGTGCCATGTCTCAAAAAAGGTTGGGAAACACTGGCATACAGGAACATCTGCACTGAATATATGCAGGGATCCCAAGGTCAGAATGGAAAGGCCACTATGAGGCTTCAAGATCCAGACTGGATCTTGGACTGACAGAAGGCAGTGGTGACAGATCTGGTAGTCACATGCAACAGCAGGAAGAAGGAACAACAGATGATGCAAAAATATATGGGGCTGAAAAAGAAGTCAAAAAACTGGGGAAAGTTGAGGGGAATTTACAGTCGGGCCAGGAATGATCGAAGCACTGGAAACTGACTCCAGCAGGCTCCAGGTACATTGAATCTCTGTTCAGGGGAGGGCAGAACCAGAACCTTCTAAGTTTGTCCTGTGGTGAAGGACCTGCCATAGAAGACATACTCAATCCTTCTCCCAGGGAGGTGAGACGAGGACTTCAAATATATATCTGCCTTATCGCTTCTTTCTTGGGGGGGAATAAATCACCTGTTGAAGAATGTTTAGTACCAGAGTACAAGACAATAATGTTGTCAACATGTACAAATATGACACTAAAAGTAAAGCTTATCATGAGGTTTACATGTTACTCAAAAGTACACATTTCCCACAATATGAATGTAGTATAGCCAACCATAGTTATATATTCTATTTCTTGTTTGTTGATTTCCAAACTGCTTCATTTTCAAGCTAGAGTATTACAACTCGATGTTACTGGACTCTAAATGTCAAATGTGAACTGTTTTCGCAAGGTTTGGCTGTAACATAATCTATTCACTATTAAATCATCAATGCATGCGAAACAGTGGAGGTAGGATATGAACGCAAAATAACATAGACTCTGAATTGAATTAAAAGCAAGAATAACAAGAACATTATGCTAATATTCCAGTAAAAACAAAATATTGAAAGAAAGCAAACCGTTAGAGGACAGAAAAAGATATTACTATGTTGATCAGTAACTGGAGGTTTAATAATCAAAAATTGAATCCAAGCAATTTGAACACTATTTCTAATTAGTGATGTTAAATTCCAGAAGACAGGCAATGTATAGAGTTAACGTAGAATTAGGAATGGGAAATATCAACTGAAATAAAACAAATCTGAACAGAATGAAAAACAGTCAAATATCTCAGATATGGATCTTTTTAGTCAAAGGATGACTCTGTGTGAGTCTGTCAATGACCATTGGGAATTATTAAGAGGCTCCTACAAGGAGGTAGTTAGTGGGGTTCCACTGGGGGTTATGAGATAAAAGCAAATCTGATGAATCCGGCCACCTGAGACCATTGAGAGCTTTAAAAAACAGTAAAAGAGGCTATAGAAGTGCCAAAGATCAAGCCTGTTGAACTGAGAGTCTTTAAATCAGTAGAAACAGTGTTTGGAACAAAGACGAACTGTGGCCAGATTAAATTTACTGTGTACAAGACTGGGATATACAGGAGAACAATCAGACTATCATGGTTGACCTCCACTAATCCATCACAGTAGATACTGAGATCAAAAGATATGCACATTTTGACACTTAGGATCTCCAGCCCCAGGTTTAGATTCTCAGAAGTAAAGTGGCAAAAACAATCTACCCTCTGTCGATTCACCCACAATTATCACTGCTACTTAACGTTCATCCAGCTAACACTGTATGTCCAGTTGCAATCACCACCCATTCACCGCCACTCATCTGGCAACCTGCAAGAATAGCAACAGTGTCACAAGTTTAATTGAAAGTTAGACGAATAAAATTGAAGTATTACTATTTTCTGGAAGACACTGCATTTGAACATGAAAGGCCGCTTTTTTAACTCAGCTTTTTATCACAGCTGAAGAATTTCAGACACAAAATTGAACTTCGGCAATAAAAACAGTACACGCAATTAGGATTGTAGACCTGGGTTGAAAAGATTTGTGTAAAAAAATGTATAAATTATTTTGGGTAGTTTCTTCATCTCTGGGTAATCTATACATTATATACATGCAAAGCATTTCAAAATTTCAAAATTCCTCTGAAGAAGTAACTGAGGCCAAATCAGATGCCCTTTTACTGCCACTATGTTCAGGTAATGTATTGACTCCATGAATAAAGAGGTCAAGCACAAAGCATTTCATTAATGCACAGGCTCACTATCAATGTTTGTTGATGGAACAAAGGATTGGATTTTCCATTTCCAGGGGTTCTAAGTCTTATGGATTACTGCCTGGGGTTGCTGTAATAATAAAAAATGTTGATACATTAACAGGCCTTTAATGAATACAGCAAGGATTAAATGGAGTAGAAGAAAAAGTAGACTGGGAAATTCAAGAAAATAGTGACAAAAGGATCGTGTAACATTCGTGTTGAAGTGGATATCTAATGCCTCTGACTACTATCACCAAAGATCCTGTGTGTAAGTGCCAGTGTAGGAAGCAATTCGCCTGCAGCTCCATGACATAAGCCATTTTGCGTCGTATGCATATCAATTGCCACACCGTCTCTGCTTTAACCCTTTACCGTTGGGTTGAGCGCATTCTGACTCACCTTAGCCTAAATGAAGTCATTAATTGTGAGTGAAATTACTGAGCAAATCTGTCACTCGGCTCCGTAATGTTCCTAGGTATTGGGCGCCAATGCTGCAACCGATCACAAAATGTGAAATACAAAATGAGGAATTATTCGATAATTGCAAAAGAATTGACAAGAAAATGCAGAGGCCATATTAAAATACTCCGAGAATGGGGAAGAAATATAAAAAATAAGACATGGCGTGTATTTCAACCAGTTCCATCTAAAAGATGTTAGTTGTTCATTATAGATAGCTAGATCTTGAAATTCCACTCAGAAAAAATCAGCTTAATATGTCACGAAATTACTTTGAACTTTGCAAAACAGCTGCTAAAATGTCACAATAATGTATTGAACAATCTGCAAAAAAAATCTTTAGAAATGAATCTAAAACTAACATGACAACGACAGAAAACATCACCTGTGTAATCACAAGATAGATGCAAGTCTGTTTTAAACAGGAAAATTAAGGGGTTAAAGAGGAATGTCACAGTAGATTTATAAATTTATTAATTCAGCTTGTGCTGAAAGCCTGACGTGAGTCATGCACCAACCTCCCGGCCCTGTACCATTGACATAACTGCTGTCTTGGACAGCTGGAGTCTCTGAGCCCCTCTCTCCTTATCAGTGAATTTCAAAATGCAACTGACCTACATATACCTGATATCCCTGTTTCTATCCCACGTGAAACCAGAATACTGCCAGGCAATTAGGTCTCGTCTCATAAATCAGTCCAAACTGGAGCGAGAATTGAGAGAATAAGGTGCTGCTTGGGCATATCAGAATTAAGCTTCAACAAAAGTCATTCTGTGCAGGTTCCAGAAAAATTAGAAAATGATAAGCTGGTGGATTTAGAGTATTATATGTGCCAGGAAATGTAAAGAAACAGTTAACCACGCTCATAAAAGATGAGGTTCATTTAATAGCAACATTTTGAACCATGAAATTATTAATGGAACATAATCTCAGATGTTTGAAATAAAGGGGAGGTTTCAATGTTGCACTAGTTAGTGTTTGTTTGGGGAAAAGTACTGAATTAAATAAAAAGGCATGTAAAGTAGCATAAACACAAACACACAGACGCACACACACACACACAGGCACACAAACACACAAGCACACACACTGACACACTAACACATGCGCACGCACACAAACATGCACGAACACACGCCACCCATTTTTGTGTGATGACAGATGTGGCCATTGGCTGTGATGGTTAATCCAGAATGCTGGGTTTGATACAAGAAGGATTTAGCCATAACCATGATACTAACATCTGTCAGGATACTGTTTTGTAGCTTCCCAAACTTAGACGGAACCAAAGCGGAATAATTTTTGTGCTGACGAATTGTTAAAGACAAAGGAAAACACAGTTAATTGAGCCTGAGGTAAGTGTGTGAGGAATAAAACACTGATGCTTCATGGCCTAGAAATGAGATTCGGTAGATGCATTCATTGCAGCTTACGTAACATGTTTTCTGCACAGCCTGGATTCTCAACGCTCGTAGCATATGACATAATTGTTTTGCATTTCACATTAAAAATTACAAACAACTCCTTTACAAACTGAAGGAGGGAGGGAGACACTTTTATGACTGCACTGCGATTGTTGGTCATATTACTTATTCTTGAAAATGTGCCTGAATATTAATTGAATCTCAAGTGTTTCCTCACTTGATATCTAAGATACCAAGCCTGATATTAATTATTGTATATTTATTTATTATTCATTTTTCATTTTTTTTTATAAAGTTACACTGGCTGAATATAATATAATAAAACCAATTAGATTAAATGTTTTGAAGCTATATGTTGGTGCACTTAGCATTAAATCATAAAAAATTCAGCTGACATTAATTCATTCTTAATGATTGCTGAAAGAAATCAGGTCAGCAAAAGGCAGAACACAAACCAACCACCAAATCAAATTTTCACAATTTCAGGAAACAAAGTCAAACTTATCACTAAATGCAAGTTTGTATATCTGTAATATAATTTGAGCAAAATTACTGTTGTAAAAAAAAAAGCGAAAGGCTATTATCATTATAATTTTCAGAAGTGCTATTTATGGCATACTGCAATTGTTAATGTCACTTTTTATAGCGACCAAACATCTTTATCAATCAAGCTGTAACAAGAATTTACATTTGAATATTACAGCTGGTACAAGTGGAGTTTATCTTAAGAGCATAAAAATTCCGGCAAGTCTTATACATTATGAGAGATATTAAGTACCGTACAATTAATAGTTTTATGATTACAAAACAATGATCAAATATGGCACTTCAGCATACGGTATGACCCATGTCGCCTTTGCTGGGTGTGAACTGAGCGTAGGACAGACGTAAACAGTGTGATGGACCACTTAAGTAAACAGTTAATATATTTTAAACTGGCCCAGTGAATTACTGTACTCTTTTGTTTTTTTGCTTTTTTAATGTTGTTATACCAAACCGTTAAATAATCTCGAAATATGCTTGTCATCTTGGTCTTGTAGTTATCTCAGCGACAAGAATTGGTGCAAGCAAAGATGCATCACTTATTCCGTCAACAGTGAAACGAACTCGAGATAATGCTATCACTCTGTTGCAGAGAACTATCAACAATAGATGTCAGTCAAAATCACATCATTAGATTGTAATTAATTAATTTCTATTTTTAGGAATCAAAGCTGGTGACGCAGCGGTATCAAGTAATATCTTGATAGGAAGGCATTGCAACGTGACTTACCTACAACATTTGTTAGACCTACATTTGACCCTTGCAAAGGAAAATGGCAATAATTGGAAGAAAATTAAGGGTAATTTATGCAGCGGATACCGGGGTGACCAAAGCCCAAAATCTCATCTACTTTATTGGTTATAGTCATAGCCAACATGACTATAACAGTCGCCTTGCAGTCACTTTTTCCGCATGGTCCAAAGAACCTCGGATAAGCTCAGACAAAAGAAAATACTTTCTGTGTGGATCAACCACTTCGAAGACTTTTATTTGAATCGTTCATGCAACAAATACTGTTCTGTGCATTTTTTAATGGCAGGCCAGCGTAACCAAAGATTAGTATTCAGCCACAAGACTATCAATTCCAACAAGCTGCCAAAGATCCGAATGAAGTGATGCAACTTGGTCAGCACTTCAGAAACTGCTCTGCAAGCAGCTATTTCTTTTCAGCTCATTGTGCTTAAAATGTACCGTGCATCGCCGCTGTTTGACATGCTGCCGCATATATCTAGTAGGCATTTATTCATTTTGAAGAAATGCGGTGTTAACTCGTTCCATTATCATTTGCTGTGGCATTCAAGTCAAACTCTTGTCGTAATCTTCCTGTCGTGGCAACTGGACCTCAATTTCTTCTCTTGAAGATGTTTCAAGCCTCATCCAAGAGGCTTCTTCAGTTAAGATAAGATAAGATAAGATAAGATAAGATAAGATAAGATAAGATAAGATAAGATAAGATAAGATAATACTTTATTGATCACCATAGGGGAAATTGGGTGTTGCAGCAGCAACATTAGAGAATGTTCAAATGACCTATGGAGAATTTCTGAATATAACTGCCAGGGTTTGGGGGAGGTCTAGGTTATGGTGGCTTGTTAAGTAATTGGAATTGATCGGCAGAAACTGGGTCTTAAGCGAGTTGTTAAGCTAATTTGAGTGTCATTCGTTGGGGACAAAAGAGTAACTTTTGTGCGATTACCTGGATTGGAATGTGAAAAGATCTTTTGAAGACAGCAATGTCCGTTTTCTGGCCAGAGAAGACAGATGGTTTTGAGAGAGGAGTCAAAGCAGCCATCTTTGTCAAAACGTGAAAAAAAATATATCTCTGAACAGAGGAGGGGGGCTTTTCTAAGAATGGCCCTTGTCCAATCGGGAAAGATCCACCACATGAACCAGCCTCTGGTAACTTCCACATGAGCCCCAGTTCATGTGATCCAACATGTTTCAGCCCTTTGTTCAGCTTTACCTTTTCACATTCCAATCCAGGTAATACCATAAAAGTTTCTCTTTTGTCCCCAATGACCGACACTCTCATTAGAATAGTAACCCCGCATAGACCTAGTTTCTGCCGATCAACTCTACATTTACATAACGAGCCAACATAACCTAGACCTTCCCATTACCCTAACAGGTATATTCAGGAACTCCCCACAGGTCATTAGAACTGAAGAGTCCTCTCGGATGAGGGAGTGAAACGTGTTCGAGAGAAGAAATTGAAGTCCAGTTGCCACAACAAGAAGATTATGACAAGATTCACCATGACCTGGATGACTGAGAACCTCCACAGACATTCAAGTCAAACATGAATAATCCAATATGCAGGGAACACAAGACCCGTGAGAAAAAAGTTACACTTTACTGAAATAATTAAACTATAGGTTTCACATACAGGGAATTCAATTTATTGCCACATACAGTTATACATAGAGCACAACACCGTTTTGAGCCCATAAGTTGCAATGAAGGCTGTGCCTGTACTTTCTTTTTCTCGATTAGAACCCGTTGAATAGGTGGGCTTTATGTTTGATGCTCATTCTACAATGTTAGAAAAGGGGCCCTCATTGGCATACTGGCATATTTGTTTGTTTTTTTTGTTTTTTTTAAGCAGAAGGTGGAATGATAATGTTGATGTAACCCATATAGCACTTGCATTTAAGAGTCAAATTCTAGGTGAGAGAAGGCAAGTTTTTTTTTTTTTTTTTTCCAAGCATTTGTGCTGCCCGAGAAATTGTCTATGTGCTCTTCCATTCGTGCCGAAATTGTTGATGGTCAAGTGGGGGCATCGCTGAGTTGAGCATGCTGAAAAAACGGTTAAGCTTCAAGCCAGCTGTTATCAAGTAGTAATGCAATTTCTGGGAAAATGTTTCAGGAACAATCCTTCGCAAGAAAGGTTTCCGATCATCACAGTTACAGGTTTTAAGTCCACCATGCATCTCACATTATGTGTCACTTTATGACACTGTATTTCAGCTTCTATTCATGCAAACATAAAGAAAATACATCCTGATCAAATCCTCTCAATGACACCCTTTTCTTCAGTATGATTTAGAATAAATGGTTTATTACATATGTAAGCATCAAAGAAAAAGAAAAAGCTATCCAATTTTTTTTTTTTTTTTACTGCAAAATAACAACTCTTGTTTTTCAAGAAACAGCTGCTAAGGTGAAGCCATGGGCAAGGCGGGGAGTAAAGTTCTCCGAGAGACCTCAGTCGACGGGGTTCAAGTGCAGGTAAATATGCCTCATATCCTCGTCGGGCTGTGCAAATGCCAGCCAAAAGCACAAAAACAATATCATGTTATCTACTTAATGTCCTAACATCATATGCCAACAGCAGATGGATGCACCAAACAGATGACAACTTGTACTGATATTTCATTTGAGATTGTCTTCCATAAAATCATCGATTAGTTTTATGGATGGTGAAGAGTTCAACTTACAGCTAGTGATGGATTTCAATGTCACTAAAAAATTTTTATATTTTTTTTTGTAAATCAGAGATCTGTGCAATGAAATTGTTGAAGCCTTTCTAATTATTTATGTGAGGTAATTAAAGCAAAGAACGAAAGTGAGTATGTTATTTTTTATCACATTTTCTGAATGGCATTTAGAATTTTATGTGTAGCCTGAAAATATGATTGTTTTTCCAAACAAATTTTGATTTTTTTTTTCTTTTTGGTTTTTTTTTGGTCCAGTAATGTTACCAAGGCGAGAGGGGAGTGAAGAATAAGGGGAAGAAAAAAATAAACCCAAGAGTGACCTACATTTCTATCTAGCTTGTTAAGTGTTGAAAGTGACCCTTTATTGAAAACAAATATTTCAGTATTTCAAGATGTATTTGATAGTCCATTACTTTTGCGGGTGGATGTTTTGAAACCCTCTTTAACGCTGTTTGACCCAGCATTACCCACCCATCCAACAACTTTGCAACAGAACACGCATAGGGCCAGATATAACGGCAATTCAAACTGGAGCTCCAGTTATGCTTTGAAAGACTGGAATTGCGGAGGCTTCAAGGTGAGTGAGATGGTCAGCGTTGTCGTAGCAATATTAAATTGGATCATAAGAAGGCAAAAGGTCTCTATGGGGCTCTTCATCCTTACAGAGTTGAGAAATACGTGGTCTGACCTGCAAACTTAAAGATAACAGAGAGCATGAACACGTTGCCTACCTTGCCAGGTATTGAACCTTTAACAATGTGCAAGTTTACCGGACTTCACCTTTTTATTGAAAATAATCTTTCATCTGTCGCCAGTCAAAGTCAGACCGGAGTTTCAAAAACTCCACCATAAACATGTGTTCCAGTATACAATGCTTAAAATGGCCTTGTCAGATCCTTTCCCCTTTCCTTGCATCTCTGGGGTTCATGTCAGCTGCTCCTCTTCAGCATCTTAATAAATGCATTTGTTCCCTTCTAATGCTGCTTGTGTTGGGAGAATACGGCACTATACGACACTTTGTTGTTCCATAGTATTTATGGAAGGAGAAAGGCAATTTTTGTCATTATTAACTTATTTGGAATATGTGAAATGAATTGTGTTAAATAAAATATATAATTGCAGAAGGCAGCACAGTGGAGGAGGGGTTGGTGCTACAGATTCACAGCTAAAATGTCCCGGGTTTGATTCCAACAGAGGGCCTCTGTGTAAAGAGCTTGAGTGTTTTTCTCATGTCTGCATTTATTCCCTCCGGATTCTTAGTTTTCCTTCGACAGTCTAAAAACTGCTGAGGGTTAACTGCGTCTCTTAATTGCCCAGACGCTTGAATAAGAGAGTGAATAGTTGTATGTCTCTATATGTACCTCACATCTTTCCCAGTGACATGTGGGATAGGTTCCAGCACCCCCACCACCCCATGTGCATGATAAGCGGTACAGACAATGAATGAATAAATGAAAGATGATGGTAAATAGGGCTGATCTGAATCTGAAGATGTGTATGCAAGTTTTATGACCCGATCTGATCACTGAACAGTATTTTCATTTGATTTTCATTATTTAGTTACATTTGATTTTCCCTTAAATGCAAGCAGAACTATAATTTTGTGTCAGCAAATAAGTGTCAAACCAAGGTGAAGAAACTGTCAGGTGTGATGTGTGATAAAAATATCACATATACATAGCAAGTATGAAAGGAAAGGGGCACAGGACGATGGTGAGAGTAGCGATGCTGTATGGTTTAGAGACAGTGGCCTTGAGGAAAAGACAGGAAGCGGAGCTGGAAGTAGTAGAGATGAAAATGTTGAGGTTCTCTTTGGAAGTGATGACGACATGTTAAGACCAGGAATAAGTCCATCAGAGGGAGAGCACATGTTTGATGTTTTGAACATAAAGTCAGAGGTTCGAACTGCCAGGCAGGAGGCCTAGAGGAAGTCCGGAGATTTAGAGGCTGTAGTTAGAGAGAACATGAAGTTAGTTGATGTGAGGGAAAATAGTACAGAGAATAGGTTTCAATGGAGGTAGATAATGTGCTTCCCTGAAGGGAGCAGTCAGAAGTAACAGATGAAGAAATAAATGCTGGTTCCATTAATTGCTGTAAAAATTAGCTTGATACTTTTTGAAATGGCCCTCTAATTTCTTCCCAATTTCTTGCTTACTTCTTGCCAGCTTTATGTCTGATTTTATCCAAGTTTGAAAAAGTCTGTGGGTGTGTGTGTTTGTGTGTGAGCGTTTCGCTGTGTGGTTACCAGCAAAGTGTCTAAGTGTACTGTGCCAGGGTGTGTCCCTAAGAGCTAAATGTGAGTATGTGTGTGTGTGTGTGTGTGTGTGTGTGTGTGTGTGTGTGTGTGTGTGTGTGTGTGTGTGTGTGTGATTGAGTGAGGGAGAGAGAGAGGCTCCTGTCAAATACCATTCCTGTAGCGTAGCTATCATAGATTATGCAACATGGATCAGCCTGCTTTCACACTTAATTATACCACATTGCAGCACCAGAATTCATGTATTCATCCGAACACATTACTGCAGCTCGGACAAGCCATTAGTCTGTGATGAAAATTATAAAAGGATTGAATCACTGGATATCATGATTTTCATTCAACACATCCACAATATGAAGGGAGTACCAAATATCTTTTTTCCAATTTAGTAGCTGTATATTTTGTGAGACGCTCCCTTTCCAAGACATTTAATTGAGGTAGTGAGTGAAATAACTATTTAATCCAGGTATTAAGATGAATATTCTTGTAATTAATAATAATTGTATTTGCCATAGAATGTTGTATGTTGAAATATCTGTGATGTGCAATAATCATTGTATCTACCACCAATGAGATAAATATTGCAGCCACTGCAGCCGGAGACACTGCCAGAGCACATGTACAGGAACAAGTCAAAAATGATAACGATTATAGGACAGGCTACAGAACATGCATTAAGAGAAGGAATATTGCAGCTTAATTGCAACACAACTATTTCTTAACCTAAGCTCTTGGCTGAGTAAAGTTAATGCATTGTGTGATACCTGTAGGGATTGTATTGTACTTATAATTTCGGTGGATTGCGTTTTGTGCATTTTGGATGTAATCCGTCACTGAGATCAGTGTAGGTCATCTCTATGTGCTGGTATAGATTCAGCCCCCTCAAATAATCACCCATTATCTGTTTGTTATCATGCTTTGGCTAAAAAGGCCCTCCCTGTTACCTCATCTTAACTTCATGTTGGCTGAGTTGGAGCCATCTTTGATAGTGGCTCCACAAGGCAAAGCTGGACTGAAGTGAATTGATTCACAGGGATTAGGGATTAAGATTTCCCCGGCTGCTCTGGTGGAGTAAATCCATGGATTATGATGTCAACAGCCTGAAGCTGCAGGAGAGGAAATTGAATTGTGAGAGATGGAGCGCCGATGGCCTGGGATTACAGCGCAGTCAGTGAGAAATCGGAGATGGAAGTCCATGTCTGTGCCTTTCTCCTTCTCAGGAAAAATCAGTGGGATACCGTTTACTGCCTTTAAATATAAAACTTCTCTAAATGGTAGAACTAAAATTAAATGACGTGAAGGAGTTTGGTTGAGCGATATGAAGATTGCTGCGTCTGGTGTAATCTGATCCAGTCTGGCTGGTGAAGCATAAGGTGGTGAGTACCGACTTGAAACTGTACCATGGCTGCAGCAAAGAGATTGAGGTTGTTTGCTTAAAGGGGTAACTTTAAGATACTGCTAACCTGCTAACTGCTAACCTGCCATATTTTTATTTTCTTGTTTCTTGGTTTTGAAGCCAACTCCTGCTGTGGCTGCCCCCCCTGCTACAGTTAAATTTGAAGACCTCACGAAATCTAAGAGGATGAAGGTGAAATGGACTCAACTGGGGCTCGTGTTCTTCCTTGTCTTGTCCCTGGTGATGACAGGATGCTTCTTTTGGCAATATCAACTACCAAAAGTACTGCCAGGTAAGATTTAAACAGGAGAGGTATCAATCTACAGGTGATGGTCTTTCTAAAGTTCTGAAATGTAGTAGTTGTTATGCACCATGAATTTGGCATAAAATTGCATTCTCCATTTAAGGTGAGTCTGTTTTGAGGTTAATGTGTCTTGCAATCGCTGTTCAATTTTTTAAATGTTGGATATCCTTTCACAAACTTAAAAATAATTCTAGCATTGCACAAAATTAGTTAAAATAGATAACTGGAATGCAAAAAAGTTACAAACCCTTCAAAACAAAGTGTAGCTTGATCACAGTATGTGACAATAACATCAAAGAAAAACAAAAGTTAAATCAGTATCTATGTCAACACCAATGTCCTTCAGAATGGTTTAGCACACATAACATTCAATTCAAGAAATGTCAAAATTACACGAGAAACAGTTGAAACAAATATTCTCATACCGTCTGTTCAGCAAATTTCAGAAATGTATAACGACATGTGAAACCCAACTAGTCTACCTCATAAAGTGGGAAAAATAGAAATACCAGGGTGTTTTTTGTGAAACCAACGGGCTTATATATTAAGTCTGTGTGATACCGATGCAAATACTCTAGTGAACCCATGGGATTACAAGTGGGGATCTGTAAGATTACATTTGAAGCTGTGCTGACGGGGAACCAAAATGGAAATCACAGATATAGTGATAGAGGTCCAATGGAAGGCAGACGTATCATGCAGTATAAAGATGAGATCAGCCAGAACACAACAGGACATCAGAGGCAAAATTCAAATGCAACTTATAGATTTCTCTCTCTATCTATGTTTGTGTATTCATAATGTACTCCGTTGAGCTATAGTGTGAGTACTAAATTTACCATCTGGGAAATATTTGCAAAATTTTTGCTATTTTTTCTAAAAATATTGCAAATTTGAAAAATCTTTCCTGTGTGTGTGTGGGAGGGGGGGGGGGGTTCTTATTTGCTGGCTGTATATAGTTTACACAAACAGTCACTCAAAATTGTTGGAAAAAAATTCTAACATAATTTTTTTTGATGCAACATGTTTTAAATTTTGTCAGTAGACAGTATTAACTGTGGGTGCCATTCTGACTTTTGCATAATTGTGTTGTGTATAATGTCATTTAGTAGTTGTTTGCTGACATTTTTAAATTTAATGCTAATATGGTGTTAATAGTAGCTGCCTGTAATGGAACCAGAAACAGCCCAGTTCTTCATTGTTTTTTTAATGGCTGTTGAATTCACCTTTTTTCGTAAAGTTGACACATTTGCGGCATTAACAGTTGTGTACATGTACGTTCAACCCTAGTTTAAAGCATATGGGGTCGAATATCTACACTTTAAATCAAGGCTATGGGATTTCTTGCTGGCTTTTTGCATGTAAGCCAGTGAATTTCTCTCATTGAACGTATTAGTCTGCAGCCTATACTGTATATGGTCCCTGATGGCTAATCTAACACAACACCAAACATCAATTTCTACTCATAACTACCCTGAAACATGAAAATCTGTTCATTCTCATTTGACTAGGTTCACCTCCTTATCACACCACTGTTCTTGTGTTTGCTTTGCGATTATCAACATGAGATGAGATGAGATGAGATGAGATGAGATGAGATGAGATGAGATGAGATGAGATGCACCTTAATGATCCCATGGTTGGGAAATTGTTTGGTTGCAGCAGCAAGACATGCAAGGACAAGATAGTGACAAACAAAAAATAAAAATAAATATATAATTAAAGTAAAATAAAATAAACTCTGAAGTGTAAAAGTATGAAGTATAATCTGAGGGGAAAAATGAGGGATTAAATAATGAGGAAAGTGGCAAGTGGATTTGTTGTTTTTTTTCGCATCAACTGATTATAGCGAGTTGTTGTATGGTTGTGGCATGAGGTAGGAAAGATTTCCTGTACCTTTCTGTCCGACAGCGGAGCTGTAACTGTCAGCTGGAGAAGCTGCTTTGCTGTCTATCCAGTGTCAGGTGGAGGGGGGCGGGGGGTCAGGGTTGTCCATGATGGATGTCAGTTTCCTAAGCGTCCTCCTTTCCACCACAGTCCCATGGTTCACCATCCTGAGACTGATCACAGAGCCAACTCTCCTGATTACATTGTCTAGTCTGTAGGAGTCTCTGGCTCTGATGCCACTCCCCAAACACACAGCCGCAAAAAACATGACACATGAGACAACAGACTGATGGATCTCCAACATCTTGCTGCATTCATTAAAGGATCGGAGCTTCCTGAGGAAGTACAGTCTGCCCATTCCTTTCATGTACACATGATTTCCAGTCTAGTATGTTGTCAGTCATGACACCCAGGAATCTATAATCTATAATCTATTATCGGGACGGCGTAGCAGGACGTAGAGTGATCGTCTTTAGAACCGAACCTTCCTGGTTCGATTCCCCGCTCCTCCTAGTGTGTCAAAGTGCTGTTGAGCAAGACACTGAACCCCTAACTGCTCCCCTGGCGCTGGCAGACGGCAGCATAACTGCTCATGGTTCATCCATGATGGGTTAAATGCAGAGAACGAATTGCCCCCTGAGGGATTAATAAAGTATACATTACTGTTATAACGTCTCATTCAAAATATGTCTTTGCAAACAATGGGTGTGTTTAAACTATGATTATACAAACAATATCCAACACTACCAAGGCCTTGACATTTATAATAGTGTGCTGTCAATCATTGAAGATGATTCTTGAAAACAACTCCCGGTAACATAACAAGCCATTGCAACTTAGACCAGCCCTCAACTCTGGCAGTTATACACGGAAAACTCCCCACGGTCCCTTCAAACCAAAGACGCTTCCCCGGTGAGAGGTAAGACGTCTTCCGGAGAATAAATTCAAGTCCAGTTCCCACTAAAAGATGTCAACAAGAATTAACCATGACCTTGATGACTTAGAACCTCCACAGAAATCACTGAAGGTGCTCTTACACTTCCAACACATCGCCAGAACATGTCATCCTTCGTTATTCATCAAAATAATTCTTTGTATTGACACAAAATCAAAGAGGTTCACCAGGTTCATTTGAGGCTTTTTATTCAGAAAAATAATTTTCTCATGCAAATCACCACCGGTCCATGCACTCAGACTCTGCACAAGTCAAGAAGAATCTGATGGTTAACTTTTCATGTCTTTTTTTAGATGATGAAAAGGCAAAAATATAGCCTGAGGCAACTATGAAAAAAAATTCAAAATAATATACATGTCTTTAAAAGTTCCCAGTGAGAAGAGAGTGCATGTCTTTTGATCACAGTTATTACATCCTGTCAAATTGTGTTCTAGAAGATCAGTGTGGGGCATCAGATAGAATTACTGAAGGCCTGAAGGCGCATCATATCATCTGGGGTTCATGCTGTCAATACATTATCCTATCAAATATCAAGTAGGAATTGAAAGAGCCTGTCCCCATGTGATTCCTCTGCTTTTTTTCTTCTTTTTTCAATATGCATCTGGTGTTCAGATGAGGGGATGGGTCGCAATGCTAAAGCCGAGATGATGTGTCCTCGCTTCCCGGAGCCTCTCCCTCTCAAGCATCCAATCCCCACCCTGAAAGAAGCCCTGGAGAAGGTAAGAGGAGGCCTTTATTGTTCACAGGTTTGAATCTGCAGTCATGTTTCCATCTTGCCAGCTCAGGTCCGGGTAAATTATCAGGCTTACTGCAGTAATCTTTCACACCAAACGCCATTACAGCGGACGGAAGGAGATTAAAGATCAAATGGATGAGTAAGAAAGTGTCCTGGCATCAGCACGTGGAGCCGCAATGCTTTCTACTTCTCGTTCATTTGCAAAAACACATCAACAGCTTTCTCCTATATGATATAAACAAATAGCCAGGGTTTGATCAAAATCTTAATGAAATATCTACTAATCAGTTGACTTGAATTCCAGGGTCAGGTATACTGTATGTATTTATCCTTGCAGCGTCTTTGCTTTTTGTGTTGAATACAGAGAAATGAAAGACAAATTAAAACCAAATCCAACCAAAAGTAATGAAAACAAAATTACAATTTATTTAATGGATTTTTTAAGTTTCAGAAATCATCAACAAAGCCAAAACGGAAACACTTGTTTTTTTCCCATTTTCTACCAACTCTTCATAAAATTACAGACGGTACCATTTACATAGATTAATTAAAACACCAAGATATACAGCACAAATTCAACAAGAAAGTGCTGCAATAGGTTTTTTCAGAGTATATTATGGAGTTTGAGAAAACTGGTGCAGTGGTTACCAAGTATATTATGTTTCTCACAATCACAGTTTGCAAAACTAGATATTTTTATGATATAAATGCTTATGATACATGCAGGCATGTCAGACACCCATCAGCTCATTGCCGAACCCAAAATATTAATAGATTTCTCACAGTGATTTGCATTTGTTTCAGGTGGATGTTTTACTTCGCCAGACCATCAATCCCATCAGTCTACCTGCTCTGTCAGCCATCGTGATCTTAAACGACACAGTTTTGTGGACTGGCAACTTTGGGAAAAGGAATAGTAGTGACCCACTCTCAGGACTCCCAAATGAGTACACAATCTACAGGTGGATCAATTGAAGTTTCTCTTTTTATATCATTCTCATAATTTTCATTGGATTGATTGAACTTTTATATGTCTTGGCGATATCTTTATGACTTAAGACCGATCTATGGTGCTCCATGTTCTTCACAGTGGCACAAATTTAGTTTTGTGTTATTCCAGGGCATTGGAGTAATGAAATATTAAAGGGCACATGTCATAGATCTCTATCACCATTTAAATTTCTATCTTTAAATTACCCAGAGTAGTATTTCAAAGGTGAAGTAGAGCTTTCCTGTCCGTTCACTACAGGAAGCCTTGGCCAGTTACAAGATAGCACATTGCAAATACAATATATTAACAGAATACGATCATGCAGTCGTACATGCACACACGCACCCTTGCACACACACACACACACACACACACACACACACACACAAAGCAAGGCCTATGCCATATCAAAAAAGACGGCCTGACGAGCTATTCTGACAGCATGACATTTAAAAGCATAAGTGTAAAGATCTATGGACTCCTTTCCAGTAAACTGACATTTCACAGGTGAAATTGTTTATTGGTGCTGAGCAATAGAAGTTATTATTCCGCATTTAAATCCTTTTAAAAGCAGAATAATAGTAGTCAATTGCCACAAATCCTGGTGGACTCAACTAAAATCTAAGTGGAACATTCCAATTTCATCCACGCCCGAAAACAAGTACTGCAATTTCGCAAGAATTAATTTAAAACTTTACTTTTTTTCAGCTATTGTTGTGCCTTGTAGACTTGCTCCAGCAATCAATGTTTCCCTTGAAAAACAGGACAAATCACCTTTCATTTTAGACTTTAATGAGTTTCTTGTTTTGAATCATCCAAAGTTTTTGTTTCCCTGTAGGTATTATGGACTGCTGGGAATACATTGTGGTTGTCAGGAGAGTTTCTGGTAGAAATTGCATAAATATGTGCCAAATGTACACATTGGAAACAAACACTTCAGAATGTGCCAATTTTAAAGACCTTGGTTGTTTTTTTTTCTGCTGGATTAGAAATCAGTCTCGTTGCTTTATCATCTCTCATTCAGAATTGCCAGCCTCTCCAAAATTTTCCCAACACTGATGCTGTACAAGCTATGGGAGGAAGGAAAGATCGGCTCCTTAGATGACCCACTGGAGAAATATGTGGAGAACTTCACGATCAAAAATCCCATGGGCAAGACCAGAGACTCGGAGCTTAAATATGTTACCGATGGTCTGATATTCCTGGACAGTGCAGAGGTTCAGATCCGCTCCTCCTCAGTCACGCTGCGCAGGATGGCCAGCCAGCTGTCTGGTACATTAATGATCATACATGATATGGTGTAAAGCTTAGCAAACTCATTAATTATTAATACATGTAGTTTCTATGTTTTTTTTTTGTTTTTTTTTTTAGGAATTGTGCTCCTGTTCAAGAACACAAATCTGCCAATTATTAACTGAACAGCTAATTGACCAGAAGAGCTTTTCAGATGTTTTAGCGAAGGAAGTTACACTGTTAAACAGGCCTGACTCATCTTTGCTCAATACAACTTCACATCAAAATTTCCCAATTTTCACCCTCTCTATGAATTTCTCATGGAAAGTGTAAGCAGAAAACTGACCAGTGTTTGACCTCACTGTATGTCAGACACCCTGGGGACAATTGATGCTATTCATTTAGCATGGCTAGCTAACCCTAAGCTAGCTCAACATATGGTGACTGCATAGTCTGGTTGGGTCAGAAACATTAGGAGTGACATCAGTGAGTTAATATAAAGAAGTTATCCAATGTGCAATACGTACATATGTTATCTTATGCAATAATAGGAAAGGAGAACGCCCGATGAATCATTACAAACAGACCAACTCATCTAAGTTTGTTATTCATATGGCATCAAAGAAACACAAAACCAAAGTGAAGTATACATGTATCAGGAGAATGAAGTTTGTTTTTGTGTGGGCGTGACAGTGAGAGAGTGAAAGAAATACCCAAATGTGATTAATTTGGTAAATTTGTCTTTTTTGTTTGTTTACATCTAAATTGGGGTGATTGAAGGCCTGCCCAGGAGACTCCGTGCTACAAATCTGCTCTGGAAAGGAAAAACACAATCTGCAATCAATCTGCTTCAAGATGATGTCCTTGTTGCTGACCCAGGCACAAAGTAAGATCAGTTGCACTTAGAAATAATAAGTCAGAATTGTTTAATTTTTTTGACCACTTTATACTCTGATTAAATATTTATATTCAGGCATTTAATGCAGATACATATTGTTCCTATGTAGGGTAAATTGTAAACTTGTAAGTATTGTGTCTAGATCTGATGAAACATTACACATTTCAGCTCAAAGCCAAATTTATACTCTGTGGAGCATTTTCAAACTGATTAAATGTACATATAAATGTTATCACTGTTTCCACACAGGACGTACCCACATTTTGAAAGGATGTGTGGAAAGAGCCAGGGTTTGATGTTCACGATTTAGGCCTTTTGAAATGATGGGAGAGCATCAGTTTTGACAAACATTCCTTTCAAAGAGGCGAATTTGATCAAAAATCAGCACCAAAACAGATAATCTCAACTCTAGAACAGGACTGATGTTGTCACTCCAGATCTGGAAATTGAAGTTTAATGTCCATTTCTTGTTTTCATTAACTCATGAATCATGATACCTATACAGATAGGACATTGACATCTGCATGCAGTTAATTTGCTCTGGTCACTTTCCTTTAGTTTTATGGACAATCAGACAGAGGTCTGCATTTAAGTCACATTATCAAGGAGAAGAATTCATTATAATATCCACCATTCATTTCCTTCATCTTAGATGTCACTATAGCAACCTTGCCTTCTCACTGCTGGCCCATGTGATGGCTGAGCGAATAGCTAACGTTGAGTATCAGCGATGGATAACTGACAACATCCTGGACCGTCTCGGGATGGAGGACACCAGCTTCGACATCATGCCTGGACTCCAGACTCAAATGGCTGTGGGAGTGTACTCAAATGGAAAACCAGCCCCACTCTATGACCTGGGCTGGTACCGGCCCTCTGGTCAGATGTTTTCCACAGTGGCAGACTTGGCTAAACTCGCCATGGTGCTCCTAGGTGCCTATCACCGCAAGCTTCTGGAGCCAGATTCCCTGAAGATTATGCTTACCCCACTCTACAGGTGTGATAAGGACTACTTCGCCAATCGTACTGGTACGCCATGGGAGGTGAATGAAATGATGGGCTACGAGATGCTGCGGAAAGATGGTGATTTGGATGGCTATTCAGCAACTTTTTCCTTGGTACCCAGACTGAAGCTCGGACTGGTGGTACTGATGGCTGGAAGCAGGTCTCAGACCCAAGATGTGGTCAACCAGGCCTACAGCCACATAATCCCTGCCATCGGGAAGGCCTTCAGGGAGGCCAAGAAGCTACTCTCTGCACCCCCAGACCCAGAACCTTATATTGGCTTTTTCACCTATGGCAACATCACCTTCTATGAAATCAAAGCTGGACCAGATGGAATTCTCATTATGCAACAGTTTGGGCCTCAAATTGAAGAGCTGATCCCAGAGCAGTACCGGACCATAAAACTCAACTACCTGGTGGACCGGGTTTTCAGAGTGGTGTTTGAGAAAGAGTATCCTTGTGTTCTCAGAGTCGGCACAGCTTCAGTGTCACTGGAAGCCCAAGATGGCCAGTTATTTAACTTCTATACCTATGATAAGCGAGGTTTGTCCCCTGGTTTTGACGCTCCAGGACTGAACACATACAATGTTGTCAGAATCACACGTAAGCCATCTTTCTCCAGCTGAACAGCTGTAATTCCACCAGAATGAAACAAAATACTGTATCTTTGAGATATGGACAGAGATGGATAGAGATGGTGCCAGTTAAATAATAGAAATGACTGATAATTGCACTGAGCACAGAAAATGACTGCTGATATCCTGTGTCAGCACGGAAAACGAATTCGCTTTTTGATATACACGGTATATAAATGAGACTGTCCTCCTAACTTGATCATGCCTGATCGTTCGCATTATGTTTTTCCTGCCGTCATCAATTTTTCCTCCATGACACCCCTGTTGTCATTATTGACATAAATGTTTACATTTGTTTATTTTCAGTTTTTGGAAAATGGCTGAAATTATGACTGAAAATTCGAATAACTTGTCTGCCCATTGAAACATTCAAAGCTTTAAAATACAGGAACAAAAAATTTGTCATTTCCATGTTAGTGGCGGGTGAAGAACTTTTCAAGACAAGCATTCATAGCTTCATTTAACAACTTTATTTCAATGTCGTTGTTGAAAGAGACTTTGAAATGCTGTTTATGTTGACAGCAATGCACTTTTTTGAAAAATATTTAGGCTCCCAAACAATTGGTGATTTGCTTGATGTCTTATGGCACTTTAATGAAATTAACAATGCAACAAAATAAGACAAAACAATATGTCAAGAACTGTAACCCTACGATTGACAATTGCCTGGGCTGAAGCAGTCAGCCATAGTCATAGGCCAGAGCAAGTCGGTGGGATGGTGGTTTCCTCATGTTAACCAGGGATTCAACCCTGACACATTAGAATGTTTGCTGCACAGAACAATGGGGAAAGAAACTATTTGGAGAGGAGTACATTTTGGAATAAACTTTTGATTGAATGCAGTCTCCCTGTCACCTCTGAAGCCAACTTTTCATTCAGTGAATAATAACTCTCCAATTCTGATATGACTGACCCTATTGCAAAATTTCCATTAACCTCTTCCATAGGCCCCTTTTTAATGCTTGAGTTTTTTTGTCACAACTTAAACACGACACTGACTTGCTGAGCCCCTTTACTGTATATGCATGAGTAATAAACTGAAGCCTCAAATGATCTTGTGATCCTGTGAATCCAGCCTTCACACATGTTTAGAGATTTCCAGCAAAGCAAAACTGTAAGAGAGAGTTCTTGAGGGTAGAAAATACCATTGAAGGTATGAGTGAGGTGTCTGAGAGTGACAGGTGTGGTCCGAAGATATTCATAAGAAAGTGGAAAGCATATTTGGAGAGGAGGCTTAAAGGGGCCTGGAATGATTCTTTTGCTGTGTAATCCATACAAACATAATTTAATTCCTTATTAACATCTGACACTCAGAATGGGCCACGGTTTATCGAGGCATTTCTGCTAAGGTCAAAGGGAAATCCTCATTAGGGTTTTCATAAACTGAATCATGTGTTGTCTCTGATTTGGCTTTAGGTAAGACACCAGATCAGGATGTTGTTTAAACAAGGAAGTTATATAATGCAATACGATAATAGAAGAATACTCTGCAAAATTACACCAATATTTATTCATTACGGTTACAAAACGTCAAACCTTGCAAGGCAATTACACTAGTTGAAGAATAAAGGCTACATTAAGAAAGCATCAACATTCTTTGCCTTTAAAATAAGAATTGTACAACACTCTCATCAGCTTTACAGTGGCAGTGAACAAAGCATAAATCAAATCATGGATTTGCTTGATGACTGGCAGTGTAAGAAGAGACAGGATTAGAAAAAGCTCTCATGAAACATTAAATTTTTTTTTTTGCCAATGTCACTGAGAAATACATGTCCTTTTTTAACTTACCAGCAAATCACACATTTGCAAAACAATGAAAAACAAGCTTTCTGTTTGGAATTAATCCCACTGGCTTTGCCCTGCAAGCAAGCTATAAGACAGCAGGTGGGATATGCAGGCACTATTTGACATTCAGAGTAAAGAAGTCTAATCCAACTATATTTGTACATTTATTTTGACAAAATATTCAATGTATCTTCCTTCTCTGGGTTTGAAGTTTTACATTTTGCCATGATTTTAAAGACAAAGGTTAAAACAAATTATAGTCAAGCCGGCTCATCTTTATTTGTCTGGGTCAGATTTCAAGAGATATACCAATATGAACAAAGTTAAATTGTTTGAAAAGGAAGAAATAAATAATTTCGTATGACAGAATTAAAATTGTGGGATAATGTGTAAATATTTTATGTCAAAACTTAGATTGCAAATCACTGCTGAAATCTGGTTTTATTTCACCTTCATTTCAAGTTCATTTTTAGCACTTCTTAATGGCATTGGTATTATTCCCAGGGACTGGCTAATGTTCACGTCAGAATCTTCAATATTCTACTATTCTATCTTCATCAATTTCAATCCTTGTTGCCAAATTTGTAAATTGAGAAGCTCATGGAGACATATATATATATTTTAGAGTAATTTCGGATTGGCATTTATTTAATTGTCCCGAAACATACAAAAATTCAAGCGCATCCAGTTTACTCAGAAACAGTTGCATGTTATGTGAAGTTTGTGGTACAACATTGGCCTTTCATTTGTCCTAAAAAGCACCAAGACTGTGAAAAGGAAGTTCCAATGAACTGAACTGTTCTAATCTAAGAAAGATAAACTGCTTCTCCCCAGTATCAGACATAGATATCTTTATCTAGAATCAGTCATTAATCCCATGTCTAGTCATTATGACAAAAGGCACCAACTCATTCTTCAAGATTACCATCTGGAATAGAATTAGAGAAAATGCTTTTTGTCTTAATTAAACTCTCTGCATTACCAAAGTTCAATGAATAGATCCATAAGTCTATTCTCTTCAAAACTAAACACTAAAGTTTAATTCAAATGAGAAAAAAAGCCCCCCTGTAAAATCACAATTTATAACTTATTTTCTTTTTTTTCCTGTCCACCTGTTTGGAACAAGATCAGATTGCTATCAAACTTCTCTCTCTCTAAGCAGAAAGTGAACACATTTTCATTACACCTTACATGTGTATGGTCATTGCTTGACAGTTATATCTGCTATGGACTCACTGTGTTGTCGGGGGGTCAGCAGGAGACCCCTCATTGAACGGAACTGCCATAACTGCAGTGTCCAGGCAGGGACGTCTCGGCATTACTCCCATTGCTGCTGTCTTTGACCCATTTTAGTCATTCTTGGCTGTCCCTCAGTCGTCCCCAGATGACAGATTTAATTTCTCAGCAATTAAAGGGTGGTCTTCAAGGCCTCTGCTTCTTCTTTGTCACATACATTTAAAAAAAAATATTACGGTGTCGGAAATTCATAATAACCAACCAAAGTCTCAAAGTAAGACGTTCGGAAGTGAACTTTTGGAGCACGAAGCTGTTCTAAGTTTCAAATGGTTTCCAACCTTTTTTTGCAATGCTGATATCAGCTTATCATGAATCTTGATGAAGCCCTTTGCTCCGGGCCTACAAAGTTGAGTGAAGCTGCAAGTTTTCAGAGGAAAAAAAATGAACTCACTGACACCATTTTGCATTAAACAAGAATTTCACAAAGTATGAATTATGCGAGGCCGTTCTAGCTGTGAGCAGTCAAAGTTCATCTTTGATTGTCACTGAATTATTACTGCATAAATATCAACAATACATTATTAACCACTGATGATTGACATTAACTTTTTTTGCTGTGCTGCTCTTTAGAACACCGTCTCTCTGCATGCACTTGTTAGCATTGATGTGTCTGTGCGGCAAATCATATTAGGAGACAACAAAGGGATGAAACCACTGGAGTTCTTAACATCAGCCTGAGCTCTTGAGTTTGACATGGAGGAATCGAGTAAAATCTTATGGACAGGAGGGGAGTCTCTGACAGAGCTGTTGTCCTCTGTCTGTGAGCACACAAGTTCTCGAAAACATTCGCGAAACCGTGTGGACAGCAGGCTGTAGATTATGGGATTGACCGCAGAGCTGAGGTAGAAGAGGACACCTGACAGGATATGGATGTACTGATAGATGTCATGCATCATGTCGGTCCAGTGGCTGATGGAACTCCACAGGAGACGTTCAATGTGAAAGGGCATCCAGCAGACACCAAACACTGCCACCACGATCGCTATAGGATTAAACAGCAGAGAGAAAAAAGTAGATTTTAAAGGGTTTTAAGTAATTACATTCAGGTGCTTCTACATTGTCAGTCCTACTCTCTCAAAGATACCTTGCATTTGAAAATTGAAAATATCAGTAAACTACATGAGTGTTCAACTCAATGCAAAAACTTGTCATATCCCGCAGCAGTATATCCCTCTTCAAATCCCTTCAACCCCATTGGGGAAAATGTAAGCCTACTATAATTCTGGTGCTGATTGAGTTTTGTTCCTGAAAAATAAATTCATCAAAACTCGCTTTCAGGGATTATTGTTGAGTCTGTAAATGTGTAAAGATGCAATCTGAAATTCTCCTAACTTCGGTTATGGAGACCCCTATCTAGGTCCATGATTGGGAGAGGGATTTAAATATATGATAATGCTGAGGTGAGTTCTGAGCATCTCAGTTTTATGTAGAGAGCTGTTTATGTTACTCTTTAAATCCCCATCTCTCTTACAGCTGGAAATGGGTGACTCATGCATCAATAAAAGAAACTGAGATAGCGAATAATATTTCATGTTGAAATCCTTGGATAAGTATTTTACTTCCCGAAATTATGCTCACAAACCAACCACTGCATTGAGTTTTAGGTTGCTCAATTGCAATTGGTTATAGCCATAGGAGAAATGACTCTCCACCAACTGACATCAATTGACTACCAGCAAAAACTCAGATAGAGACATCTCTCTCCTCATCGTATAGTGATGTTGACTTGCAACGTCATTGGATTTCATGATTTTCAGTCAGCCACAGCTTTATGAAAATAGGTTCTCATGACAACTGGAATATTATGAATGTGTTCTAAGTGAACAAACATGTCGAGTGGGGTTACATACATCTATGTGGTAGATTGTAACATTTTCAGATGTAGGATTTCTTTGGATCAATGGAAGAGAATGTGGTGTTTGTTTGTAAAGAAATAGGCCTGACAGGCCATAATAAGAGAGAAAAGTGTAAAAGGGGGCAGTTAAAAGGGTGAAGGGGCAAGTACTTTCATCACGCAATCGTAGGTTGTTATCAAGGGATTTCAAATGCTACATTTTTCAATGCCAATGTCAATGCCATGCTCTCCCTCTCTCTCCCTCTCTCTCCCTCTCTCTCTCTCTCAGTCTCTCTCACTCTTCAACTCATCGATTAACCTTCACCTCTTTTCCTTTTCCTTTCTGCAGGCATTACTGCAATGAAAAAAAATTAATTATGGCTGTGAAAAATATGAAAACCAGGCAAGCCTAAACCAAAATCACGTGCTCAATCTGTCTCTGTTCTGTTAAAAACAAAGATTTTTTGGAGCTTTAACTGTTATCCCTTTGAGACGTGAACGAGCACTTTCATTTTTGAAAACTTAAACAGAGGGGGTGGAAAATATGATTGAGTGCCGAAAGCAGCTCTTCTCCTTTGCCAACTGCATATATTTTGACATCCTAGGACCCAATGGCTATTTTTCACCTTCGGTTCAAAGGGCGGTCGGTTTTAATTAACATCGTTCAATCAAATTCATTCTAATTAAAGGTGCATTACTGTAGATTCGGGGTTTATCAGATGTCATTCCCTGTGTATTTTGTTACTTGATAAAAAGAAGAAACTTTCAAAGTTTTACATGGTTCAAAAGAAAATAAGCCTATGAGCTGTTGGTTAGACTACATTGCTACTCCCCTATTAGCATGTTCTAATGAGATTTGTTTTCGTTTACTTTGACCCATGCTCACTCAGTCCAAAGCGATGTTGGATCATCGGGACATGTTGGAAAGACTGGGCTTTCACATGTTGATGCCAATGTTCCCCTTTAAAAAGTATATCAAATCTGATTAAGCCCTGAAAAAAAACATTTATTTGAATAAGGCATCGGATTTGAATTTTTTTTCAGACTTGGTCTTTGGCATTGATCACACGCTGTATATGGGATGTGCATCAATCGTCTGTTGTAGTCTTAGTTTGTCAGAGAAAGAAAACAACTCACTGAGCATCTTGATGACCTGTCTCCTGCGGCCCTTCTCAGCACTGATCTTCAGTCGAGTGCTGCTGCTGCAGTTTTTACCCACTGCGTCGTTGCAATGCTGCCTTTCTTTGCCCAAATGAAGACCCATTAACAGGTACAGCACGCTAATCACCATCATGGGCACGAAATAGAAGCAAACAGTGGTAATGTGCACCACCACATTGTAGATCCACAGAGGCTTCAGCACAGTGCAAATGGCAGATTCCTCTAGTCTGTCTGGCAGGTAGAAGATGCCGTGGAGTGAAGTGTTAGGGATGGCACAGATCATAGATACAATCCACATGATGGCAATGATGCGCTTGGCGTGGTGTTTGGTCGAGAGATACCGTGTTTTGAGGGGATGCACCACAGCAATGTACCTCTCCACAGAGAGAGCTGTGACATTGAGGATTGAGGCGAAGCAAACTGTCTCAAAGAGGAAGGTTTTGAAGTAGCAGCCTCCTTCACCAAAGGGGAAGGGGTAGTTCTCCCACAGGTCATAAATCTCCAGTGGCATCCCAAACAAAAGTACAAGGAGATCTGAGACAGACAAGCTCAATAGGTAGAGGTTGGTGGGGTTGCGCATCTTCTTGTGTTTAGCTATGACCGCACATGTGAGCAGGTTTCCACACAGGCCAGTTAAAAAAATAACAAGGTATACACTGGTTACAGGGAGGAAGAAGGGAGATCGTTTGGGACCCAGGATTTCAAAGAGGTTAATGTCAGCCAAGAGGTTGTTGGTGTTATTCCCAGTGACATTTATTGGCATGCTGACATTATGAAACACTTTTGACATATTTGAAGCGGAGCTCTGCAAATTGAGTTCCATTTTGGTAAGGAAAATTTGAGGGATGGCGACAGGGACGATGTCAACACATACTATGCCAGTTTCTGTTTGTTCAGTATGTGGAGTCTGGGAGAAAAAAAGGAAACATAGAATGACAAAACAAAGAAGGAAGGAATATGCTTTCAGACTTTTTGAAAATACAATTTGGGGAATTTAGGGAATACATATGAGTTCCATGTCATTATCACTTTTGTAAGCATGTTTTCCAACAGGCCTGGATTGACACATTGAAGCACTTGATGGTAATTGTCATCCATTTTAATGATTGAGAAAGACTCCTGTAATTTATTTCAAACAGGAGGGACTGCTTTTTAGAATTTTTTTACTCTTCAATCGTTTAGAATGATTTTGCTGGAAGGCCTTTCTTATAGATGTATTAATAATTCAAGATAAATTGGGTCAAAAACATTTCTCTTTTTGTTTATGTTTGCAAAGAGGGGGTTGGAAATGCCATCTGTAATTTCTGATACCTGATGGCATCTTTCAAAATTCAAAAGTCTTACATACATTTGTTAAAACACCTAGATATTCAATTTTTAATCTTGTGAGTGTAAAAAGTTTAAAAAAAAAACACACCAAAAAAAATTGCATATCTGAAATGTAATATTTCCCCCCTGCGACCTGAAGAATATTCCTTTTAGTCCAGCAGTAACGCGTTTCAAATTATTCTCATCAACTGGGGACTGTTCAGGATAATTGAAATTACACACACTGCTCCAATATATCTAAATGACTTCCATCTCAAGGTTAATAATGTTGCATCTCCTGTGTTAATTTAAGGATACAAGGCAAATGTAAAGCTAACTGCTATATTGGGAGAATATTATTCCAATTAAAATGTCACAAGTTTAACATTATATCAAATACGTCCGCGATTGAATTTTTTTCTGGCAATGCAACATTTCCTGTTCTTTTCAATTCAATTATCATATTGTCATTTGGTTTGATATCCATGAAACTTTGAATTTTACAGCATGTATAAAACCGATAGTTTACACAAAAATATGCAACGAATTATAAGTAACTTTCAAAATACACTCACCTTGATGCTGCTGCTGATCAAGCCTTTTCTTGAAATGCACTCTGTGAGTGATCATGCTTGAAAATGATGAAACCAACATTGCAGATATAAAAAAAATGACAGATGTGAAAACAATTTCGGTGCACAGGTGGCCAGTGTGTCTCTTGCTGCAACAGGGCAGGAGCGTGACAAGAAGAAGGAGAGGGAGAAAAGGACGGAGAAGGCAGACAGGAGGGATGATGGTAAAAAGGCTGCAGCCCCTTCCTCATGGAGAGGATACTGGTGAGATGCAGGAAAGAAGGAGGGGGGGAGGGGCTGACGGAAATCATGTATTTGTCAAATTTGTTTAGCCTTTACGGATCAAGTGATTTGACAAATGGGGATAGTCTGTATGAATAACACACATAAATAGAAACACACATGGAACACATCATTTTGCAGGCTCCAGAGACTTCTAATGTCAAATATAATGTAAGGGATCAATTGGAGCATTAAGAAAAAAAGAAAAAGGGTTGTTTCCTGAGCATGGATAGGCACAGGAAATTAGTTGTATTGTCCAGACAGCCTTCAGTTCACCAGGGATTCAAACAACAAATCTTTAAACTCCACAAAGGTCAAATATGATTCCACAGCCAGGAAAACATGATTTAAGTGCATGTCTTTTTTCTTAAAACCTGAGGCAATGTCAACATAGGTGCATTGTTTGTGCACGTGTATTGACAACATATTGTTCCGACGGACAATAGCATTTTAGTGTAGGTCTGCGTAAACATGTTTTCACAAGTCTGTATGCTATGATGTGTATGTCATAGCAGCATGATACTTCATAGTACTTCAACACGCATTTCAACTTTTGCAAATACTGCCCTTTCAAGATTTATCAATCAAAGTAGGACAGATTGAATTATATAAAGGTGTGATTATTTGAAAGAAAAAACAATTCATTAAAAAGAAAAATACATATTTCATGATTTAAGTAGGAGAATTAATATCTTTGCAGACACAACATTGGACTAACTGTACAAGATTTAATAAATTTGATATGATATTTGCGCCGCCATAGTTTGCCTGTCACACCAGAGCGGAACAAAATATGTCAACTTAATAGTTGAGTAACACAATCAAAAGAAACAAGGAATTAAATTAAATTAGATTAAATACGCACCCAGTAAATGTAAAATGGATTTGGACCAGAAAATCCTGGGAAAGTATGTTGTCCCTCCAACTTATGGTTTAAATCTTCTGCAGTAACTCCAGTGTTCTTTTTCTATAAAAAAAGAAAAATCTGTGTTGGTGCTGAAAGCACTTTGCTTTCAACAGGTTCTCAGACTCTGGTTGAAATGGTGCGAATAGTTACAGAGAAAAAACAAAAATCACAAACAAATATGTTACCACTCACTCATAACACTAAAAATTATTTAAAGTATGTATACTTCCATGTAAAATTGTATTTTTCTGAGAAATAATAGCCACTTTATCATATGTTATGTGCAATTAATGACCTGACTGAAGTTAATGCTACCTGGTCCATTCTTGCCAAAGGACAGAACTGTTATGATGCCGTGGAACCCAGGCAAGTCCTCATACTGTCAAGTTTGGGGAGAAACAAGGCTTCAACTTTGTTTATAGCTCTTCACATTGGTGCAGAATAAATATATAACAGAATAATAAATTGAATATTTTCTTTTCAGTAAAACAATGTTTGTTTCACATACATTGGTAAATCTCCAAACACCATTCCTGAGAAGAAGGCTTGACCTACATGAGTCTGATCTCATACACCATCCCTTTCATAAACTTGGACTAGTTTAGAAAATGTAAAAAGATATTGTCCATGATTATTTCCACCCCTAAAAACAAAATTGATTCAGCTGTGAATAAAACCTTAAATGACAGCTAAACTGCTCTCATATATATATCTGGACTTCTTGGTATCGAATGATAAGGTGCCTGTCTACTTCCTGCACAGAAATTGACAAGTAGCCATCACGAATGTCACTGGCTACAGAGAAAACTAATTGAATCATACTTCTCCATTGATAGGTCAATATTTGATAGTTGAGTCTTTTAAGCCCTCTCATCTATTCTCTCACTGAAGTGTGGTGACACAGAAGCTATCTAGTAATTATTTAACCTTAGGTCTCCTGTTGCACCAATGTTGGTAGAGCTGGTTTAAAGGGAACCTCAAGATAAAATGAAGACTCACATTCCTCTCGTATCTCTTTCGGAATTTTATAGCAATGTTTTTATAGTTGCTTATTATTGTCCCTATTTTATCCCTGTGTGTTTTCTGTTTCTGATTGTAACGTTTTCTTATTCTCAGGCCTTTATTGTGAAAGATGTTCATGTCAACCAGACTAACGGTGCATCAGGGGGGCACAAGCCAGTATCTATCTGAGCCTCTCCCAAGCCCGGGTTGCGTCATCAAGGGCATCTGGCATAAAACATGTGCCAAACCCAAATATGCTAATCAAACCTAGCAATTTCACACCGGATCAGTCAAGGCCCAGGTAAACAACAACTGCCTCTGGCAACGATAACCTACAGCTTACATCATGGTACAGTTTTTGCGTCTCGTGAGCCTTGGTGCAACCCTGCCTCGGGCCAGCAAAAGCAGTCTCCAACCTTGGTGCAACGGAAGAAATAAAGTCAGCATGAGAAAGAGGCAAGTCTAAACGCACAAACGGAGACGGCACCAACACATCCAGCAGAATGCAAGCTTCCCGTCCATGAGTTGAAAGTAAGGAGTGTCACCGGTCGTTCAAGAATGTCAGCTGCCGCTCTCTGAAATGGCCGAGTTGCCTGGACGCCCCCCATCAGTGCACGGTGCTGCATCACATCAGGGATTAGCAAGGAGGGCACGAAAATTGACATAGAGCATCACTTGTGAGGGGTGGATCCATGACCAGTTTATTACAGCTCTTCACCCAGCGGAACTGCGTGTTCAGGTGCAGACCCTGCAGGCAGCCCTGGAGATAGCTGTGGAGAGGAAGATTGTGTGGGGTGGGGTTGATACGAGCGGTCAAGAGGAGAACCCTTCCTTCTGGAAGAGCTGCAGTGAGCGAGCCCTGCAGGGATAGAGGCCGGCATGGGTAAATGATGTAACGGAGCTGTTGAGGGCGGTGGCGCTTCAGCCGACACATAGGACACGCTCGGAGCCCAGGATCAATTGGGGATGTGGCCGTCCTGGACATTTGGTCAGAGAGTGCAGCTCGCATCAGCCTCCAGGAAACGGCATGTGCCCCATAGAAGGGGTTATGCAGACCCTGGTGGCGGCCCCACCTGGAACACAACCAGTATTCCCCACCGCTGCCTATTGTGACATTCACGTCACTATGGAGGGAGTACCTTGTTCAGCACTGTTGGATACGGGGTCCACAGTGAATGTGCTGAGACCGGACATGGTGCCGAAAGGGACACCGCTTGAGGCCACCAGAGTGCATCTTTGCACGGTCACAGGAAAGCTGGCTCCTATGAAGGGCACAGGCATACTGTCGGTGAAGGTAGGAGGAAGCACAATACATCACCCATCTTGGGCAGCTGCAGTATAAGACCCATGTATCCTGGGTCTGGACTTTTTGAAGGCTGCAGGCTGTTAGCTGGATCTAAGTAAAGGGACAGTGAACTTTCAGGAAGGTCCAGCAGCCACATTGCTCCCAAGGGTTCTTCTGGACACACCCCCTGTTTGTCCTATGACGAATGCCATGGAGTCTGTCGCTTATCGACCCATCCCCTGACCCCAGTTTCAGGTGTCTCTTTCCCAGAGCGGCAATCGCTCCTCCTGCCCCAGGAGGGAACTCTACACTACTGCCCGCCCTGGCTGCCACCGAATGAGGATTAGAAGGTGATGGTTACAGTGAGGGATGTATGGAGGAGGAATGGTGGCAGCCTGAACCTCCAGCAGCAGAAGCAGCTGTGGCAGGAACTGCACTGCCAGTCTAAGGTCCTTCCTTTTGGGTTGTGTAACGCTCCTGCCATCTTTACTAGGTTAATTGACAAGTCCTGGCTGGGATACCCTGGGAGCAGTGTCTGGTATATCGAGACAACATCCTGGTGCATGGCAGTTCCTCTGAGGCTGCCCTGGCTTCCCTGCAGGTGGTATTGGGCAGGATCTGAACAGCTGGCCTGTACTTACATCCAGACAAGTGCCATTTTATACAGCGGGAGGTGCACTTCCTGGGGGACAAAGTTGGGGATGAGGTCATCGGCATCAGTAAGTAAAATGTTCCAGCCATCGCTGACCGGCCCATACTTGTTTATCAGAGACAGCTAAAAAGTTTCTTGGGCTTGGCCTCGTACTAACAGAGGTTTTTTTGAGCCGTGAGCGCCTGGGAGCACACAAGACCCGCACCACCCCTTTTCATCCCCCAGAGTTACGGGTTAGAAGAGAGAGTTCAATCCACCTTGGGACAGTAGCTGGCCATCTTCACGGCACAACATCGGCAGAATTGGGATGACTATCCGCCTCTGGCGTTCATGGCAAGTCGGTCAGCTGTCCAGGAGTCCACGGCCTGCATCCCTGCGCTCCTCATGCTGGGGAGGAAGCTCCGAACCCTGGCGTCGGTGGTGTTCGGTCGGCCCCAGGATTCTGTCGACACACCCGTGGGCCCCTGAGTATACCAGGAAGCTTCAGAACTACCTAGATACAGCACACAGTTTTGCTCGAGAGCAGCAGCAGAGGGCTGTCATGAGGCGAAAACAGAACTGTGATGTAAGGGCTCAGGGGAGACACCCCTACAGAGGGTCTCAGAGGACAACAGACGTCCCTTTCGAGTTGTCTCCCTCTTCCCCCGCTCCCTGATTAGTTACAGAACCGACAGTCTCCTCAGGCAGCTGGTCCTCGGTGGCCAAGAAGAGCTCCAGCTTGGCTCAGAGACTTTGAGCGGGAAACAGTTTGGAGTGATGCCTTGTTTCCGGAGTGCGCAAAAATGTATCCTGGTCTCATTGGAGTGGCCCCTACCCGGCCCCCTCTAATTTAGGGAAAAAAAATAAACATTTTGCTGCTTCAGTATGTTGTGTTGTTCGGGTTGTTTATGCCTTGTACGCCTTAACTGATGGTTTGTGGTTTATCATAGAGTGTGCGGTCAGGTGATTCGTGGAGAGGCGGGGGGCGTGTCAACCGAAGTACTAGTTTTTTGTTTTAGGAGCAGGAAGATTCAAGAAGGAAGCTGGAGTGAGAGCACAGAGTCAAATACGCTTGTATCACAAGGAGTTGTTGGAAATAAAGCAACAACATGTGGAGTGAAAGCCTCGTTGGAGACGTCTTCATTGAAGCGTTACAATATGGATGGTGTCTTTTTTATTTAGTAAACATTCCCGCTCAGTTTGTAATGAAACTCTTCACAAATGTTTTCGAATGATAGTAGCTGACACTGGGTGCCGCTATCGCACCAGGCCCAGCTTGGAAGTTTAAGCTTTTATTGGAGGAGTCCTGACTAAATGAATTTGGCACTTGAGCCGGTTACGCGTATCCCACATTGCACCCTTGGTACGTGGAATACTGTGTGAAATAGCAGAAATAGCACAGTATGGATGTTGAGCGATTGACTCGATAGGTGTGTGTGAAATAAGCATTATTTTTTTTAAATCAGTGTTATTTTGTCGTGTCGAGGTTATGTATTACACTAGCAAAGGTCCTCATCAGTGCTAACCCAAGAAGTTAGCCGGAAGGGAATCCATTGTATTATAATCTTACTAATGTCTTCAATGGCGACCGTTGAGTGGTATCTCATCATGTAGAGACTTAAACGCTCATATAAAAAAGAGAGAGATCACCAAATATTTGTCCAATTTGACGTAACGTTAAATAGTTATGTGATAACCCGAATTTCCCCTATGGGGATCAATAAAGTATTATCTTATCTTATCTTATCTTATCTTATCTTATCTTATCTTATCTTATCTTATCTTATCTTATCTTATCTTATCTTATCTTATCTTATCTTATCTTATCTTATCTTATCTTATCTTATCTTATCTTATCTTATCTTATCTTAATAATGATGTGAAGGATAGCATATGCCCAGATACTGGAAGCTGGACATGCGCGCACTTGATTTCACTGATTTCATACATTGTTAAATGGCATAATGGCAGGATTATCAACAAATAGAATGTGATACGATATAAATGCAAAAATTACCACAAAAATGCCAAATATTTTGCACTATCTGTGACAAGGGCAAAATATACAACCTACAGATGAGAGATTGTTGAATCACATTAGTATAGAAGAAGAAGAAATACATTGTCTATTTATATATATATATATATATATATACATATATACACACACACACACAAATACACATACACACACACATATATACATATATATACACATATACACATACACACACACGCACACACACACACATATATTATATAAATATATGTATATGTCATATTTCCTATGGATATATGCAGCATTAATTTCACCAAGTCCATGCAAAAAGCAGCTCGTGACTGACATACAAAAGCAAATGTGGGCAGAGATCAGAGATTCTATGTGTTTCGTCCTTTGTCTGACAGCAAAGGTTAATTTATGTACATTAGAAGTGTTGCTCTCTGTCTAGAATCATTCAGACATAGTATACTGTATAATTTTGTATTCCGTTTTGAATCAAATTTGTCAATCATGGATAGCAACCGCTATTGTGCTCTGTCAAATGTTTAGTGGGTATTTTGAATAGATATACTGCTTCACATTGGGGTGTATAAAAATTCACACAGTGTAAGCAAATGACCTACTTTCTTCAAATCAATTTTCCTCAGTGTCTGTACCATTTTTACTGATATACAAGATGTTATGGCTCTTATTATTATTCAGAATGGCCTTCCTGGTTTGTGTGAAGAATATATAATGACTTTTATTATCCTTTGGGGTGTTCAATAGAAACAACTTAATCTCAGCCTCTGTCCAGTATTTCAAACTGACTGATATTGACTGACATTTTTTTTCTAACAATAGATCAATATATCTATATATAATAAAGCTATATAACTATAGATATAGATTTTTTTTTCTAACTATAGAAACAGGTTCAAGCAGGTTGGAATGGGTGGAGCAAAGTGTCAAGGGTACTTTGCGATAGAAGAATATCAGCCAGAATGAAAGGAAAAGTGTTCAAGACAGTGGTGAGACCAGCGATGCTGTGTGGTTTGGAGACAGTGGCACTGAACAAAAGACAGGCGGCAGAGCTGGAGGTGGCAGAGATGAAGATGTTGAGGTTCTCTTTCGGAGTGATGAGGATGGATAGGTTCAGGAATGAGCACATGTTAGATGTTTTGGAAAGAAGGTCAGAGAACCCAGACTGAGGTGGTTCGGTCATGTACAGAGGAGGGATAGGGAGATCGAGAGGAGAAGATTTATGGATGTAGCGAGAGAGGATATGAAGGTACGTTGTTGAATATGAAGGTAGTTGGCGTGAGAGATGAGGATACAGAGAATAGGGTTAGATGGAGAAGGTTGATTCACAGTGTGACTGTTCAATTGTACTCTTTTTTTACATGTGTCTGTGTGTGTGTGTGTATGTATATATGCACACACACACACACACACACATATGTATTAATTAGGATACTCCTATGAATTCATTTGTGCCTTTTTTTTTCTTTTTTCTTCCAAGGGCAATATAATGAACACAATTGGGGAGTTATACTGCCCTTCAGAGAGTAGTTTTTAAGATTCTGGCAGTTTGGGAAAATTTTAGACTTTGTAAGTGTATTTTTTAGAACCATTCTTTTTCTATGTCCTGGTTGTAATTTTAAATGCTTTACCATCAAGGTCATTGTTACATATCATGACCACAAGAGACAAAGACACTCAAATCTGCATTATAGGACTCCAGGCTAAAGAATGGAGATCTTTGAACTCAGAACTTTTTTTGTATCGACTCAACTTAAGATGGCTCTCACATGGTCAGCTAGATATGTAGGGCTATTACTGTTTGATGTGGCAGCTTCAAAATGAGAGAAAAATGATTGAAAAACATATTTGCAGGCATTTATTTAAAGAATAAATGATAAATTAAAGCAGGAAAGAACAAACAGAAGGCTTAAAAGTGGGATTTTGTTCTGTTCAGTAAACAGCATGCATCCTGAGATGGCTTGAAGTATTTTTTTCTTTTTGTCTTGCTTTGTTTGTTTCGAAATGAACATTTCTCTCTTTCTAGTTGTTGTGTGAATCTTATCAGTCATTGATAGAGAACGTTCCCTCTGCTCCTTCTAAGATGAAAAGATCAGTCTCCCTAACTGCCACCTCTGAAATGGAGATCTCCTGATGGGCAAGTAAGTATTGAATGAACAGCCAGTTGGACCACAATGTAAAATATATATATATATATATATATATATATACACACATACATACATATATATACATATACATATATATGTATGTGTATATATATATATATATATGTGTGTGTATGTATGTGTACATATTGTTAATATGTGTGTATGTACATATAAATATATGTCTATATATATACATACATATACATATATATAGTTGTAGAAATGAATATAACAACAATGAAGTTGTAGTAAAAATTGAAACAAAAAAGTCTCAAACTTCAATTTCAGAAATTTAAGTCTGAGCCTCTTTTTATAGATATATCTTTAGCTAAATAATGATTTGTGTCTTTATTTTAAAATATTGCGCTTACATATTTTTATGTTACTTGTGAGAAATTCATGCATGAGTCCTTGACACCCATTGCTCAACCCATATAAATTCACTATGAGGACATTTTTGTATTTATGATTGACTTTAGAGTGCTTCAATAAATAAGGATAATTTTCAAAGAAATGTCTTCCAAAATTCTGCATGATCAAAGAGCAATACAGAGTCAAAAACATTTTTCCTCAGAGTGCAACAACATGGGTGAAATGCATGGTACCTTCAGATTTACTCTGGTTGTTTCTGATAGTAGTTCCTCTTCTCTTTCTCATACCATTGAGAGGGTTTTCTCAGGTCTCCTCTGAGAACTTTGAAATATACTGACACAAATCTAAATGCTTGCCTTTATGTAGAAGTGGGGATTTCAAGAAAATCAATCCAAAGTTTATGAAGCTTTTTTCTTCTCTCATTGATGAAATTGTGTAAGATTGTTTCGTGTTGAAGTTGTACGCAGTTTGTCTTTGACTGTGTGATTCAAAAGCTCTAACAGGCACAGTGTGATCTTTTAAGCAAAAGCAATTTTAAAAAGTTGTCATTTTATGGTTTTTGTTTTGTTATCGAAGCAAAACAGGACACTTGATTATACACCAAGTGGCAGGGGTCCCTGAGGGTCTCATGCAGTTGTTTTTAACAAGGAGGCCTAAAGGAAGACCAAATAGGAGATTGAGGGGTGGAGTGAAAGAAGACGTGAAAGTAATTAGTTTAAGAGAAATAGATGCAGAGGGTAGGGTTTGATCAGGCAGGGGCAAACTGCAGCCCGTGGGTCATATAGCCTATTGGGCTTTTTAATCCAAACTTGAAATTTTATTAAAATTAAACCTCATTTCTTTTACCTTTTCCCTGATATACCTGTGTTTCCCAATAGATGGCGCACTCCTCATACACACTGACCATTGTTGGCGTGCGGCATATTACTCTCTACGTCACTTTTTCGCTTTGCCCTTAAATCCTCCTATAAAAATTAGCAGATCGAGGAAAATAAATTTGGACTGTGAGAGCCAAGTATTTAATAAGAAGTGGACAACAAAATGTGTTTTCACTCGAGTCGTCCGATCAATGGCTGTATGCCTGCTATGCGAGGAAACTGTTTCGTTAGTTTTTTAAGAAAACATATTAGCTGAACAGGCGGCCATGGCTCAGAGGTTGACGGCTAATTTGCAGACTAAGCAAAAAAAAAGTTTCTCTGACAAACTGCGATTTGCGATGAAAGAGTTGAGTACCAAGGCAAGTTTTATGCTGGCATTCAAATTAGCGATTCGCCATGTTTCCAAACCTTTGGAGGACGGCACATAAGATTCTGACGTTGTTTGGCTCGACCTACATATGCAAGCAGACATTCAGCATCATGAACATCAACAAAGCCCGTCACAGATCCAAGTTAACTGATCAACACCTCCGATCCATCCTGAGAATTGCCACAATAAAACTAACTCCAGACTTTGATGCACAGACTGGAAAAGAGAGATCAACAACACTGTTCCCACTTAAACTGAATGTGAGTATTTCTAATGTGTTATGAAATCAACGCATTTCAAAAACAATTTGTACAATGAACTTTGCATATTTGCGTTGATAAAAGGCAAAATCCTTTCATGTATGGACTTTTACATGTACTTCTATCTATTTCATTTATATTAGTTCACACAAGCAACCCATCCATCTGTTCATGGCTCGATCACTCAGTCAAATTTTAGATCCCATTGTGGTCTGCCAGTAAAAATGCTCGCCCAACACTGGGTTACATCGAGGCAAGAGTTTTCCTATGGCGAGCCCTGAAGGTAGCAGTATTGTTGTGATTCTAACCAACATTTTGAGATGTCTGATATAATGTATTTATTTGAGCTACTCTATCAAGTCCATCAGCTATAGAAACAGGTTGTCATTTAGGTTGTGAGATCAGGCAACTGGAGACAACAGCCAGTACACATCGTATTTCATCAACATGACAAATTGGAGTTCTGTTTTTTGGTTGTTTTTAAGATGTATTGCCAGACAATCAAAATCAATTGAGCCTTAACACCTAGATATGGGGTCTGGCTGTCAATCATATGAATGTCACATAGAGATGACCAAGTGGGACACATTCAAAACATTCAAACAGAAGACCAATTCACAGCTTACAACTAACCAAACTCGCATGACATTTGTACATTTTTACAGGCAAGATATAATCAACACTCATTATGTGACAGTTAATAATATCCCACTCGTTCTTTCATTCATTAAGGATTTTCTCCCTAGTGGCAAGTGCATAGCCATGCGTCTGTTTAATAGTCTGCATGAGTACCTGACCTGTCAGTTTGCATGTGATTACTGGCAGGGAAGTGTTAAACAAAATACCACACTCATTGTGGCAGATTTTATTGTTCACTGTAATACCATAAAATAAAGGAAGATTTAAGATAAGGTTTTTGGTTCTCTCCGTCTAGAGGCAGGAATCACATATTGTTAATATTAATTGTAAAAGTAGAAATTATTTTTTTTCTTGTTTTGAAACATTAATCAATTAAACCATGTTGTTCTGAATGTCTGATGAGGTGGCTCGGGCATGTGGGAGGAGGCCACAGGGAAGACCCAGGACACGCTGGAGAGACTGTGTCTCCAGGCCGGCCATGTGGCTGGGGAGAGGGAAGTCGGGGCCTCCCTGCTCTGGCTGCTGCCCCTGCGACCCAACTTCAGATAAGCAGCAGATGATGGATGGATGGATGTCCTGATTATGCATTTTTTACGTTGTGAAAATAGTGTATTTTTTTATTTTGCAACTTATTTGGGCGCGTCTTACGACTAAATTAAATGCAGTGAAGTTGTGAATGTGTCAGTCAATCCTGTGATTAAACCACAGCTGACAGTGAAGGTCCTTTGCTTTTCTCTTACGAATTATTGCTTGCTTCTTCATCAAAAAATGTCATTGCTGCAATCATTATTTGAAAAAAAGCATGAAAAAGTTCATTCACTTATTCTACATTCAGAGTTGGGGATGCTGGAGCCTATCCCGGCTGTCATCGGGCGCTGTACACCCTAGACTGGTCGCCAGTCAATAGCAGGCCCACATATACAGACAATCATTCACTGTCTCACCCAGTCCAAAATTTTTTTGGGACTGTGGGAGGGAACCAGAGGAAACCTACACAGACATAGGGGTAACATGCAAACTCCACACAGAAAGGTTCCCCTGTCAGAATCAAACAACAGTCCTTTGTGCTGTGAGGCTGAAGTACTAACCACTGCACCACCGTCAGCATAAGAAATACAAAAAATCTTTTTTTTTCCTGTTTTTTGGGCTGACTGTGTGTACTTCTAGAAGCCTCAAATCAATCAGATAATAATGAAAAAATTTACTTCTTTTTGTCAAATGAACACCATTCATTAGTATCTGTTGTGCAAGGAAATAATTGGCACACTATTATTTTTTCAATTTTCACAGCAAATAACAGCTTTTTTTAAATTTAAACTATTGGTTTATTGTAATGGTAGTTGAAAATGCTGTCTTGACTACAAATTTCAACTTACAGCCATATTTCATTGGCTTTTCCATCTATCAATTGTTTTCTGATTCTCAATGAAAGATGTGGTTACCTTACTGACAAATACAACCACCAGTTCAATCTTTTATTTCAAAATGTTCTTATGAAAAGCTTGATGCAAAACCTGAAATGATGACAATCTCAATAAGAAAAAAATGTATTTGTCCCCAAGGGGCAATTGGGAAAATTTCAATGTAACCTCTGTCCCTTAAACCATGTGATGGACTCTTTCCCCAAGTCCTTTTTGAGAGACACCTGACTTTTTATTTATGGACTTAGATGATCTGGGGTAGCAGATTTGTCATTGTTTCCTGGAGCAGAAGCACATAATAATTTTAGCTGAACACAAAGTGAAGCATCAGCACTTGTGTGGGACTAACATCACTGAAAAGAAAAATTCTATAGACAAAGACCTCACAGGACACAGACTTTAGTCAAGTGGTTAAATTTCTGTGAATAAAAGTTTACTGCTGCCACAGAAAATGCTGGTTTGGGTTCCTTTTTTGTTTGTTTGTTTGTTTGTTTTGTGGCTACTTTGTCTTTATCTGCTGAATTTCAGAAAAATCAACCAGGAAGCTACATGACATCTACTACAGGAGGAGGGAGGGAGAGCCCATGAAATTTGAGAATTAATTCCTGTAAGCTGAAATAATTTGCAGGGACACTCAGCTCAATTTTAATTTCAAGATCTGTTCCCAGCTGATACGAAGCTATAAATGCCTTGAGAACCCAGTGGTATGATTTTCTCCAATTCGCCATCTAGCAAAAAATTGTCTCACATTTATAGAACCTTGTGTTTTGGGATTTTTGCTATATATTCTTTTTGTAGGTACGTGGGTTGTCCAGGACAGTTATTTCCTCTTTTACTTACTTTGCAAAGTTCTTCATTTGTCTTTGTCAGCTATGACTTACCCCAAACGTCTTCTCTCGCTGTCTGTTGTAGCTATTTCTGTGTGCCTATTTTTTTAAAATAATGTTGGTCATATCTTGTTTTAATCTCCCGATGTCGAGAAAACATGCATATAATCTTATGCATGTTTGCAATTGGTAAAATTGCCCCATTGTGTGAATGACTGAGTCTATGGTTGACTTGTCTCTATATGAGGCCCTGCAATTGACTAGAAACTGGTCCAGGGTGTTCACCACCTCTCGTCCAGTGACAGCTAGGATAGGCTCCAGCATCCCCCACAACCCTAAGTGGAGGATAAGTGGTAGAAAATGAATGAATGAATGAATTGTTTTATTTTGCAGTGAAACTGTGTTATTGTTATACATGCAGTTCTCTTCATTTGGTGTAATTGACGATACTTCTCTGGTGTTTTACACCTGTTAAAACAAAATATGTCTTGAATCCCTATGTAACTTTATGTTCTGCATGCAGGTCCTCACCTGAGCATGCATTCTGAGAGGAGCATGTAATGTGGATATGCCTGCAAGCACCCAAACCGAGTTGACATGAATTAGCTGCAAGGCCAAGAACTATCATTACCACTCTTTTCTTTGAATAATTGAATGGAGAAATATCCAAGGGAGGTCATTTGTGCAGTGAATTGTTCGTCATTACAAGACAATTTATTTATGGAAAGGCTGCCTCAACTCATTGCCCCAACATTTGCATTTTGTGTGTTGAATGAAATGTACCTGCTTTTTTCCATGAATTTTTCAAAAGAGATCAAAAATCCACGATCCTGGAAATGAATTCAAATGAGTTTAGGAGGCATTTAAAGTGGAAGAAAATCTGATGGGAACTTTGTAGATACAGCATGACATCTAGCTTCGTGTTAATAAACCTCTCTGATTTATTGGCGAGGATTAAACCATCCAGGAATAAATCTGCCACTTGTGATGAAGCACCAGTGGGACTGGATGAGCTTCCAGTATAAGTGCCAATCAATGGTTTCTCTCCTGATATACTCGAGAGCAAGATTCATGATTAGCAATGAAATGCTTACTATCATTTTTATAAATCAGGATTTAAATAGTTTTGACAATATTGATGGTTGTTTCAAGTACAGTCCATAAGCATGTATAGTTTGTTTTTATTTACTGTATTTCCGATTTAAATTATAATGAAGAGCCTTTAGACGTCATTTAACATTTAAGGTTTAATAAAATCATAAATTGTGACTAAATTTAGCTTTTCCAGATAAAGAAAAAAAATGAAATTTCTACATGCATTCCTGCATCCAGTTATTTGCAAGCGTGGGGCCGAAGGGTGGGTGATTCTGATGGGAGGTTATTCTATGAAAGCTGTTCGTAATATCTTTATAACCTGAAGGATGACCTAACAAGTTTAACAGGCATGTTAAAGTTGCCAAGTTTACAGCTCACCCTACAACATGATAGTACAATGTCAGCTTCACATGAGTCCAGGTAAGGGGGAGTCACATTAATAGCTATATTTTGTCAATTTTGAGTTTTCTCACATGGGTTTTCCCTTGATCAAGTTTTTAACACCAATGAGTGCATTTAGCTAAAACAAGTATTTTATTTCTTGTCAAAAGTTAGGTGTGAGTATGGTTACCAATCAAGTGTGATGGTTGAGACCAAGGGAACAAAACCCGCCAACACCATTTTGTAAAGGTTGTTGTCTGCTATGATACTCCCTGTATCAGTTCCTGGGTAAGTTACGTAATTATGGGAAGCTGTCTTTCATATGAAGTAGGGCTATATTTTACTCAGTGGACTGAAAAAAAAATCCAGTTTCACCAATGACGCTCTTTGTTTATTTCTGACATCATACCACCAGCTCACGACAAACATATAATTATCTTGACATCATTAGTGCAAACACTTTTTGCAAAACAGAAATGCCAGTATTGTGTTTCCAACTTCTCATTGCACATATGCTGCTTCAAATCTTATTAACGTTTCTACAGCGATGCATTTGGGGAGGTGAGAAGCTGGTAGAATAGTGTGAAAAAAAATTGTTGCGTGAGCAAGATTACTGTTGGCTTCGCCATTCAGCACAGTTGCTACACACTGGGCTTATCCCTGCCGAAGACTGATTTTCTGAAATATGAATAACCTTGAACATTTGTTATTTACTGAAACAATAGCTCCAGCTGCATTTACAGGCAGCAATACAGACCGTGGTCCCTTTGTTTACAGTTTTACATCCAAATTAGCCTTGTTAGCACTAGGCAAGGAGCATGATGAAAACTTCTTCTTCTTTTCCTTTCAGCTTTTCCCTTTCAGGGGTCGCCACAGCAAATCAACCTTCTCCATCTAACCCTATTCTCTGTATCCTCCTCTCTCACCCCAACTACCTTCATATCTTCAAGGAACATGATGAAGACAATAGGAAAAATTACCCTGGTCTTGTTTGAGACTGAACCAGAAGTGAGACAATTAGTTAGACTCTTGTCTTTCTCTGTTTGCTGGATGAGCCAACCCAACATAAAAGTTTTAAATGTGAAATAACTATATTTTGTTGCACTTCCTTTAATTTTTGTTGTCCTTATGTGGCTGGTAGGATTCAGTCTGGTTATATTTCTTTGAGGGTCACAGGTTCAGGTACAAGGAAAGACATGTTGGTTGCCTGATTGTCTTTGGTGAGAAGCAATGTTTACTGACCCACTTGACTGTATGTGTCTGTGAGAGGAGGTGAGATAAATACTTAAAGATTTTCTATTCATGCCCGGGCTGATGATTTACTTGCCTCCAGTTTAAATGGCTGTCATTCATCTTAACTGCTTGAATGATTGCTGTTTCCCATGATTCAGAGACCATATTGTAAAACCTTAAAAACACAAAAATCCTTAGCTGAGCAGACAAACTGAAATCAGACTTCATTATCTTCAGATTTTTTTATTATATAATTATATAAATGAGTGGTTACCATTTAACCATTTTTTGCCAAGAAAGTTTCTTGGGTGCAGTCACACAATCTGTGCACCCTGTAATAAATATGTCACACCTCTTGCAGTTACAGATATCTCACAATGTTTCACCCACACATTTTTGTCAAACATCCCCAATGCTTCTGTGGCAGGTCGTGATTTCAAAACAGCTGACTGGGTGAAGCCAGACCTGTCTGAGACAATCTACTGATTAACCATGCAGTCTGAGAGTCATCACTCCCACCTGTCTGCACAGGCTCTGTGACAGCTCAACTGGATCGATGACTCATACAGGCTTTCAGAATAACAGTGGTATTATTTTCTCTTTCCATTATCTTTCAATTGATTATCTAAACCTACCTTTTTATGCAGGGCTGCCTTGTGACATCTCAGCCAACATTTGGAGAGAAGCAAGGTAATCCTGGACACATTACCATTTTACTAATGGGAAGGCATGCAGACATCCATTCACTTTTCAAATTAATTTGTTTACTTTTTGCTATAGGACCCTGAAATGTTATTTCTAGGGAAAATGTTTCTATCAGAGATTAGAAATTGGTTTTAGGGAATTTAGCAAATGTATCTCAAATGTAAAGGACCAAAAGCTATTCTCACAGATTAATAACATGCCCATTAATAACATGCCGTCATTGGCATTATTCTGTGTGATGACTACTGACTATTTGCCATATAGTGCAACTGGATCAATGTTGACTCCTCTGATTCCAGATTCAGTGGATCCGTTTCTTATGTTTAATATTGGCGCTCATAGCTTAATTTAAGTCATTACTACAATTGTATGATAGAGTGGATGTAACCTCTATTGTGCTAAACACTTACATTTTGTTGATACAGCATCAGTTACATAAAACTTCACAAAAACAGAAAATCAATGCACTTAGTAGTTTTCAAATTACTCAGATATATAAAATGAACCGACTACATACATAATTAAATTGATGTCAAAAATTTGAACTAAGTCAAACCAAATACAAAACCAAAGAAGAAACCGTTAAAACAATAAAGGCAGTATCCCAATTAAAGATTGAGTTAAGGACAGTACCATGATAGTACTACTTAAAACCTGCTCCTAAGCTTCTAGCCTTACTACCTTTTCATCTGGTCTCCTGGACACACAGTTTATCCACCTTCCTTCTCTGTATTATGTCAACCAACTCTCTACTTTTTCCTGTCATCGTCCAAACATTCAAAGTCCCGACTCTCAGTCCCAGACTCTTGCTTTTCCTCTTCTCTCTCTGCTTCTGAACACGCCTTCCTCCTCTCCTTCTTCGACCCACCCAATTTCCATTGGTACCCTGTAGGTTATCGGCACCAATGGCGGTGGTTGTTAACCCGGGCCTCCATCAATCCAATATGAAATTTTTAGGTTTGATTCGCATATTTGGTTTTGGCAAAAGTTTTACGCCGGATGCGCTTCCTGACACAACCCTCTGCATTTATCCGGGCTTGGGACTGGCTCAGGGAGACACTGGCCTCTGCCGCCCTGAGGCTGCATTTTAGATCGGAAGAGCAC